>CAKNXH010002425.1:258194-345193 GCA_932178445.1 Andricus quercusramuli
TAAGCAGAATGTGACATTACACATGAAAAATATAAATTTCTCCTATTACATTTTTGGTTCAGAATTCATCTTATTTCATTAAAAATTCTACTATTTGGTTGAGGCTTAAACTATTTTGTTGGCAATTTGTTTGTTTTTTCTCAGTTTAAAATTAATTTTCATTGCTGAAAATTCAATTAATCCATTTTTTGTTGAATATTGATGGCTTTAGTTGGTTGGAAATTCAACTACTTCGTTATAAGTTTATCTCTTTTGTTAAATATTCATTTTATTGGTTGGAGATTCAACTATTTTTTTATAGTTTTTAGTTGAAAAATGATAGCTTTTTGTTGAAAATTCAACTATTAAATTCTTCTTTGGCTGAAAATTCAACTACTTGGCTAAAAGTTGAACTATTTTTTTCAACATTTATTTTATTTGTTTAAGATAAAATTATTATGTTTGAAATGCACTTGATTTTATTTGGTAATTAATTTTTTTAATTGAAAATTTAACTATTTCATTTTGGGTTGAAAATTGATCAGTTTTGGTTTAAAATTCAACTATATGGTTGAAAATGACCTTTTTTTGAAAATTCACATTTTCGGGTTGAAAATTCAATTGCTTTGTCGGTAATTCGTTTTTGGCTTAACAATTTTAATTTTTGCGACAAAAATTCAACCATTTTGTAAAGAATTCGCCTTTTGTCTTCAAATTCAACAATTTGGTTGATATTTTTTCTCTCTATTGAATGAACAACCTTTCTTGGCGGAAAATTCATCTCTTTAGGCAGAAATTATATCTTTTTTGGTTGAAAATAAACTGTTTGTTAGAAAATTATCTGTTTTGGTTGACCATTCAATTACTTTGTTGAAAATTCATTACTTTGGTTGAATTCAACTGTTTTTGATTTAAGATTAAAATATTTTGGTTGGAATATTTAGTTGAATTTCTTTGCTAAAAATTCATTTCTTTGTTGAATATTCATCTTTGTATGTTGAAAATTCCTATTCAGTTCAAAATTCAACTATTTTGTTGAAAATTCTTTACTTTTGCTTGAAAATATAACCATTTTGTTAACAAAATTCATATTTTTTAGTAAAAAAATTTTTGGTTGAAAATTAATCTTTCTTGGTTGAAATTCCAACTGCAACCTCAAATTGAGTTGTTTTCAAAAAACTAGAATAACTCTAGAATTTTTCAAGAATTATGTGGCGTCTTTTTGCAATATCTTTTTATCAAACTGATATTTTGTAGTGTACATGGAATTATATTGATCAATGCAAATTTTAAAAGGATTTTCGACTATTATTTCATTCTGAACAAAGTTTTTCAACATACTAAAAAAAATGATGCATACATATGTAATAGTATAAAAAAGTAACAGATTCCCGCCCATAAAATACTAAAATAATTATTACAACTTAAAAAAACGACGTTAGTTCAACCAAATTTGCATTGAACCAACTGTTTGGTTGATTCTATTCAATGAAATATTTTTTAGGTAGATTGTAAAAAAAAGTATTTAAAATAAACAATTCAGATTCTCTAGGAAGAACAAAGCTGCTAGTGACATTGATACACGATTCTAAACTAAAATGGTTTATATTTTATGCAAAAAAGTAATTTGGTGGGATTTCAATTAGAGAAACGAAACTAGTCATAATAGAAGAAACAAGGAGAGTTAGATAATTTGAAAGCGATTTTCTTGCACGAATCGACGAATCAAACAACTTGTGCATAATTGAGGCAGCAATGATTACCCTCGTAATTGAAAGTATCGTCTCCAATGAGTCACATGAGACATGTTTTCTGTCGAATAATCGATATATGTAGAAATCGTGAAACTCGATAAGAAGCAAAGACTGAAGAAAGTTTATTAATGAATTTGAGAAATTTAATTAATTTTTAGGATTTGAATTGACTTCCTAGTAGTCGAAAAACCAATAAAATCAATTGTTCAAAACAATTTCGTAAAACAACTCTAACTACCCTGCGAGAAGAAATAAGCTATTAAATCGATGATAACTTTCTACAAAAGAAAACTATAAATCTGAAATGCCTCAGAATTAAAAGTGCTCAAGTATCATATGCAATCATTCAGTTAAATAAATCTTGACATCGTAAAAGCAAATCATCAATTAATCAATAAAATAGTATTCTCATTTTAATGATAATAATAATTCCTCATTTAATCAGTTGATTTGATCCATCAATTTAGATTTAGTGAAACTTTAAAACGGAAGTAACTTTGTTGTGTTGAAAAAATAACCTATTATTCTTGCCAGATTAAAAAATATATATTTAGAGGTCGCTACGGAAGTTTTTATATCGAAAATTCGACTTTATAAAGTTTTTCAATTTCCACTTTTACGATTTAAACTATTACATCTTTGAAAATGCACGAAATTCTTCATCAGGGTGGCATGAGACCCTCAAATATTTTTCTTCGTAAAAAAATATCTAAAATGGGTCAACTTTAAACACCCCGTGTGGAAACTGCCCAGCTTGGCCTCTTTTAATTCGTGGCCCTCTAGAGGCCCCACAAAGGCGGCCCACTGTGGAAACGCCCAGCTGGGCCCTCGCAGGGGCCTACATGTCTGCCCCTTTATGTTTTTCTACAAAAAATTCCAAGTCCAATCACCAAGGAAAACAAAAAAACTTCAAAAATTAGTCCAAAAATAATGATTAAATTATTAGAAAAAATCCAAAAAAATATTTTTATCATAATCTTGTTTACCTTCTTTGGGATTGTCGAACATATAGAAACATTCTCCATTATGCAGCTAAATTCTAAAGCCAAAAATGACTGAATACAAAGGTTAGGTTTTTATAAAATTTTTACAAAAAAATGGTTGCTGACCATTGTTTTGATCACGTCAAAAACATTAAAACGTTGAAAGGCCAGCCAATACTGCGGATCGTGGACTCATACACATTAGGAGGATTAGAGCAAAGATATATTAGAGTGTTCAGAATACCGATCAGTCACCTATGACTATGATCACCGATCAGCTGTCATACAGTGCGGACTGCAGTCAGCTGGTTACCTAACCTGTAAAGTTTGAGAGATACTAGTGAGGTACGTGGCGAGGGTGCTCAGAAAGAATGACATTCAGAGGTCCCAATTGCGCTTTTTCAAGTCAAAAATGTTGATGGTCTGTTATGGTGAATGAGAAGTAGTGATTCTTCGAAAGAAAACATGGATAAGAAAAATTTAAATAAAATTAGATGTGAAAAATATCGATCAGGCCAAAAAGGCTATATTTACAGTTCATAGTATTAAATTTTGATAACAAATAATAACTTTTTTACAATTAGGAATGTAATGTATGAACAATTGGCATTCTGAAAATGTCACCAGTTTATTTTTTATAGTTTTCTTTTGTTTTGAGTATACTAATTTTAGTGTAGAAATATTTCAATTGATTATAATTCAATTCTATAAATAATGATTCGGAGGAAATATACATTTCAATTGTAATTTCGCGCCAAATTCCGCAGTCATTCCTGTCATCTCATTGGCTGACTGGATTCTCGATCCGGTTCGATTCCGGGTGTTACGTTCCGTTCCATGGTCCAATGATTCCCTTCGACACCACTTCGCGTTCGCTTTCTCTCCACGTGGTGCTTTTGAGGTTAAAACAACCAATTCGTATTATTTCTATTTAAAAATAGTGAATAAACGCCATTCACGATGAGGCCTCCCCTATTATTAATCCTACGCAAACGTTTTCTGAAACTGCAATGTATCGATGTTTGGTTGGTAAGATTTCATGTAAAAAATATCTAGCTTCGTTCAGTATTAATATTGTCATAGTATTATTTATCAAATCTAAATATTCTTATTATTTTTATAGCCGCTTTAAAATTACTACATGTGAATAAGGAGGGGAAGGACCTTACCGCAAAGCATTTTCTACAGACGTAGGAACTGTGCTTAGAGGTTCGAAAGATTGGGATGGAGGCAGAAAGATAAGATCAAAAAGTTCGAACGCCATCATTATAATAGCAGCTTTTGTTAAAAAAAATAAGAATGGTATTCAGAGTCATTACCGATTTCAAAACATTAACTAAATATTATATACAAAGCGTCTTCAATCAAAAGTAATAAGTATGAAATAAAATTCTTATTTTGCACTTATTACATTTGGCAAAAGACGTTTTGTAGATAATAATATGTTAATTTTGTAGAACCGCTAATGATTCTGAATTGAACTCAATTTTAAAAAATTTTCAAATGCTCTTGCAGGGCAATAAAGGGGAAAACTACTTTAGAGCCTATGTGGGCCTTATATGGGGCTTCGCTGGGCACTACAGAGGGCCACCTCATTGGCCCTCCGTGGGCAGCCTATATGGGGCCTTCGAAGGTGAGCATGTCGAAACTATGTGGGCCCTTCGTTGTTTGCCAACGTAGGGCCAACGTAGTAAAAGGGCAAATTACGATGGCCCTCGCAGGGGCCAACTCAAAATTTCCACACGGGACTCTTAAAGATACCATTTTATTATAAAGTTGGGATTAAGAGGTCAAATTCATCCCTATACATTTTTTTAAATTATGAAACTTTCAAGAAATATTACTTACCTTACTGACAACAATTTCCACTGTTTCTAACCAAAAAATGAAAGCAATTCTTATCCTACAATTAAAGAATAGTTTTTTGAAAAAAATCGATCAATTCTCCTCAAAGGAAATTCTTGAGAAAATTCAAAAAGATTTTTGAACATTTCAGATACGTCAAATCAAAATTTCAAGAAAAAATTCAACTCTTAACAAAATAGTTGAATTGTCGACTAAAAAATATTAATTCTTAACGAAAAATGTATTAGTTGATATTTCAAGCAGATTTTAATTTTAAATCAAAAACGGTTCAACTAAAAAAGACAAATTTTCTACAAAATAGTTCAATTTTCAACGAAAAAAGAATTTTCAATCAAAAAATAAGATAAATTTCAACCAAATTATAATTTATAAAAAACAGCTTTATACAAAATAAAAATTTTTAAGAATTATTTATATTTTTTATGAATTTGTTTTTAAGATTTTGCGTAAATTATTATTCATAAGTTTGGCTCTAGACGTCTTGAATTTTCGGGACCACTTAAACGCAGCCTATATAAATATAATTTTCAATGTTTTAAAATAATTGTAATCTCTTCAAAACTTCTAGAATTTTCAAATTTCTCCTAAAACTAATTTGTTTAAATAAACAATCATTTAAAATTTTCCCAGAAATCTTAATGGAAATTTTGTATAACCTTGACACCTTTCAAAATCCTAAAAATCTTCAAAATTTGATTTCGAAATCTTCAAAAATTTACATATTGATTGAAATCTTTAGAAATCTTTTCAAATTTTAAATTATCTTTTAAACTTTTTTTAAAATTGCAAATATCCTTTAAAATTATTAGAATTTTTCCTGAAGTAAAAAAAATGGCCTTAAAATCTTCGAGATTTTTTTTACAATTTAGGAAATCTTTCAGAACCATTATCTTTAAATTTTCCCAGGAGTCTTAAAAAGCTTCTTTTCATCGAAATTTCGAGTAAATTATGTATTAAAAGCTAAATAGTGTAGAAACGACGTTATATGTTAGTTGTTAGATCAAAAATGTGTTTGTTTTTTCAACTAAATTAAAAACAGTGCCATCTTAATATAAGATGTAAGTAACTTCTTACAGCATATACTCACATGAATTTACTTACTTTTTTCTAACCTTTTTCTTTACCGAATAATGTAATTAAATGTACTTTTTTTAAATATCAAACCAGGGTTCTAAAAATATGTACGCTACACTCTAGATTCTAAATCTATATATTTATATATTTCTACATATTTGAATATTGTTTTATGTGTATACTTCGTTCAGCCCCTAAAAGTGTTTTATAGCCCTGCGAGCTTTTTTTCTCAATAAATTAAAATAAAAAATTAAATCTAAAAAATAAGGTAATTTAGGCTATCGTTTTACAAAAATAAATAGACTTTTTTATTGCTCGAAAACATTTCCTAATAGCAGATCAAGTGTTCTATATTTTTTCTAATACTAGTAATAATTAAAAAGGAAGTAATACTTCCTGGAAGTGTCATAATTGAACAAAAAATTAGGGATGAATTTTACTACTTTATCTCAACTTTCTGGTAAAAATAGGGGATCATTTGCTCGCAAAAAAAAGTCGAGACAAGTTTTTCAACGCAAGAATTTCTCAAATGCCCCATGAAACCAATAACATTTTGCAAAATACTAAATACTAAATAGTAATATAAAATATTAAAGAATGGGGAAACACATATTTTTAACTAGACCTTTATTTTCGAATTCTTTAAGATAGAATCAGAACTTAGAATCCGTGTAAAGTGGATTTCGAGCAGCGACCGCAAGCACTCAAATCAGAAATCCAAATAGCCGGTATATAGATGGATCGAATTCAGCCGGATGTTTAGTGCTTTTAATGCAACAATGCGCGAGAGCAAGGGGTGATTGGGGGGAAAAGGAGAAGAGGCGAGGTCAATCCGCTAATCCAGATTTCCGATCGCGTAAGTCCATTCGCGTATTTACGTTAACAGCTTCAATCAGTTTCCTCTCCATTTCCTTCCAGATCCCTATATTCCGTTCTCGCTACTATTGCCTCTACACATAGTATTCCCCACTTCAGCTTACTTCAATTTCATTTCATGTCTGGTCGGCGAACTTGAAAATCCCCATTTTTAAGTTTTTTACATAATTAATATTAATATGATGCATCTACTTTTAGTTCCAACATGGTGATAGACAAACTGAAAATATTTAAGGATGTACACTAGTTATTTCAAGTTCAAAAATGATCATTGTTAAAAATGATTTATAAAATCGAGTGAAATATTTCCATTGTTAATTATAACTAATTTTGGAAGAAGACTGGAGGAGAACTAAGAAAAATATTTCAGTTTGAAATTGTTTATTTTACAATAGTTATTTAGAATTTTATGTTTTGGTTTTCTCTTTAGATTGTGGTTGCAATTCTTATTTTAGCCTGATGCGGTAGGACTCACTTTATTCCTTAAAGAATTCTCTGCAAATCACTTTAGTATGATTTTATTTAACGAAAGTATTTAAAAGAAATATTGTCTATAAAATTAAAAATTTTACAACTCCTAAATAAAATTTGATAAATAAAAGCATACCACAGATATTAGTTGAGAGTTCTTCAAGGAATAAAATGAGTCCTGCCACATCAGGCTAAAATAAGAATTGCAACTTTAACCTGAAAAAATTGAAAACCAAAAGTTCCTCCCTACCAACTCAGGATTAATGAATATACAATTTCTAATTTAGTAATTGTAAACATACATTCCGAAAAAAATTCTTTAAATATGGGCAATTTCAAATTAAAGATTTAAAAAA
Organism: Andricus quercusramuli; assembly: GCA_932178445.1. Lineage (NCBI taxonomy): Eukaryota > Metazoa > Arthropoda > Insecta > Hymenoptera > Cynipidae > Andricus > Andricus quercusramuli. Next base: position 265,554 of record CAKNXH010002425.1, read on the forward strand.
TTTAACTATTTCTAATTGAAGATTTAAAAAAATTAATCATTAAAAATTTTAAAACAATATTTGGCTGTATGAAGGATTAAGAATAAACAATTCTCAATTAAGCCTTCCAAATTAAATGATATCCAATTGAAGCTTTCCAAATTTTTCGGTAAAAAATGTAAATAGTACAAAATGGAACAGTTTCAGATCAGAAGCACCAATAGTTAAACTATTTGTTCTTATATGAATAATAGATGAAAATTTCAGACTCAGCGTTTTGAATCTTCAATGCTAGATGCTACAATTCCAATTTTTCCATGCCGTAAGTTTGAATTCTGCAATTAAAATTGAAATGGGTTTGAAGAGTATAAATATACAAATGAAAAATTATTAATTTTAAACAATTTAAATTTAAATAATTCAGTTTAAAGTGTTAGTAAAGGAAAGAAAAAGTCGAAAGACCATTTTTTATTTAGGAACTCTAGAACTATCTAAACATCGGTGGACGAAAAAAAGTCCTAAAGAATTCCACGTGTTCAAGCGGACAGTTTTCAACGTTTTTAAACGAAATGAACAATAATTTTATTCTTCGATCCGAAATCTCATCAATTCAAATTCAAATTCAATTTGAATGGCATGTCATTTTGAATGAAAACCGAAAATTTTATTATTTTGAATGATTGGCCTTTTTAATTTTAAATACTTCAGATTCAAAAGAATTAAAATTTGAAAGCTTTAATTTCCAGTGAGTGTTAATTTACAGTGAGCAGTTAATTTCCGAGGAGTGAAAAATGAATTTTTCAATTTATTTCTTCTGCTTCGATCTGAGATAAGAAAAACTACCATAAAAGAGGAAAGAAACTTAAAAAAGGGAAAGTTGAGAGAGCGCGCAGTGTATCTTCGCCCCTTCTGGAAGTAATAGATTCCTTTATCGCCTTGAGTCCTCACAGGCAGAGTCTTTTATCGGATCTGAAACATCATACAAATGGAAAAAGAGCTGCGGCTGATAACCAGGAACTTTAAAAGTTTACGATTCCCCACTATTCACATAGTAGTAATTGATTAAATCTCTCCTGTTCTTTGATCGAGATTCGCGGTCAGCAATTCCGGACGGTTACAATTTTAGGAAAGATGAAAAATGATAGAAAAGATTCATAACAACTGGAAATAATTTCCTTTATGCAAAATTGCACTTTAATTAAAAAGAGCATACTCATAAATATTGGTAAGTGCTAAGATTATTCTGCACTTGAACGCGACCTTTGATATCAATCGATAATTTTTTTATGCATACTTAAATGCAAATGATTGACGACTTGATCGTTTTTCATTCGTAGAGTAGATAATACGACAGAACCACCGACGATGCAAAATTAATCCTGAGTCAAATGATTGGAGGGTCGAGAGAATAAAGAAGAAGTTCTTATCAATGGAATTACATCACTGAAATTAAAAATAAATAAACGGAAAAGTACTTTTAACTCGCGAATGAACTGCTAATGATGGAGCTTACATTAGTTCAATTTATTTTTCCAACACGTTTCTCAGCAAAGCATAATTAAATATAATAATTAAAAGTTAATAATTAAAAGTTCAGAATAACAACAGATTTGAACAATCGATACTGGAAAGTGTTCCAAATTGAGTCGAAAGGATGAAAAATTAATTCGACCGAACACTGGCATAAGTAATTAGAATACGATTAAGAATTTATTATACATTATGCATCAATTTCCATGCACAGCGGTTTAGTAAAATTCAACAAGATTCTATTTATTGATTTTTTTTCTAACACAGTAATAAAAAACTTGTAGACTCAAGAAATATTTTGTCGAAATTTTTCTAAGAAGCTTTCAAGATTAATATCAAACATTTGATATTACAAATACTCAACAATAGTTTATTATCACATGGATTGGATAAATTATAACCAAAATAATACAAGGTTCTTTTGTCAGTGATTAAAAATGACAATCAGCTATGTTTAGAATCGCTATCTAGAAAGAATATGTTCCTTTATTAAATGAGAATTGTGTAAATTAAAAAAGAAGCAAATGAGGCTACTTGACTGAATCAGGTTATCATGAAGTTGGTAAATGGTTTTGATGTTTAATAGTGGTACTTGAATTCTCGTTTTTGACATTGTCTTGCATATGAGAAAAATGGGCTCGTTCAAATTGCGCAATCACCGAATCGTGGTGTGATCATTATCTGAAGCAATCTAATCTATTGCAGTGAACGGATATCACGACTTCTGATTGATAAGGTCTGTCCTCCATCTCTTCGGACCCGATAAATGTATGTGGTTTCGAGATACATACATATATGTATAGAATAGACATATGTGTATATACATGCATGCATATGTATGTATGTATATATGAATATGCACACACGTTAAATAGAACTACTCGATAAATTGCGTTACGCAATGGAGGCACGCACTGCTCAGGCTTGATAACGAACCTCTTGTAATCCCTTTTCCTCATCTCCCTCAACACTCGTGCCCGTTTGTAGGGCACCTACGACTTCTACTTTAATAGACTCCTTAATTTCAATCATCGGCCTTTTTTCATTTATCAAATCCGACTACGTTTCATTTGAATTTCATGATTTTTTCTAAACATTTGGACAATCTTGGGCGCTACATTCAAAATATAAGACGGATGTGATATCTGTATTTTGTTTTTAAGTATAGACAATATATTATTAAATAACATATAATAATCAACGATTCCTAAATTCTGTCCACATTGATGCTCCTATATTTCCGCTCGCTTTTCGGGTGTTTTTTGTCTCGCGACTTTTCATATCTTCAACATGAAGTTGTTTCCCTCGATGTTCAAGTTTTTTACATATTTTTCACTTCAGATTGAAATTACTGAATTTATTAAAGCATGATGCATAATTTGAAAATTAATCTTTTTTGACGACCTAGTTTCAAGATCCTAATATAAGAAGGCTTCAATTTTTAAACGAAGTGTGGGAGTTGTTTAATTTTTAACGTTTCACGTTTGAATTGAATAATTATGAAAGTTTTTATTAGAAATCATTTAATTTACACCGTTTTTAGAATAATTCAACTTTAAAGGTTCACAATATTTCAAATTCTTCCATTTTTAACGGTGAAAATGGCAGTGCTTTTTTTGGTCAGAAATCACATTTTTAGTAAAAAAAAAAATCGATGCTATCACTTTGAATGTCACTTCATACTACATGATATGATGCATATTAATCATATATATCATCTTTGAAATTTTAATTTATAATTATATTTTGGAGCGCAATTTTAAAACAGTATAAATTCTAAGGCCTTGAAAAGTTCTTTTGTCAAAAATTGAGGTCAAAAATAAATTCGACTTCTTTGAATTAAGGGCTCTTTTCGTATACTGAAAGAAAAGGTTAGTTTTATTGTTTATGTACTCTTCGGTTAAAAACTCAAAATTTTATTATTCATTCGTAAAAATAAGCATTCAGTAGGTTTTACGCGGATACATGGAGAAATACAATCAAATTCTGCCTTACCGACAAAGTTCTTCTTTATTTATTTTTTTTACATTGTCAATAATTATTAAAGGTCTTCTTTACCAAGAATTAAAAATATTCAAAGCAGAAGAAATTAATTGCATAATTTTTATATTATTTCAGATTTTATATCTATTATGATTTTTATGCAACCATATAACAGATACGTCTTTTAGAACACACTCTATTGTAAATTCGGAGATATAACTGTCAATTTGAATTCAAGAAAATAAAAATACCCTTTTTTATTTCATAATCTGATAATTTAGTATTTTTTACCTCCAAAAACACTATTTGTTGCAAGGGTATATGGTTGAGGGCTGCACTCAAAAAGGGGAGGAGGGATGAATCTTATGTTAGTCAGGTTAATAAAATATGTAGGGGCATTGTATATAGGGGTAGTAGGACTAATTTAGGAGGGTGTTACATTAGTGAGGAAGAGAGGTGTGAGGCGGGTAGTGAGGGATAGAAGTAGGAGAGTTGTAGATGGTAGTAGGTAGAGGAGTGATGATTACGGTAATGAGTAAGGTGGAGAGGATTGAAGGGAGGCGATAAGCAGGGGTAGTGCTAATCACAGTCCCTGAACAATAAATAGGAAGAGAGATTAAAGGGTTGGAGAAGGAAGAGGTAAATGAGGGGGGATGTGTGGCTGATGATAAGGCGGAGAGGTGAGAAGCGTGGGTTGAAGAGGAATTCGAGAGGTATAGAAATGAGCGGTAGTGAAGGTGCAGTTGTCCCTATTACATCTGTAATAGGGATAGTTGGAGTAATTGAGAAAATATGAGAAGGGTGGAAGTTACAAGTGCGATAGCGAGAGATTCAGTTGAAATAGTTTGGGAAGGGGGGAGTAGGTTAGATCTATAGGGGCAAGAGGGGTGTGTAGGTAGCAGAGGGAGAGAGACCATTTTTGAAGAAAATATAAAAAGAATATTAGCAAACTTGCCTTTTTTTATAAAGGAATATAGATAATTATACCTTTCTCTTTTTAGCTGAATGTTAGGAAGTAGCATAATATTCAAAGAATAGAAAAAATCAGTTCAAAATCGCGGATAAAGTGAATCGTTTCGAATCAGGTGGTAAAAGTTCACGGTCAATTGAAAAAAGTCGTACGTCTGCAATGGTACATCTTCCTGGTTGAAAAAAGCGCAAAAAAGAAGAGGAAGAGAACTTTTTTCAAGGAGACCACACTCGTATGCTCTTGTGCGGTAAGTGCACCAATACAGAAGAAGCATTATTGAATATATGTACTTGAGTGGGAATGCAGGCGCAACGGGCAGTGAGCGTGTGGGGCCAGGCGTCGCGACGCCGCGAGGGCGTCGAGGGTATCCATCATGCCGTTCGCGTGAATTACCAACCCTTCGACTTAGCCCAAGGGAGCAGTCGGAAGAAGAGAATCAGAAGGATTGGCATGTGAAATAGAAAAGGGATGAAGAAAAAGAGAGAGTATGAGAATTTCTCTCTCTTCCGTCCAAATCCTATACCTCTCACCACTTTTTTCAAATCCTTGATAATGAAATGATAGGCGGAAAAACCAAACTTGTGATTGATCTACAAACATTTGTAGTCGTACAGATACTTTCCTAAATTCGAAAGTAAAAGTTCCTTTCAGTGATGTATCGAACATTTTCACAAATATTAATTATATTTAGAGGATTACGCACAGAACTCAATATAAGGAAGTATTCAACCTTCGGAATTTTTTTTCTAAGTTTATACAAAAGTTACAAAGGTTGAATAATTTTGGTTATAATTATTCAAGCAAAATTATAACAGTACTAGCAAAAATAGCGCGCTACGGGCGGATAAATGAAAATAAATATTAAAATACCTACATCGGCTTTCAAGAAAATTTTAATTTAATTTCAATTTTAATCGGCTTTCAGTAATCTGAAACTTTCATTTGAATATAAGGCTTTTATCTCAGCAGGAATTAAAAGCAAAGAAAAATTAATAAGTTATGTAATGTGGGATTTGAAATTGTAATAAAAGGTCTTCTTAAAAGATATATTCTGGAATTCTGAGTCTTACTGATGTCTTCCATTATCGACACTGATACATTTTAATGATATTATTTACAATTGAAAATTTGCGAAATTGTTTATTTTTTGAATTTTTATAATTCAAAATCATACATTTTTGAAAATCTTTTCGTTTAAAATAGTTTCATGTCGAAAATTTTCCATTGAAAACTCTTTAACTTAAAAAAACGTAAATAAAATTTTTTAAATGTTGACGATTTCGAAGATGAAAATTCAAGTTTTCAATTATAAATCTATCAAATTGAAAAAGTTTCGAATGTAAAGCATGAAAATTACACAGTATTTATTATAAAATGTAAAATTTGCATAATTTTTAATTGCAAATTGTTAAAATTAAAAACTCTGCAATTTTAAAGATACACAATATAAAGTTCCACGATTTTAAAATTATATAATTAAAAACTCTTGAATTTTAGGGATGTATAAAAAAACTCTTAAATTTTAATGATTTTGAAGATCAAGAGTGAAGTTTTCAATTATAAATCTTCCAAATTGAAGAAATTTTTATTGCAAATCATCAAAATTATTTCTGAATTTTAAAAATACAGACTTGCAAGTTATTCAATTTTTAAGTCTTTTGCTTTAAAGGTATGTAATTTGAAACATCTTTTTAATAGTTCAATTTTGAAGATTTGTAATTTAAAATTCTTCAATTTTCACGATTTGCAATTTAAAATTCTTTAATTTTGAAGATTTATAATTGAAGACTCTTTACTTTTAAAGATATATAAATAAAAATTCTTTTTGGATAATTTTAAAAATTAAATGTCCAGTTTTCAACACTAAATCTTCCAAATTAAAGAAGTTTGGAATATAAAGCATGAAAATTACAGGTTTTGTAATTGTAAAACATAAAAATGGCGTAATTTTTAATTGTAAATTGTAAAAATTGCAAACTCTTCAATTTTAACGGCTTACAATTGGAAATTCTTAAACTGTGATGATTTTGATCATTTTGGAGATCGAAAGTCAAGAGTTTTCAATTATGAATCTTCCAAATTGATGAGATTTCCAATGTAAATCATCAACATTCCAGAATTTTTACTTGTAGAACTTAAAACTTGTATATTTTTTAATTGTAAATTTTCAAAATACTTCTTTTCAATTTTAAAGATTTACAGTTGAAACTTCTTCAATTTTAACGATTTGTTATCTAAAAATTTCCAACTTTGAATATTTGCAATTGAAGACTCTTCAACATTTAATGGATATATCAGAGAATGATGCAATTTTGAATGCTTTTTTTTTAGTAATTCAATTTTGCGGGTTTGAAATTAAAATGTTGTCAATTTTATGAGTTTGCAATTGCAAATTCTTTAATTTTAAACATTAAAAATGACAGCGTTGATTTATTTCTTAAGCTCTTATAATTCTTCACAATTACCATGTGTTTCCGTACATAAAAAAGAAACATGATGAGAACTTGACATTCTAATTCAAACTAAAGAATTTTCATTCAATATCAACAACTTAATGTGTGAAAAGAATTGTATAATATGTCAAACTGACGTATACTAATAAACTGTCAAACTGGGTAAATGAAAAGAAGAAGAAGAAGCACGTGATAAGTGAGCGGAAACATAGAAGCTTCAATGTGGACAAATTGAATGAATGGATGTGAATATTATTATTATAGTATACAATCATGACCCGATATAAGACGGGTTTCAGGAATTGCGTGCCTTGGCCTTGATACTAAACCGGGGGCATCCAAACGTAAACAGGCAGGACCATTTCTGTTGGATTTTGACGCATGATGCAACCTGATGCAACTAACGCGCTGAGGGTGCTGCCCTTGAGCTGTTTGTCACGCTTGGCTGAGCACATCCTATCTTTCGGCCTTGTGGCTATCAAATGTATATAAATAATATTAGACATCACGAAACTGCGGAGGCCAACAGTTCTAGGAATACCGTAGACTGGGGGATCTTATATCGGGAGTTGAGTGTATTTAAAAAATAAAAATTATACACCAGAATGTCACTTCGAAAACTAACAATAATTCCAACTCTCTAGTTATAAAAAGTAAAAAAAATTTCGCTTATTTTCGAAGGTAGGTCAGTTATATCGTGAGTATGGACAGTGACTGATAATAATGAATGCTCTCTTCATATCTGGGGAGAGAGAAGTCGCGCGATAAATTCCAGCAATATTTTTCAGGGCGGAACCATTGCGCTTCTGCGTCCTCGTAAATAGCACAAATTGGGCAAAAATACTCTGCTACATAAATTGCTGGCAATATCTGAACTAGTTAATACTTCTGCTTGGTCTGATTCCGATTTCGGGGATAGCTCTCCGAAGTGAGAAGTTTTGCCGTAGTCCCGATCAGGCCCCGATTTGACAGGCCTAAATACGGCATAAGCCGTACGCCCCGATCGGGGACGGATCTTGCTGCCCGATTATCGATCGGGGCTTAACCTGGGCTCTACCTGGCCAGACCGGGCCCCGATCGGGGCGTGCATTTAATACCCTATTCGGGCCATATCGGTAAATTTCTGCCTAGCTTCGATGAGTCGGTACTGTGACGTTTAGTGTCAGTCAGAAAACCAGCTCGTTCAAAAAATAATCCATTTGAAAAAAATTCCTGTCAATGTTTTAGAATGCGCAAGGAATTTTCTAATGATTGCAACAAATTTAAATAAAAATTTAATCAAACTGTGAAATACGTGTTCCTTTATTTTTACGATGAGATTATATATCCACGTACAAAATCATTCTGACAGCCTAAGCCGAACCTCTCGGCCTGATTTGAAGGTCTTCTGTTCTTAAGAAAATTCTACATTCTCTAACTTTATAGCAAAAGAATGTTCACTACATTATCTGAGTAATAATTTTTCATAATTTTTTGAGATTACGTTTCTTTTGAACTCCCTTTTTAAGTTAAAAATAAGTAATTCTGGTAGAGTCGCTATTTAAAATTGCCCTCCAAAAGTTTTCCATCAAAAAACTTTTCATTTTGAAAAGCGAAAATTCAAGTTTATCTACCTTTAAAGAATATTTATGCATAACTTGAGGACTTGCAATAAATTTTAAAGTTTGTCAATAATGTTTCCCAATCAGAATGAGACGTTTCTGAAGGTAAATTAATGAATCCACTTGTAGAGGAGTATCCCTTAAGAACTTTTTGGAACCTTTTTTTTCTTGGAACCCATTAGGGGTTGAACGGGGTGTAAACTAATCGACACGTCAGCAAAATCAGTGCTCTGCTCAGACGCATACAGACATAGTAGATATACTTATTCAGAATTAGGATAGCGGTAGCGTGAATTAATAGCCTCAGAAGCAACTGAGGTGTCCAACCCCTTATGTAGATCTCTGAGGTTTAAGGACTGGCGAAGGGTGGCAATGAAGGGTAAAAAAGGTGTTTAAGATTTTTTCCCTCTCGCCGACCAAGTGGAAAGCATTTCTTCAGTGGACTTCGCTTTCCCCAACACCAATCGCGAATGGAAAGAACGAGAGAAAAAAGGCTGAGATTATTAATTACCCATTCACCATCAATTCGAAAGCTTTCGCGAGCAGGTCCCATTGTGTTGAAAAAAATTTCACCTCTTTTGGAAAAGCACGTGTTCCCCATATTGTGAAACCAGAAGTAAGGGAAAACCAGTTTTGATGCGCCGAAATAAAAAAATAATTATAACAATTGTTTTTTGACGGTCAGGATTTTTTGATTCTTCGTTCTTTCAGTAGACATAATTTCCAAACTGGTTTAAGATTACAGAGTACATCTTTTTTAAGCGAGCATTTTGGGATTGGTTTTTCAATCTAATCTCAATTGTCGGACACTATTTTGTATTACATGAAAGAAATAAAAATTGAGTAATCTCAATTTAAAAATGGGTAAATTAAGAATCTCAAATTTTTATCTTTTAAAATTGAACAAAATAAAATATAAAACTTGTAAAATTGTAATTTTAATTATTGAAAAAGTTACAAAACTTAAGAAAACAAATTAAAATTGAACAATTGTTTAATTACAAATTTTCGAAACTTAGTAAATTTTGTTTTTCACAAAATCCAGTTTTTTCACTTTCTTTCAGAAACAGTAAAATGTACAACTTTTTTTTTAAAAGGGATAAAAGATGCGCCATGAAATTTTCTACAAAGCCATTTGTTTCAAAAATTTAATTTTCAAAATCGATTTCAAAGACAACAGGGGCCAACCGGGACGGCCATGTGAATTTCATATGCACTTACACTATCCAGCGGCTCAATTACGAAATTATGTATTTAAGTTATACATATATGTAAATATCACCTTACATTTTCAAATACAACTGGCAATATTGAACCTTAAATAATTGTAATCTTTGCATAGATAATGTAAAATTTTTCAGATTTGGATATTGAACGATTTTATAACTAGAATCGTGATTATTGTATACAATTCCAAATAGAGACGTTAAAATTTATATCATTTAAAATTGGAAAAAGTATAGAGCTGAACAATTTCAAATTCGACAGTTTTTTACCAACAAAAAAGTTGTGTAAAAATATGTAGAAGAAAATTTGAATTAATTTTTAATCGATTGTCATAAGACATAAAGTGATTTTTGACTCATTTCAGTTGGTCATGCTTGGAGTTTTTTTTTCAATTTTATAATTTAAAAAATTAAAACATTGAGCTAGAGAAACTGGAAGTTATGCTTTAAATTTTTTATCTCAATGAAACTATTTTTGGCTTGAACGAAACTTAGTTCTTGTGGACCGATTTTGATAGCAAAAATGGTAGAATTCCTTATAATTTGTTCTCCCATTTTATTTCAAAAATCATGAAAACTGTCGAAAAACACAAAAAAAATCTACCAGAAACTACCATTTTTGCTACAATTCGGACACATTCACAAACGGAGTGTTTCATCGTCCCGGAATCCAGGATGAGTAGTCAAATACCTTTCGATTAGTACATCCCCTTTTCCGATTTCCCTAATTTTTCGGGAAGACTACATGCAGCCTTTTACAAAATTCTATCACAAAAAAAATGGGAAGCTTTTCAAAATTAACAATTAGGAATCAGTGTTCTTTTTTTAAGAATCTCAATTTTCCAGCTTTACAAACTGAAGAACCAAAAGTTTATTTTAATTAATGTTACAAAAAAAATTATAATTTTTTTTATACTTACAGACCCCTCGAATCAGAATATAAAAATGACACTTACCTGAAACAAAAAAAGAAAAAACATTCATCAGTAACGACTTATATAAATATAAAATTTATCTAATTTTTCGCCAATCAAATTCTCAATCTCACCCAATGACTTTCCAAATTCTCAACTGAAAACAACTATTAACAGGTTTAATTCTGAAGCACTTAGAAGCAAAAGTTTTTCCCTTTTTATCTGATCCCTAGAAGGCAAAAAGAACAGTAAAAAAGGAATCGTTTCACAAGAAATCAGGATAAGGAATAAGGAATAAGATATAAGAAATAAGGAAAGGGACATCTATGACCGAAAAGATAAGTCTTGAGCTAGGAAGAGAGTTTTAGGGGAAGGGTAGTATTAGCATGGGAATGAGCCAAGTTTGGCCCAGAAGCAGCCCCCATCTTTGCTCTTACACCCTCGCAATTCAATTTGATAAATATCGATTGGCCCTGCAGCCTTGAGGTTCCATTTAATAATAATAACCCAAAGAGGCCCTCCCTATGTATATTTCTAATATTCATATACGACGTGGACTTATGGGGACGCAGACGAGTTTCATTCTCCTGTATTAGCATAATAATTGTATAGCTCCGGTATCTAAGTGAATTATTCCATGTCAAATTTGTACTCTTCGTTCGCATTTCTTCTCCTAGATAAAATACTTTTTAATTCCCAAAAAATCGGACATATTCTGGTTATTTTTGTGTTATTTCAATAATAAAGCTTGTAAAAAAGTAATTTCGGATCTGAAAGATAGGGAAGACATTTTAATTCATAATTAAAGTTTGAACTTTAATTGTTTGAGTAAGCTTTTGAAATTATATATCATTTTAATTTTCAAGAATTAGAAGAAATAAAGAAACTGAACAATTTTATAATAAACTCTCAACATTTGAGAAATTTGAACTGAAATTAAGGTGGTATTATAGTTTGGCTAGGCTTTTTTAAAACGATTTTCAAAATAAAAATTTAATTTGATCAGACAGTTTTTCTATATATTATTACAAGAATGAAGCTAAAAAACTTTGCTCCAGAACGCCGAAAAAATAATCGTAAAATATAAAAATCTGGCTATAGTCAGGACTATAACTAATAAAAAATATTAAAAATGCGCAAAACTGCGCTTATTTGAAAATTTTTTGCGAATTGTCACGCATTCTTTTGTGTTTTTTGACCTGTTAAAAAAACAGAAATTATTATTTTTGATGTATTCTAGTTCGGACTGTAACCACACATCTGCTAAAGATATTTGCAAAACTTCAGCTCAATCGTTCGAGTGGTTTTCAAGATATCTCGTCAACGATTTCGAAAAACGTAGTTTTGAGAAAAACGCATTTGAATTCTTAAACCCAATTCCAGTGAGTCATGAGTCTGGTGTTCCCAATGTTTTCGAAAAACGCAGGGAGTTTTTTTTTCTGCTTTAGAAAAACGGAACGTTTTTACTGGTGATGGCAGTATTTAATGCCAAAAGCAACCCAAAAAAGTTCCATCCCTCTATCGCATGCGGAAACCATCCTAAATCAACCCTGGAAGTAAACAAAATTCGGTAGAAAGAAACTAAAAATATTATAATTATTCCAGCTGAAATTGAAATACATATATGTTTTATTTAAAGTATAAAACAGCCGAAAATTTCAAATGTGGATAAAAAATAATTTATAATTAGAAGCATACGATCGGGAGATTAGAAATTTTTTTACCAGCAACGTTAAAAAATGAATAATTTCAAAATACTTTTAAGGTGATCCAATTCTAAATTTTCCATATTAAAATTTGCAAGCTTTGAGCGTTCAAAAGTAAAAATTCATAATTTTCAAGTGTAGAAATTAATCAAAAGTATTTAGAATGGAACAGATCCAAGTTCGAAATATCTGTAAATTGCTAGATTTGAAATCTTAAACATTTTTAATGTCAAGTGTTCAAAATTTCAAATTTACTTTTGAAACTTCTCACACTAAAATTGTAAAGTTCTTAAATGTAAATAATACAACATTAAATTCAAATGTATATACTTGCACATATGGAATTGTTCAAAGTAGGCCGGCTATTGGAATGGTCTCATCAAAAAATGATCAAAATTAGTTTGTTTTTTTCCGCAGATAATTATGTCCTCTTTCGAATAATTCCTTTGTTAATGGCCCTTTACAAACCAAAATTGGAATCATCACTGTTTGAAAGTAATATGAAAAATACGGAATTTTATGGAGAAGCCTTCTGCTGGCTCCATATAATTAGCAATTGTCAAAAAATCACAAATTCTAATTTTTTTCCAACAATGTAAAACTTTTTTCTTATACTTATTCCATAGGAAATAAGGTAAACGTCCCAGTAATCGTAATGCCAATTTTTTTCTAGCTAACTCAAATTAATTGAAATTCCATTTGGTTCTATAAGCTGCTCAAAATAAACGGGTTATATCATTAAATATAGGTTTTTTTTCGATGGAATGACAGTTTTTGATCTACCAATATGAAACCAAAGTGGCTTTTATTCTTAGCTGTGAAAAAATTTCTTCTCTAGTTTCAGACTAGTAGATCAAAACCCATCATTTTATCGTCAAAAAACAACACTGTTCCCCTAGTCAAAAAACATAATGTCAAGACTCAATTTATCATCAAGGGCATGTGACACTTATCCGATTCCTACTTTACCGACATTTTTTTATCATACCAATTCCACACGAAATTAGATATCGAGCTGAAAGTTTGGACAAATAATGAAAAGGGACTAAGGAACCTTCATGTACCAATAAATTTTTATAACTATAAACAAAATTTTCAGTACATAAACATTCCTTAATCCCTTTTCTCTTTTTTCCCAAACTTTCAGCTTAATATCTCATTTCGTGTGGAATTGGTATGATAAAAAAATGACGATAAAGTAGGAATCGGATAAGTGTCCCATGGCTTAAGTGTTACTTTTACCATATTTTTTAACAACATATTTAAATTATAACCGAGATTCACGATTATTGGGACATTACCCATGTATTCTTCTTCCATTAAGTACATGTTTTAGAGTAATTTGTAGAAATAATGTAAATTAAAATACTGCTACTACCCCAACGATATAAACTGATGAAAATTAAGTTTCACTTAAGAATACTACTTCTAAAATAAACATTATAATCGTAAAATACAATGAAATAATTATACTAAAAAACTCCCTTGTGTTTGTTAAAACTTCTTTGTGAACTCTCTTGGAAGTGAATTTTGGATGAATAGCCCATTTTGTATCCATTGTCCCTTAGCCACGAAAATGGGAAAATATCGTTTGAACTGGGGCGGGGCAAAATATGGGAGTTGGTGAACTCTTTGAAAATGCGAGGATAAGCGCGAAATAAAGTCCAGTGAAATGTTGCGTGGTACGCCCTGTGCACGAAGCATGTATAGATCAGTCCATACATATGTTTAGTACACAACATGGTGAATAAATAATACAAAACGAAATCCACTTTGGATAGATATAGGAGAAAGTTTTTCATCGATTTCGAGAATAATCGCTGTCCACGACAAGCCTGTAACTAAACCACGATGGCGACCCTTTGGGCCAAGTGGAAAGTTCATTCTAGTGTACTCAGGACTGACTTTGGTGGTTAACCCACTTGGCTACTCTAACGACTTTTCCAGCAACTTTCATTACATTTCTGTACCACGACATCCGATAAACTACATAGATCGATTTATTCCACCGCAATCAAACAAACTAACAAGTCCCCTTAGGAAACGTCCATTAATTACGCAGGATTTTTTTTTAATTTAGACCCCCCCCCCCCCCCCATTGAAAGTATTTCAGTAGATTTCAAGGGACTTTAAGTTTTCGATATGTTTATTTATATGTATAATGAATTTCCTATAATATTTTGTTGTGAGGGCAATTTGTAATTACCTTTTTTTAAAATCTCAGAGGCCTGATAGTCCCTGAATTAACATTAATTTATTTTGATTCATATTGTTTAAGATCATTCTTAATTCTTAAGCTAAGAACGTTAGCGATAAAGTCGAGCAGAAAACACTTCAGAAAATAACACAAACTAAATTCTTCTAAATTGTTACGGGACATTTCAATCCAATCAAATTTTCCCATCGCAAAGTCTTATTCGATTTCAGAGCGAGCTACAATTCCCGCTGATTTCGTCAGTTACTTTAATACTCCTTTAAATTCAAGTTTATCAGCGCTTTAGAATAACGTACTTCTTTTCTCAAGTAGATTGCACATTAACTTCCGTTCTCGCGACGATAAAGAACCCGATTTAGAAAGCCTCCATACACGAATTTTTATCTAGTAGAAATAAAAAACAGAGTGGATGGAAAAGTTACTTTCTCATATTGTATTCAAATTCAGATTCAATAAAGCTTAAACTCAAATTAAAACTTTTTACAATTCAAGAATGCATTTCGGACGAAATGATTTACAATTCCAAGCTTTTAAGAATGAATACTAGATGACAATAATAAATAAAATTCGAAAAATTCAAACAGGGTAGACGCGAAGCTTTATTTTGAAAATTGCCTAATTTTTCTCTGATAAGATATTTGAAATCTTTAAAAATCTTTAGCAATACCTTCACATATTTACAAATTTTTGAAATCCTACGAAATCTCTCAATTTATTGAAATTCATTAAAAAATTATTAAATAAAGTGAAATTATATAAAATTTGATGATACTTCCTTAAATCCTGCAAAATTTATTAAAATGCCTTGAGTCTTGAAAATCTTTTAAAGTACCCAAAAGTATTTAAAAGCCTTTAAACTTTTTGAAATCCCTTGGAACTTGTTAAAACTCTTGAAAATACCATAGAAATGTCAAAAATACCCTCAAATCTTCAAACTTCTTTGAAATCCCTTCAAATTATTGAAATGTATTAAAAATTTCTTGGAATCTTTTAAAATACCCTGGAATATTTCAAGAGAATTAAGGAAAATTCAGAAATCATTATAGACTAGAATTCAATAATGGTTAACTAATGGGTTAAATTATTCAAATAAAAGTGTCTATAGTGATCTTCTTATTTTAAAAAGTGGCTATAGAGACTTCATCTTAAAAAAGTAACTAAAAAGAAACTTGGGAAATTCAATGACTAAAAATGACTGTGTAGCGCCCTCACTAATTGAAAAGATTGAGTGGTGATTGCAAGGTGATTTCGAAGGGATTGCAGAGATTCAAAGGTGATGGTAAAAATTGCAATAGGATAACTAAGCCATTAAAAATTTTTGAAGGATTTAAAAAACTGCTAGGGGCTACCGACGATGGCTAAGAAATTGTCAAGGTTGCAATAGAATTAAAACGTGATGGAAAAATTCTGGGTTAATTTCAAGGATTGCTTTGAAGTCAAGCCGCACAGCTGAAGAAATTGAGTGGCAATAGCACCCACTACAAAATTTGTATATTCCATTTCCATATTTCTGTCAGCAAAAGCGTCTCCGGCAAAGAGACTGGAAATCCTGGAACACGAAGAAACATTCCCGAAGGAAGCGGGAAAATATCCGATTTGCAAACCACTTCGAGTTTCGAATAGCCACCGATATTTTATCACGCTCAAGCGCCTTACTCCTCCCTCTCCATGTATATTCACCAGTACGCCTGAATTTGAAATCCACCGCAAACCGAAGAGCAGACCATGCTTGTACTTCAAGAAAAGTATAGCGAAAGCGACTTTAGCGAATTTATTATGCAAATCTCTGCGTGATAGGAAGACCGTTTACGCGCGGATGACTTCCCAAGCGGACATGACAGGTTCGATCGATAAAACAAATCGGACAAAGCGCTGGTAAAGGTCTTAATAAAATATTCTGTCAATGATCGATTAAAGAGGAAAACCTCTACAGGTACGAAAACAGAATATTTATACATTTTATGTAGTTGAAACATTTTTCTAACCGTTTTTTGCTGGGTGATTTTCTATTGAATAAACAAATTCCAAGAGTAGTTCCTCGTATCATAAATAAATAAAATATTCTTTTAACAAATGTGGTGGTTTTTTGTTCAGCAAGAAAAACATTATTTTAATTGCATTATTATTAATAATTGAGGAGTAAGAGAATAGTAAGTGATAAATCCACTTGACTCATGTAATTTCTCAATATTTAAGGATATATTGTAGCTTGGAATCCATTGACCAAAATGAAATTTGAAATAGGCTACTATTATCAGTCAGGATGTCAAATGAATTGAATGAAAAACCACTTTTAAATTTAATACTGCCTTGAAATTATTGACTAAATGAAAATGAATTTATTTCACTTTAGATTCAGTAAAGACTTACATTCTTAACAAGTTTTACCTATTTATATAATGAATCTGTGATCAGAAATTAATTTGTTTACATTTATTTTATTTCATGGTTAGATGTTGAAATCGAGACCAAAATATTTTTCTCCCCAACTTAATTTGACAATCGAATTTATGAAATTCCAAGTATACAGCAGCGTTCATTATCTCAATTCTGTCAAAAAAAAGAATGGTTACATTTTGCTCGCTTACTCTTCAATTCAAGGAAGAATGAAGATGTTTTATAGATTTTTAGTCATTTTTAAGTGTGAACAGCGTACAACTTATTTTCATCTGTAAAAAAACAAGGTTCCAAAGAAGAATGTCATCACAAAAATTATGAGTATTCATGGGCAAATAATCCTTGAAAATAAATTTGGGTCATGAGCTAAAAAAAGGCAAAACATATGTTTGATAAAAAAGACTTATCGCGTCTCCAATGACTTCAATAAACAGAAAATCTCTTTTCAAATGCTACAAGAGCTCTTTTTCTAAGTTTATTACATTTTACTGTATCAAACTTTTTCAGTCA
Organism: Andricus quercusramuli; assembly: GCA_932178445.1. Classification (NCBI taxonomy): domain Eukaryota; kingdom Metazoa; phylum Arthropoda; class Insecta; order Hymenoptera; family Cynipidae; genus Andricus; species Andricus quercusramuli. Next base: position 283,038 of record CAKNXH010002425.1, read on the forward strand.
TAATATTCAAACTTTAATGGATTAAAACTTTTTAATGTTAAAAGTTCTGATTTCATAATTCAGATCTAAATATTTATAAATTTTTTGAATATTTACGGTTTAATGCAAATTAATTAAAAAGGCTTTAAATCGAAGCGTGGAAACTATTATAAAAAGATTGCAAAAATTGCAAACTTGTAAAAATTGCTATAAAAAGATAGCAAATATAGCAAAAATTGTAAAGTGATTGCAAAGGAACTGCAAAAATTAAAAAGGAATTTCAAATAGTACAAAGCAATTTCAATTGAATTTTTAAGTGATTCACAATAGCTAAGGGAATACTGAGATTGCAAGGTGATTGATAAATGATTTAAGAGGATTTTAAATACTTTACAGGGATTTAAAAAATTACAACAAGATTGCAAAGCAATTACCAAGGTTAGAAGGAGAATGCAGTGGGATTTTGAAGTGATTTAGAATACAAAACGATTTCTGAAAATGGAATGTAATTGCGAGATTATTGCAAGGGGGTTTGAAATATTACAAAGGGATGTAAAGAATTGCAACAGGACTTCAAAATGATCGAAAAATGGTTTCAAGAAGATTCGAAATATTACAAAGAGATTTTAAATATTTCTAAATATAAATAGTTGAAAATATTAAAACTCTTTACGGTTTAATGGAATTGAATTGAAAAGCCTTTTGAATCGAAGCGTGGAATTTACTATAAAAAGATTGTAAAATTTGCAAAAATCGAAATAATTGTAACGTGTTTGCAAAGGAAGTGCAACGATTACAAAGAAATTACAAAAGTAATTACTATGGGATTTTTAGGTGATTGCACATTGCCAAGAGATTCTTGAAATTGCAAGGTGATTGGAAAATTATTTCTAGAGGACTTTAAATATTACAAAAGGGATTTTAAACATTGCAACGGGGATTGCAATGGAATTACCAAGGTTGTAAGGTGATTATTGCAATTGTAAAAGTGTTCCTGAAAAATAAGGTGATTGAAAAGTAATTACAAGATTATTGCAAAGGGATGTGAAAAATTGCAAAGGCTGCAAGGTGATTGCAAAGGAATTACAAATTGATTGAAAATTCCAGAGGGATTCCTGAAATCAAAAGGTGATTGCAAAGTTATTTCAAGATGATTGCAATAGGCCTTCAAAATAATTGTAAAATAATTCAAAATGATTGAAAATTACAAGGGAACTCAAACAATTGCTGGGAGATTCCTAAGATTCCAAAGGTACCGCAAAGATTACAAGGTGATTTCAAAATGTCTGCAAAGTGATTGCAAATTTTTAAAGGATTTAAAAAATTTCAAAGGGATTGGAAAGTAATTCCCAAGGTTGTAAGGCAATGAGATTTCAAAGTGATTGGAAATCCCAAGGGGATTCCTGAAAATGTAATGCTATTGAAAAGTAATTGCGCGATTATTGCAAGGGTATTTTAAATATTACAAAGGGATGTGAAAAAGTGCAACGGCTGCAAGGCAATCGAAATGGAATAGCAAAGTGATTGTAAATTGCAAAGGGATTCCTGAAATTTCTACGGTGATTGAAAATTACAAAGGAACTTAAAAAATTGACGAGATATTGCAAAGGTGTTATAAATATTGCAAGGTGATTGCAAGATGACTGCACAATGATAGCAAGGTAATAGCAAAGTGATTGAATATTCTAGAAGGATTAAAAAAATTGCTAAGCGGTTTCTAAGTTCTTAGGGTGATTTCAGAGGATTTGCAAAAATTCCAAGGTTTCCAAAATGGTTAAAAATAGTCAAACATAAATTTCGACTTGTTATTACACTAATAACAATTATGATAAAATTATAAGTAATTAAAATGTAAGATATTGGCTCGAAAGTGACGTTTTACGCTCGAATTACGATCGCAGAAAATTTGCCCGAGCATTCTAACGACATCCGAGGAGTTCGAAACTCATAGTAGCAAGGAGGAACGAGAAAAGAAGTTTGGAGGAGGGAGAGTGGATCTACTATCGAGCTGTCGTAAGGTGGAAGTTTGAAGGTGGAAGGTGGAAGACGGTAGTACGAGTATCTCCTAGACTCGTAGGTAAGCATCGACTTGTGCCGAGAGTCGAGTCGAGGGAAGAAAAATGATCCATTAATCTGAAACCCAAAGTCTGGCGGCGCCTGGCGTCGCGGCGGCGGCACCAGTGGCGGCCACCCTCCACCACTTGACGCTCAAGCGCACCACGATCCTCACGACTTGTTAGAATCTTACATCCCCCCAAAATTCCACTTCTCACATGTTTCTACACCCATGCTTCTCACCCCAAAACCTCTCATCTGATACTTCACTTATAAAATTCAGGGTCCGAATCAATTAAACGGTCACTTGACCCGGATATTCAATTTTCAATAATTTTATGTTTGTAGAAACAAATATCCTGAGTCAATATTGGTATTTTATTAAAACTGATTGACAGATTTCAATTATATTTACAGGGATCACAGTGGTTCAGCAGTTCAATCGTAGGGGAAATAGGGGAATTTATTTTTGAGAAAAGGGCAATATGTTAAAAAAGGGGGCGATTTTTTTATTTTTAAAATACCAGCATAATGAAGAAAAATTAATAAATGCAACACTTTTATAAGAAAACACAAAACAACTAAATAAACACGGGCGATCCTTATTTTTGTTTGTTTTTTCGCGGAATTTTTAGATTTAAACATAAAGTTAATATTATTAAAAAATTTGTGTATTTCATAGTATGCATATTATCTAAAATAATAGAAAAGAAGGCCAAATACATTGTTTTTGATAATTGATGAAGAGGGTACCGAATATTGGCCCCACGTCCCCACTAATGAGACTGGTACCAAATGAAAGCTCTTGTTCAGTAGATCAAACGTTACAGTGGGCACAAAGTTTTAGAATTGAGCCTTCATACTGTTTTCTGCCATTCAATGTCAAACTCACACTAAGCGTAAAATTAATACGTGGGACAGAATGCGTGAAGTGTACCCACCTAAAATGATTGTTTCTCTTTTATAGTGTTGAAACTTGGCTGAATTAGAGTCCTAGTGGATGTTTATTATTTCACCAAACCACAGGTCCATTTATCAAGCGGTTATCAATATACAGGAGCCTGAAGTTTTTACATTTTCAGGTGCTTTTTCACCTTCACGTTAGTGTAACTTCTTTTAGGAATATACGATAGTACTTTTCTTACAGTGTTTTGGAAAGTTGTTTTCTTTTCTTCCAAAAAACCAAACTACGGTTTGGTGAATTAATAAACATCCACTAGGACTATAATTCAGCCAAGTTTCAATACTATAAAAGAGAAACAATAATTATGGTGGGGACACTGGACGCATTCTGCCCCACATATTACTTTTACTCTTAAAATTAGTGTGAGTTTTGACATTGAATGGCAGAAAACAGTATGAAGGCTAAATTCTACAACGTTGTGCCCGTTGTAAAGTTTGATCTACTGAACAAGAGCTTTCATTTGGTACCAGTCCCATTAGTGGGGGCGTGGGGCCAAATTTCCATGTATTCTCGGTGCCCTCCTTTATATCTCAACTTCAAAATAACCAAAGTTTGTTTAAAAATTGTCAGTTGAATTTTTTATGGCAAATGGTTTTTGTTTGAAATAACCGATTTCCGGTGAAAAATGCTAAGATGTCCTATTAGGATATTTTCACTTCATAGTCAATATAAATATAAATATAAATAAATGTATTAGAAAAATAGTTTCTATTTTTTAAGAACTATTCAATGACATGATAAAGTAGTAATAATTATTATCCATTATGAAGATATTACCAAAATAAAGTTTTGTCCCATGCATTTGATCTATTGTTTTCCCCTCAGCACTCAACGAAGTGAAGTTAGCTGATGGCTGAAGTGAAAATACCTAATTAATGTACAAATATAATATAAATATTCTTCGAAAACTAATGATTTTTATTAACTATAGCAATTTTAAACGAAGAACACAAACATAACGTGATGAAAAATTGTTCAAGGTCGTAAATCTTCTTTTGAATATATACGCATTTTCCGTGAAAAACGCGATAACCTCAAATTGTTCAAATTTGTTATATTCTTTGAAATCCAATGATTTTTTATTGAAAGTATCGATTTCCGAAATAAAACGTCAACAAAACCAAAGAATTGTGGACTTAATGACTCTGAATGATAATCTGAAACTTATGATTTTTTAAAAATGTCAATTGCCAATGACAAACAGTAACATACCACAACAAAAAATAGTTCCATATGGTGAATCTTCTTTTAAATTTAATTATTTTTGTTTGAAGTAACCGAATCATTAAATTATTCCAGAATTGTAAGTCTTCTTTGAAATTTATATCGGCATTTCCGGTGAAAACGCTAGCTTAACTTACATTTGTACAAAAATGACATTTATTTGAAATTTCATGATTTTTTACTCAAAATACGCATTTTCCAGTATACAGCGCCAACATAAATATTTTTAGACAGGAACATCAAATTTAATTTATAAATTAAATAATATAAGAACAAAAGTATCTCAGTCATAGGTAAGATATTTTTTTTCTCTTTCGCGACACTGTTGAAACAAACATGTTAGATTTTCTTATTTATATTTTTTGCCCAAATCGTTGACAATTTACTTTATTCTTTGTTCTTTGAATTTTAGTTTCTGTAGGCTATTCATCATTTCTAAATTTTGACCGCGAATTTTTTATTGTTCTTGAAAAATTAATAGCAGCTTTAAAACAGGGATGGAGAAAATTCTCAAATAGAGGGATTATAGGGTATTTTGAGAAAAATAGAGGAACAAGTGGACTGACTGTGATGCCTGTATTTCGGTAAATTGCAAAAACACTGAATAAAGGACAATTGAACGCAAATTTATTTCTATTTGCTCTACTTGATTGAGAAATTAGATGAAGAGAGAGAAGAAAAATAACAAATAATAGGAAAGCATGTCGTGGATGTCGCCATCCCGAAGACATACTCGTAGATACGAAGGACACTCACTATTTAAATTCCAAATATCAGTTCTCGCTCTTAGCAAATACAAGTGGACAAAATAGTACAACAGTTAAATTTGAATTCGTGAGAAATAATCATTCTCAACTCAGAGAAATTATTTTAGAAGTACATGTAAAATTTCCAAATCTCAAATAAAAATGTGGCAGCGCTGCGATCCATTCATTGCTTTGTATCATATTCTCTATGAAATAAATATAAAATGTCCAAACCCCGTCACCTCGACTGATAATATGGGAAATCAATCATTCTCAAGTTTAAAAGTAAGACAACTTGATTCGCATAAATGGCGGTACATAAAAAAGGTGCCACGTCGTTTTTTTGTGATTCTCTTGTCGTTTTTCCTCCCTTCGACGAGGCGACTCGACTTTTTCACGGCGATGCTCTTTTCGTCGACCATAAACGCCCCGGTCGTAATTTAAAATAAAGGAAGCATAACCGTGCATCTTAAACTCCGCGGAGTTACAGCGGGAGTAAGAAGAATCGACCGAAAGAAAGACTTAGGTCGAGGGGAAGAGTGAGAAAGAGATAGAAAGTTGTTCGAGAAGGAAAGAACGACTCGTTCAACTATTAGGGGCACGCCATTACCCTTTGGTGCATTCATAACAGCCCCCCCCCCCCCCGCAACCACCTATCCTACCATCCCGCTTCCTTCTCGTTGTGTAATTCAAATTTATCGAAAAAACTTACTCCAAGAACTTTGCTTCAATTTCCAACCGCGAAATTATCCGGGTACTTGCACCAGTAAAGAATTTGTATTTAAGATTTAGGGGCAATGTAACATAACAATTTAACATAACAATTTAACGTCATTAGTTACAATATTGCACATAATTTTTTAACCAATGTTAACCAAAAGAAATACTTAGATGCCTAAATGTTCAGAACAGTTTTAACTCTTGAAAAGTGAAAAATTTCGAATTGAAAGCATTTATAATATTAAACAATGAAAACTTTGAGGCATATAAAACTGAAGACTTTCAAATGAGACAATAAGAATAACAATTTGTAATGATGCGTTGAAAGTATGTAATATTAAACTGAAAGATGTTCAAAATTAAACTATTTGAAACTACTGGACTGGGAATTAAAACTTTTGAAATTGCTGCATTAAAACTAAAAAACTGAAGCAAGGAAAGTTAAATGGTGCCAAGACCACTTTTCCAAGAAAATGAGTTCCTTAAAAATCGTACTTTCTGGAATTTTACCCCTTTTTCAGTGAACAAATTGTGGTTTTGTAATTGTTTACCATAAAATTCAGTATTTAAATGTATATATTCAAACATTTTCAAATTTCAAAGCATTCATACCAAATGAGTGAATTATATTAAAATATTTAATTTTTTGAATTTATTCAAAAAGGATTTTAATAAGTATTTAAAAATGGAGTAATTATTGAGGAACGTCCATTAATTATTACGTAAGACATTTTTTAGGGGAAGGGTTGCAAAAAATCTTACGAATCCTGACTTAGAGAGGGGGGGGGGGGGGGGTGTCGCAAAGAATTTCTTACGTAAGTCTCTTCTCTCTAATTACTTTTTCTAAATATGCTAATTGAAACCTGTTTTGCCAGTTGAATTATTCGTGAAATCTCGTAGAATCCCTGGGAATTTTGGAAATCCTTTGAAATCCGTTACTTATTTTGAAAATTTTGTAAATTCCTTTGAATATTTTAAATTGTGTACATAATCTCTAGACATCTCTTTAAAACGATTGACATCCCTGGAAATTCCTTGACATCCTTCAAAAAGAGTGGAAATCCCTTCAAATTCTTTGAAATTTAGTTAAATCTTTTTAAAACCTTAAAATCTCTTGAAATCTTTAAAATCTCATTACAGATTTATAATGATTCTTTAAGATTCGTAGAAGTCCCTTAAAATCAGGGATCCGACCGAAACGAAACAAAATACTTTCGTGATTTTCGTTCTGTTTCCATACTGCCAAAACGTAACTATATTCACTCGGCTTAGGTTACGTTATTCAAAATACCGAAATTGTAACGAAATTTTTTAATCACGCGTATTTTGAAAAAAATAGTTCATTCGAATCCTTGTGCACCTGATGTGAATATTAAAAGGCAGACAGGTGAAATATCAAGTTATAACAATTTCGTTTTTAATTTTGTTCCAATCTGCCAAAACGTAACGAAAAATAAACAAAAGATTCGGTACTTTTTGGATAACGTAACGTAACGAAACGATAGTTTTGGACGGATCCCTGCTTAAAATCTCTAAAAATCGGGTAAAATCCTTGAAAATTCGTGAAATATTTTAAGATATTACGAGATCCCTTGAAATATTAAAAATACTTTATAATATTTGGGAATCCTTTGAAATTCCATTAAACCTATTGAAATTATACGGAATCCTCTAAAATCCTTGGATATACTTTGGAATCTTTTGAAATTTCATAAAATTATTTAAGATCTTTGCAAATATTTTTAAATCAGGTGAAATCTTTGAAAATATTATGAAATCCCCAAAATTCCCTTCAAATTTTGTGAATATACTTCGTTATGACTTTTTTTTATTATTTTAAATACTCTTAAAATCCATTGAAGTTCCTTAAAATTATTTTCACGTTGTGGAGTTTGAAATTGGAAATTTTTTTATGGAAATTTCAATAAATTACAATAATGTTATTCCAATTCTTTGATAATAAATGATGGTATTCACCTTGGTACAAAGATTTGCTTAAAGCATACAAGTGGTAACTTAATTTTTGTTCAGTTACACATTAGACTTAACATAATTAAGAGGATTAAAAACGTTAAATATTTCTAGAAGTTCTTTTCGCTGAAAAGAAACCAACTATTTCTAATGGCATCAACTAAATTTTGAAACGAGTATAAGCAAAATATTTCGACTTGAATGCTATGAAGATTGAAGGTTAAAGTTTTCAGGAACCTCATTAAAACTTGAACTTTATGTCAAAAAAAAAAAAAAGAAGACGGACCTTTTCTCAATGTCGAGAATGTCTTAATAAGAAAATGGATAAAGAAGTTAAAGTGGCAGCTGGAGAAGGGAGAAGAAAAAGTGCGTATGAAAGTTGTTAGACTTGAAGTAGGGAGCAAAAACAGAATTAAAGTAGGCAATGTATGAGTGGGGAGAAAGCAAGAATTATTGATTATTTGAACAATTTATATTAAAAAATTAAGAGTTTGGCCACTTTTTGAACGAATGGGATCGATTTGTATACGGAATCGCCAAGAATGTGTTTCCAATAACTCTTTCCACGAAACTTTGCAAATTTACAATAATTATTAATTATCTGAACAATTTTTATAAACATATTCAGAGTTTAGTTGTTTTCTATGTTGGTTTGTTAATTTACAAGAATTATTAATTATTTAAACAATCTCAATATAAAAATTAAGAGTTTGGCCATTTTCCAACAAATGGGCTCAATTTGATTACGGAATTACCAAGAATGTATTTTCAATAACTATTTCTGCGTAACTTTGCAAATTTAGAATGATTTTTAATTATTTAAACAATTTTTAGAAACATATTCAGAGTTTGGCTTTTTTCCAAGGAATAGGCAAAATTTGTTTACGGAGTCAAATAAGAATAACTTTCCGATAACTTTTTTCTATGTGGCTTTGTAAACTTACAAGAATTATTAATTATTTAAACAATTATGATTAAAAAATTAATATTTGGCCATTTTTTAACGAATTGGCTCCTTTTTCTTGAGGAATTGCCAAGGATGTATTTCCGATAACTCTTTCTACGAAACTTTGTAAATTTACAATAATTATTAATTATTTAAACAATTTTTATAAACATATTCAAAGTTTAGCTATTTTTAAAGGAACATGCAAAATTTGTTTACGGAGTATACTCTTAATGCCTTTCCGATGGCTCTTTTCTATAAGGTAAATGCGCCTCTTTGCGTCCGTGCTCCTATTTGCGTCCTAACCTGATTTAAAAATAGTAGAATTAATTTATTTTTATACTTATTGATTCAGGGAGAGTATTCATTCTATTCTATAAACAATACTCTACCTGCGTTTTCATTCAAATATGTGTTTTATCGAAATTTAGGAACATAACACGCGATTCATCTTCCATGTTGCGCGCCGTGAGTTGCTATTTGTGTTTCCTAGCGCGCAGAGAGCAAATTCTTAGTAGAACGGACTGTCAAATGGACTGTCCATTTATTCGTTATTGCGGATCTGAAGAAACAATTACCAGGTAAGTCTAGTGTCATGTGCAATCCAGCTCAACAAGCTATTCAAAAAACTGTTTTTATCACACGAATGGTCAGTGAATGATTTATTTCTCACAATAGTCGCTAAGTAGTACAAGAAAATTTCGATGTACATGCGTGCGACCGTATGTTCAAAATATTCGAAATAATTGAATTGTGAGTGAATTTGTGCTGAAAATTGTCGCAAGTGATGTGAAAAATATCACTTTTTCCATATGCACTGTTCTTTTTCCGCGGTACAACCTATAAAGTGACATAAGCTTTATCGGAGTAATTCAAGTCTATCATAACCTTCAAAGAGCGGACGCAAATGGGTTCCTACAAATTCTGTCCCTATTAGCGACCGAACAATTTATTATTCAGTGTAAATTTTTATACTTTGTATCAACACGATATTCAAATTTTCGCAAATTATTACAAATTTTTTCGTGGAATTGAAAGCTGTCATTATTTGAGTATGATTGTGCACGCAATCAAATCTTTTAATAATATATATTGTTGAATTATCTACATATATTTATTTTCATGAATAATATATTTTTCTAACAACGATTATCAGTTTATAATTATGAGAATCAGGGTGGCTAAAAAAAGTTTCAGTTCCTTTGATTTATGGGTTCACCTCACAAAAGCTTCCATTTGGTGAAAAAACAACTGTGCATTTTTTTTCGAATTTTTTTAACAGGGGGATCTTTAATCTCACGGGATCCATAACGGTCGAAAAATGGTGCTGTCCCATCAAGTACCAGTCTGCGTCCGGTCGCAATTAGGGGCACCCCGCGGACGCAAATACATCCAAAAACGAATCAGGCGGACGCAACGACGTACAATGAGAGCTTTGCGTGATTTTCGATTTTTCCGGTGCAATTTGTAGCAATTTGTTCAAACAAAATTTTTTTTCTATAGAATAATATATGTTCTTAGATCAGTAATAGTTTTTTAGTGAATCGGTATGTATTGCACTTGTTTATTGGTCTTAGATTCTGCCGTAACCCTTACACGGACGCAAAGAGGTGCATTTACCTTATGGCTGTGTAAATTTACAAGAATTATTCGTTATTTAAAAAATTTTCAACAACAAAAAATTCAGAGTTTGGCTATTTTTCAATTAATAGACACAATTTTTTACAAAATCAACTAAAAATATACTTTCGACAACTTTTTTATAATGCTCTGCTTTATGATGCTTTGTAAATTCACAAAAATTATTAATTATTCAAACAATTTCCATACACAAATTGAAAGATTGGCTTTTTTTTAAATAAAAGGCTCAATTCGTTTCTAGAATCAATAAAAAATGTATTTGCCATCACTATTTTTTACGATACTTCGCACATTCACAACAATTATTAATTATTTAAACCATTTTCATAAACATATTCAGAGTTCAACTGTTCTTCAAGGAATAGGCACAATTTGTTTACGAAGTCAACTAACAATATCTTTCCAATGACTCTTTTCTATGTTGCTTTGTAAATTTTCAATATTTATGAATTATTTAAACAATTTTATAAACAATTTTTATAAAATTATTAATTTAAACAAGTTTTATAAACATATTCAGAATTTGGGGTTTTTCAAGGAATAGACACAATTTTTTTACGGAGTCAACTAAGATTGTCTTTCTGATGACTCTTCACTATGATTTGAAAATATACAATAATTATTAATTATTCAAACATTTTTCATGAACATATCCAGAGTTTGGCTATTTTTCAACGAATAGGCTCCATTTTTTAAAGAATTAAGTAAGAATATCTTTCCGGTGACTTTTTGCTATAATGCTCTGCAAATTTGCAAGAATGAATTATTACTTTACCAATTTTTATGAACAAATTGAGAGTTTGTCTATTTTTTAAAGAAGGACATATCTTTTCGAAATCTGACAAGTTCTCATTTGAAATAAAAATATCCTAATTAGCCACCGAGGCACTTTTCGGTATGTTGTGAGTCGTTGAGATGGCAGTCATATTATTTTAGCCGATTGGCGAAGAAGTTCAAAAATATTTTTCAAGGAAAAGTAAAGAAATAGTGGCATTAGCGGACAATTGTGAGAAAATAGTGTCTTTAGTGTAATTTTTCTTTAAAATAATAGCATAATAGTGTCATCGCTAAAAAAAGTGTCAAATAATATTCATAGTGTGGTGAGTCCAGGGCCTGTATTGTATATATGGCAGATTTCCAGATTTCAAAAATACTAAGCCCCTCTATTTTATATTGAAAAAATTGCATGATACTATTTTGCCAAATAAATACTGCTGTCCAAGGCCTGCAAGGTGGAACGTTTAGTCGATAGTATAGTTATTCTGATAGTCTGATAGAAGATAGGATATCGATGTGAAACGGAAAGGAATGAAGAGATGTCGTAGGCATGCGAAAGATGAATAAAATTGTGAGAGAGAAAGAGAAAGGAGAAGTGGAGGAGATCGACTAGGAGGGGGGAAATCTAATTGAGATCAATTGCGACTCCGTCGGGGTCAATTCACTCCGGGGCCTGCCAACCCACCACAGAAGAGCTGCTCTTATACACTTATGTATGCAGTATGCACGCATAGTTCACGCAAACCCAGACGCATGTTCTTACGATACGTGCTTTTTCTATAGAGTATGCTCGGTGCTCGGTGCAAGTCGTATAAATGCACGCGACCTTCTCTACTACGTTAACTGTGGGCTGCATAGTAAGATCAGAAATTGAAGATCAATTGACACTCCTGTCTCTCCTTCATGAGAATTTACGCCTCTCTCTACACTTTTTTTTATTTATTTTTTTTTATTTTATACAAATGTCTTTAAATTTCGACGCATTGTGGCCTAATTGTATTAGATAAAGTACAACCGCGACTTCTAACGATCTCAATCACTTTAGAAGACTTTGGTGATTTCAGAAAACTTAGGTCACTTTAGGAGACTTTGGTCAAAACTCTTTAAAAGATTTCCAACAGAATACATTTTCCAAATACTAATATTTGTATGAAGGTCCAACAGGAAACATAAATATATACATCTTCCATTAAATTGCGTATCTTTCCAAATATCCCTCAAATCTGTTTAGATCTTCTGGAATTCTTGGATAACTCGTGAATCGTTTTAAAGCTCTTGAAATCTGTAGAACTCCTTTGAAACATTTTTTCATTCATATAAATCCCTTAAATCTGGCGAAATGCCTGAAATCCCTAGAAGTTCCTTAAAATTTCATGTCAATTTATTCCCCAAAGTTCTCTAGAAAACCGTGGAAATCCCTTGAAATCTTCAAGATATCATTGATATTCTGCATGCCTTTTCAACATCCTTAAAAACGTTCAAATCCTACGAACTTCTTTGAAAACCCTTCAGAATTTTCAAAAGTCATAAATTTCCTTAGAATCTATTAAAATACTCTAAGATCTTTAAAATGCCTTGAAATTTACAAACTACCTTAAATCCGTAATATCTATAGAAATTCCCTTTATAATGATGAAATCTTTGAAATCTCAAGAAATATTTGAAATATCTTTCGAAATGATAAACATCCCTGAAATCTAATGAAATCCTTAGAAATGATTTGAAATTTCGTACAACATCTTGAAATCCCATGAAATCTGCTTTTTAAATCTCCAGAAGTCTCTCAAAATTTCATTCCATTTCATTTTTTTAATCCTGTAAATTCGTTGGAATCTTGTAGAAAATCCTAAAATATTCCTAAAATTTGTAATATCCCTTCAAATTTCTTCAAAAATTTTGAAAACTTTGAAATCCTTTGAAATCCCTGAAATCTCTTGAGATTAGGGATGTGAAATTTCAAAAATTGCGGAAAAATCTCGTAAATTCCTGACATTTATTGATAAATCTTGAAATTATTGTAACTTAGTGACATTTTATAATTTTGTAATTGACTGAGATGAATTCATCAAGTTAAACATTTCAAATAACAATAACGAATGACTGACGCAAACAATTTTACTAAAACATATGTATATTCACATAAAAAATTCTTAGCAAGTAAATCGACGGCTCCACTGCAGACAGCTCCAGTTCTAGTTCAGTCCGTATAGCTCCAACTCGCGTTCTACTCGCATACCGCTCAAAGACATTTTTTTCGATTTTGAGTTTTTATATAAGCATGAATAAATAGATAATTTCACGTCATCTGGTAAAATATTATACAACTCTGTGCAATATCAAAGGAGCATATAACAAAAAAAAACGAAATTAGTTACTTTTTCCATTTCACTGCTAGACTGCTCCAAGTCGAGTCGAGAAATTTAGAAGCAGAGCTGCAGACATACATATACGAGATAATGATTTAAAGCAGTGTGAAATATGCGAAGATTTAAGTTTTTAGTATGATACATTATATTTAAAAATTAAATTTTACAACCTTTTCAATAATCAAGTGTTCCTATGGTATGTCTTTATAACCCTGATACTAAATCTCACAAAATATATGATGGACACATAAGTTGACCACCCTGTGGGTTATAATTACCACGTGATCACGTGTTGCTTTGTAAATTTTGGGGTTAATGTTTGATGCGTGTCCGTTCAGCGTTTGAAGCGCTTCAATGTTTTTTTTATAATTAAAAAATAAATCTCAATAATCTTATAATTCCTTTTTCATTTATTTTCTACCGTATTTTTTTAATTTGGGTACATTCTACATTGGAGAATAGAATGATATGACCTACAAATTGTTGGCGAAACGCATATTAAATATATAGGGGGAAGTCCCCTAAGCCCGGACGGCTCCTAAAGCCGGACAGAATTTGAATCAGAGCGAAGAAGAGCGCCAATTTGTTGCTTGTGCCGCGGTTAGAAAGCTTCTCCCAAGTGAAGTGCAGGGGGGGCGTGCCAATACCCAGTGCTGACTCGTTCGTCGTGGAGCGTTTTGCGAATTTTAAGGTTAGTAAAAATTTCGTTCGAAGTAATTTTTTGGGGTTTGTAAATATTATTTAAACGATGGGATCATAGTCATTGTTATTGATTATTATTGCTATTGTACTAATCTGATATAACTCATGCGTTTTTTGTGATTCATAACACACAATGTGAATGAGAATTTTCCTTGTATGTATCTCAGGGTCCCTAAGTTCGGACACTCTCAACGTCCCTTAATACCGGACAGTTTTACAGCAAGTTTGTTTTTGTTGTAGTGATGCCAATACGGGTACACCCGAAGATTTGCCCCAGGAGTCTTTCGACGTCAATGAAAAGCAGAATGTTGATATTCATCCGTCAACAAGCAAAGCAATTCTCACTGTAATTCATTAGCTATCACCAGTCCCAAGCGCTGCGGCAAAGAGAGCCGTGCGTCGACGGCGAAAAGCTGAGAAATGCGAGATTTTAACATCCTCTCCGTACAAAAATGCGCTCATTGATAATATGTCAAAAAAGGCTAAGCCTCCTGTACTTAAAATACAACTGAAATGCAAGAAAACTAACGACCCGACTAAAATAAAAAGGAGCAAAAAATCAACTGTAACTCCAAAGACAACGATATCTCAAGCATCAAAATCATCAACATCAGTGAATCAAGAAGCAACAACTTGTTTAATCTGCCAAGAAGATAATGATGAAGATTGGATTTGCTGCCAAGTTTGCAATCAGTGGGCTCATGAAGCGTGCGCTTTTGTTGAAGAGGGCTCAGATAGCTACATTTGTGATTTTTGCAGGTTGCACAATAAAAAATTTGTAATTAGGGCCAAACTTTATTAGAAATAAGATGAGTTTTCTCTATCAACAGTTGATTTGTTCTATTGAGATAGATAATCAAAGGAATTGTTTGTTAAAATAATGTTTTGGTTTAAAAATGAACGTAAAGTTGGCTGTCCGTCTTTAGGGGACCTTTTTGAAAACGTCCTTTTTCTATCTCAACTATTCCTTAGTATCTACTACATTTAAAGTAACATTTGTGACTGCTGATATATCTGTGTTGATTAGGTATATAGTTGAGAGCTTATTAAAGTGAAATAAACAAATTAGATTATTACAAGATTTTTTTTATTTTTGTTATTCCTTAAGTGTCCGGTTCTCGGGGACCTCCCCCTGAAACGTATATAATTAGCCATGGCTGAATATTTTCAAATATTTAAATAAAAAAGCTTTCTCATCCCTTGAAATGCTACTTCTACACAAAGATAGTGTTTATTCTATTGATTACTTGAAATACTAATCGAAAAGATTGACCATGGGGAAAAGTCATTGCTTAATTATAACATGTTTATTAAAATAAACATGTTTATTGGCGAATGTTTGTTAACGGTATTAGGGTAAAAAATTAAGCTATTTATAAATACCGTTTACATTATATTGTACCGTATTTCTGAATTTTAAAAACATTTAAAATTTTAATCGGTTCTCCTGAAAAATTTGATGAAAGTGACTTAGAGCTGTATACGAGCTGAAAAAACCTGGAGCGGTATAGGGACAGAACCAGAATTGAAGCACTCTGCAGTGAAGCCGTCGAAATATAACTTGATGGGCACCTTACAAACATTATTTCTTATATATATTTATGTTTGATATTCTCTAAGAAAAATAAACTTTCAAGTAGGATTTTAATCCATAATGTGAAGGATTTTCAATATAAATTTTCGAGCATCAAAATATAATTTACGTACAAACTATTTCAAAAATAAACTATAGGTATTACATATTTTAAACTGAAATAATCTCCTTTTTCACTTTATGTGAACGATTTTTAATAGCTTAGTAAATATTTTATTTTTGACAGTAACATGAGGTTTGTGTACATGAAAAATCCAAAAACAAGATAATCAACCTGAGAACAATCTGAGATTTTCTATTTTTGAGATGACGGATGTCATTTTAGACAATCAGCGAAGAAGCTTGAAAATATGTTTAAAGTCAACGTTGAAAATTAGTTACATTAACGAGCGCAATTTGAGAAAATCATTGGTGTCACTTTTTCAAAATAGTAGCGAAATTCAGAAAACACCATGCAGTACTCAGAAAAAAGAAAACCCCTAGAAGCTAGAATCTAGATCTGGAATCCCTTCCTTACCTGCCTCAATTAATTCTGCTTAGGATTGAATGACGACCCTTTCTTGATTCTCCCCTTATTCCATTTCTATTTTTACGCAAATGATACTACTCGTTTTTCCTAGCTCATTTTCCTATTTCTACATCGACGCCACCACGATAGTATACTAATTTTTTTATGAGGAAATAATTCTTAGGGCTTTAATGGATTGGTGGATGTGAATTATTAATTTGGAGGGTAATTGCTGATGGAGCAAGGAGAAATAATTGGTGATTAAATATGTAAGACATTAGTGTCTGTTGTTATGGATTTGAGGGGAAACATGACCTTGCACAGAGAAAGCTAGGGATTCAATTTTGTTTCAGGTAATTGCCTTACAAACTCATTTTGAACTTCAGTTATGTTTATTCTCTTAATAAATGTAAAAACTAACAAAACAATTGAATTTCTTTCAATATTCGTATTGTTTAAACTGAAAATTTATGTTTTTCTCTATGCCAAAATGTGCTTTGGATTGTTTTTTTATTTCCCATAATACATACAGGCCACGGACACATTTGAGAAATTCAAAATAGTATCAATAGTAACACAAATTTTGAAAAATAGTAGCTAACCATTTCAAATATTTTTGTAATCTGGTATACAACACAAGAATCTTGTTAAATCCTTTGAATCTTTAAAAATTGGCAGAAATCCCTTGAAATCCTAAAAGTTCTTTTGAAATCTTGTGAATCCATTAAATCTAAGGAAATCCCTTAAAATCTTTGAAATTCCTGAAATCATAAAATCTTCGAATTTAAAGCAATCAATTCTTCTTGAATTCAACTTCATTGCCTGGCCACAAATTCACCTAAGCTTCCTTAAAATTTCTTGAATTTTATCATAGTTTTATCTGGTAAATCCTTCATCACTTTACCTATTTTTATGAACCTCGTGAATTACAACAGTTAATATTTTTGGATAATTTCACCTTGAAGTAAAATGGTTACAAATGAATTATTTAAATGATAATATTTGAGAACTATTTTGACATCCTATAAAAAAACTAATTTCAATTAAGTGCAACACAACGTTGCCAGTGATGATGATGGTAAAACTTGTTTGAACTTATAAACCGATGAGGATACATTTCTGAATGATTGATCAGGTGATATAATGAATTCCGAATGCCTTTTTTTCGTAACACTTAGGCAATCATGCCTATCAGTAGCATAATGTTTATGTATATAAGATATTATCTTACTGGCCCATGATGATCTCAAAGTTATGATAAAGCCTCAAGATATCTCTATTCTCAATATTCTTTTTCCCATTCTGGAAACACACTATGTGTCCACTTTTTTATTTTGGCTCAGTAAAATATATTTTAAGTTATCTAATTACCAGTCTTATAAGAATTTTTGTAGATAATTCCAGCTTACAAAATCAATTACCTTATTCTGTTTCAAAGACCTTTTAATTCGATTTATAAAAGCAAAATCGATAATCATTATATCTTCATGTTTTCTATTTTAAAAATAGTTAGGCTTAGATCTGGATGTGAGATCGAGTGCTAACCTAAAATTATATTTAAAGTATAAACATAAATGGCCAAACTCCCTTGAAATGAATTTCCGTCCGTTTTTTTCAGATAAGGAGTGTAAATACAGTTTGTGGAGTAGTAGCAAACAGGTAAACTCGGGTCTTTCGTACGTAATTCAACAGGTGGGTCAGAGAATAAGGGTTGGGTGCACTTTACTTCTTCTCGCTTTCCTCCTATCCATTCAAGCTCGACCTTCTTTTTTACCCTTCCTCACTTATACCCGGATTCTGCTGTTACTCATTTACACTCTTCCCAGTCAATTGCTCTTTTTTATCTTTTAATAAATTAAAGCTATAAGCGAGCGTTTAATTGAAAGGCTGATAAGAATTTCAAATTCGTTTAATTATGATTGATAGCATTTCAGTTGGTATAGATCCTTATAATCTTCAGAATTATCTTGTACACATTTATAAAGGACAGATAGACAAATATTTCTGGAATATTCACATTCATATTCGGAAGGAAATTTTTATGGTATTCAATTACATGGACATCAGAGGAGAATTTTTCCATGTTTTACGCAGAAAAAGCTGGGCTAATTTTAAGTAGGATATTGACCCAAAAATTGAGACGCATAATTTTTTAGTAAAAAAGGACTGAAATTGAATTGTTGAACGAAAGAAAATTACAGGAAGTGGCCCTAGCAACGACCTGAAAAAAATATTTCAGAGTATCCAGCGATTCAGGAACATAATTCCACGTCTTCTGCAGTTTTTCCAGATCAAGGAATCGAGTTTTCCCAGGTCGGCTTTTCTGTAGATCACGTAATGAAATAACCGTTAACTATACATTTAAAAAAATTAACCATTGCATTTTTTTATTGGCGAACAATTATTCGTGAATTATTAATGTAATGCATTTTTTTATTCAATAATACATCTCAAATTGCCACTTAATCCCAAATGATTATTTTCAACATCAAAATAAAATTTGCAAGTCGCTAACAAATTTTTGGTAATTCATTTGTACATCACTGAAGGTTACTAAAAACAAAAAACTCTTGAGAATAAAATATTCAAATATAGCTTTTAATTTATAGCTATTGTTTTTCTTCGTATTTTTCGGGTTTAAAAATCCGTTCTAAGGGCACGGCACATTCTAATCCTGAAACTAAATTATCATCTACATTTTCAAACTAATAATTTTTCATAAGCAAAAAATGAAAAAAATTATTAAATTTTAAGGTTTTTTTCTGAAAAATTCAAGGAGATTTTCAGGTTTTCGAAGTTAAAAAAAAGTCCAGGTTTTTCAAATTTTTCGAAGGTCGCTAGACACCCTGTATTTGCTCATTGTATTTAGAAGAGTTTTGTACGTAAATAACTAAAATCTACGAACAAAACCTTTTTTGATTGAAAGGCATCCAGTTTGAAATGTTCAATTTGGAACATTCTTAAATTAAAAACAATTTTGAATTCCTTGTTCTAAAATGGTTTCATTTTTTAATCCAAATAAAACGCTACGAGTTTAAAAACGAACAATTTCTGATGCTTTTCCAAAATTGCAAGTGTACAATTCAAAGCATTTCGAATTCAAAATTCAAATTTCCTGCTTTGTTTAAACTTTTAATATGAACATTTTATTCTGAAATACTATCTGAAGCTTGGAAGGTCTTGGAATAAAAATGATCTTTATATAGTTGTTCTAGTTGGAATACTTAATTCACTTTAGTTTTGAATTGCTCAGTTTTGACAACCTGAATCTTCATATTTGAATTACAGGGAAAATGTTTGGAAACTGAGAAATGAACACATTTTTTTTCTTGAATTCGATTCGTCATATTCATGTATGCTAATTTTGTTTTTTCAAAAAAAACTGCATAAATAATCAATAATGAAAATAGCCCTTTTGAAACCATCAAAGATGATCTTTTTGTAATAATATTATCATCAAACCATAGGTTAGGTTAGTAAGTGCAATATGTATTAAATATTCCATAAACATATATTATAGAAAATTTGGGTCTGTGTGTTTTGGTACAATATTGTAATATGGAATGCGGGCAATATAGCACATCGGGGCTATGTTTTTGTTTAGTGTAGTATATTAAGGGTAATATGAGACATCAGAAAATGCAGTAATATGACATAGGGATAAATGGCATAGGGTGATGCGGCATATAGGGTAATGTGTCACATGAGATATAATATGGCATCTGGGATAACATGATACATGGGGTAAAATGGCACATCAGTTCTATGTTTTTGATTAGGATAGTATATTTGGGGTAATATGCAACAGGGATGACATGGCATACATGGTAATGTGGAACATAAGGTCTATCTTTTTGATTAGGGTAGTATTCTTAGTATAATATTCTACTATCTTTTAAAAAAACATATACAAAATTATATCTATGTTTTCGGTTAGGGTAGAATATTTAGGGCAATATTGTACTATCTTTTCCAAAAACATACATACTGATTGGGCCTATGTTTTGGCTAGGTCAGTATATTTAGTACAATATTTTTCTATCTTTTCTAAAAACATCCTCGATTCCTGAAACAGTGACAGCGAGATTTTTTTATAATATAGAGAATTATATTTAAAATATTTAAAATATTTAAGGGTATTTAGAAAATTAATAGAATAATAGTAATAATTGCTAATTATTACTTTAATTATAATTAGAGAAAATATAATGTGAAACTAGACCACACTCTCCATAAAACTGCGCCTCAAATTCTCTATATCGTATTACACTAATAGTTTATTGATCCACGAGCTTCCGAGACCGTTGACAATCATTTAGACAGAGAAAGGCACGAATTGTGAAAATTTGTCGTCGTAGAAACGACATCAGTGGAAAGTTGTCACGCTTACACGTCGTCATAGCCACTTGACCAATTGATGACTCGCTCGACCTTTCGGGAACGATGCTCCCTTTTGTATCGAATCAACTTAGGGATCACTCATGTATTGCGTAAGCACTCTTTAAAAATGTCAAAAATAAAAAAGTCACCCTCTAGATCTTCGAATATTCCCCTCACTTTGTTCAAGATTTCGCATTGCTAACAATACCAGTATGCTTCTAATTAATTGATATAAAGTAATAACTGTGAGCGAATATATTTCGTAACCACCCGCATAGTCTAAACTGGAAAAACCTGAAGAATAGTTTTCCGCTGATTTACTGCTCTCTCAAAAAGTTAGCTTCAGACAATATTAAACACATTAATTCTTCCTGCTACGGAAGTGAGGTGTCATTATTTAAAGCTAAAAAAGCATTGACTGAAATTTGAGATGATTAGAATTTGAGGTGACACGAAGACGACAATCAAATATGTAAGGAATGTGCCACGTATTTTTAGTCTTAAATTCACTAGGAAATGCTAAACGAAAATCCTCAATCGATGTTGTAATAGCAAATAATCACGTAATTCGAGTTTTGTTTCACTCACTGAGGATTATTCTCGGACATAATTTGAAGAATTTCAAGAGAAATACATATAGCAATCAAGAGATAAGATCCATATCTATAATTACAGACTTTACAACCCAAAATGTTCTCAAAATAGCGGAAATAGGGTGAATTTTTCGGGAAAATAGGGGAGTGCAAAAGGAATACATTCTTTTAAATAAAATAAATGCATGTACCATATTCCTAAGGTTTTATGTCGATATATATTGCATTTTCAAAAAAAAAAATGGTTGAATTTTCAACCCAAAAAGACGAATTTTTAACAAAAGGGGTTAATTTTTCAAGCTAAAAAATCTAAAGTTTTTAGAAAAAATTTAACTTTTAAAGCAGAAAAGAACAAACTTCAACAAAAGAGTTGACTTTCCCATCCAGAAAAATTGTTCAGTCAAGAAAGAAAAAAAATCCACCAAATAGTTAAATTTTGAAGCAAAATAGTTCAACTTTCAACCAAAAAGATAAATTTTTAAATAATACATGAAATAATTACATTTTCAGTTCAAAAATTAATTTTCAAAAAAATAGTTAAATTTGCAAACAGACATGAATTTTTAACAAAGTAGTTCTACGTTTAACCAATTAGTTGAATTGTCAACCAATAAAGATTAAATCTCAATACAAAATTTGATAGTTGATACTTCTAACAAAAAATATTTTAACTTTGAATAAAAAAAATGTTGAATTCAACCAAAACAGGCGAATTTTCAAGAAAATAGTTAAGCATAAACCAAAAACGAGAAATTTTCAGGCTAATAGTTGTATTATTAACTAAAAGGGATTAGATTTATACCAAAAAAAAAGATGGTGCATTTTCTACCAACAAAAAATTAATTTTCAAAAAATTAGTTCAACTTTGAACCAGGTAGTTGAATTTTAAACCAGTATTTTTAACAAAAAGTAAAAAATTCTCAAACCAAAATGACACATTTGCAACTAACGACGATTTTCCAGTCAAGATAACAAAAAAATGTCAACCAAATTATGGAATTTTCAAGCCAAAATGGTGACTTTTCTACAAAACAGTTGAACTTTCAACCAAGTAGTGGAATCGTTAACCAAAAAAGATGACTTTTATTAAAATGTGGAATTTTCAATAAAATAATTAAATATCAATCGAAACAGATGAATTCTGAACAAAAAATATTATAGTAATAATAATAATAAACATGTATTGAGTTCGTAACAAGAAGGACATGTACATGGCAGCCAGCGTTAACATAAGAACCCAAAGGGCGAGGTACAGCTTAAAGCTGCTTTCAAACTTTCCATTGAGAAAGAATTAGCTTTCAAATAAGAAAAATTACTCTTTTACCAAAAGATGAATTGCAATAAAAAAGTTTGAATTATCTACCGAAAAAGACCAATGTTCAACAAAAAAAGTTTAATTTTCGACCAAAAAGGATTTCACAAAATAATTCAAATTTCACCAAAATAATTAAACTTTTAACCAAAAGAGATGGATTCTAAACAGAAAAAATAATAGTAGACTTTTCAATTGAAAAAAAAATTAACTTTCAACCAACAAATTTGGCTATTCTAGCAAAAGATGAATTTTCAAAAAATCAGTTGATTTTTCCACCCAAAAAGATGGCTTTTCTACTAAAAAAATAAATTATCAATACAAAAGGACGAATTTTCTATAAAAAAAAGAACATTTAACAAAACAGTTGAATTTTCAACCAAAAAAGATGACTTTTTATCAACATTTTAAACAAAAAAAATTAAATTTTCAACCAAAAAGTAGAATTTTTAACCAAAAGAGATGAATTCTGAAGGAAAATAATGTAATATTAAAGCTTTCAATTGGAAGAATCAACTTTCAACGGAAAATAGTTGAATGTCCTGATTGGGTTCTATTAAAAAATGAAAAAAGGGTAAGCTTTCTTGAAAATAGGTGAGAAAAGAAGAATTCTTCAAAAAAAGGAAAAAATGAAGAATCTAAAAAGAGTTCACGAAAGCCAAACATTAAACTATTAAGAAAAGAGCAGTGAAATTAAGTACTTATGTCAGCCAGTTTTTCTTCTGTTCATCCTTTCCTTTTTTTTCAGCTCCAGATATCCAGATTTACTTGATATTCTGAAGAGGAAGGATTGATCGCGATAGTCGCCAGTGGGCTCGCAAGAAATCTGTTGTCCGGGGCTAATTCCTCCGACGATTAACCAATTAATCAAGGTTCGCCGCATTATCGAATTATAATTCGCGCGCACCATTTTTCGTCGATTGCTACCCTTCTGGAGGAAAAGGGAGCTCGTTAAGCTGCCGAGATAATTTTTCAAGAATTTAATTTTTTACCTTCTGCAACCCATTTTGGTTGTTTTTTTAAAGCGCAGCGGGCTTGAAAGCCAGGCTTGTTCATACCCCCGGCTAATTTACTATCCATTACAGATTACAAAGCCATCGTTACGTCAAGTACCGAGAGGATGTAATTTTTTGCAGGATCCGATCTGCTTCCCTCTTCCTTTCCTTGTACTTACACTTTTTTTTAACTGGTAAGGAGAGCTAGGCTAATTACTGCGGCCTTTTTTTTTATTTGATTTCCTTTGTTGCGATCGTTTTTACGCTTTCTTTGATATTTTAACGCATTTATCCCGGGAGCAGAATTTAAAAGTTCTTTGAAAGGAATTTTCTTGGATAATTCAGAAGATATTTCAGTACTTTGTATTATATTTTCCTAATCTTTAGGATTACAAGTGGTCTTAGGATAGCCGTTTCAATCGAGAAAAAAATTCCCGGTCATTTCCCACTTCGCAAAAAATTGTCTCGGTCATGAAATTAAAACGTTTAAAGTCTTAAAGCTGAATATTTTTATATTTGAATAAACAAGCAGGGCCGCGCGTGAATCATTTCTGTTAAATTTGGACGCATGACACAACCTGATGCAACTATCGCACTGAGAGTGCGGTCCTCGGGCTGTTTGTCACGCTCAACTGAGCACATCCTCTCTTTCGGCCCCGCGACTCCTCTCATCGCGAAACTGCAGAGGCCATCAGTTCTAGGAACGCCGTGAACTCGGACTCCTTAATTCCAATTTCTATTGTACTTTTACAAATTAAACAGTTCAAATTGAAAACATAATAATAACAAATATAATATAAATCCACGCTACTATTTCCATTGTTCTAAATGAAAGAATGAATCGATAAATTTTCAAAATTATATCATTTTAAGCAATTTTAAGTTAAAAACATTAAAAATTGGACAATTAAAATTTTGTTTGACTGAACACTTTTTAAATTAGCAGTTAAATTATTTTTATTTTAAGTCTCTTTAAATTAATAATTGTTCAATTCTTATTTATACATAAAAATTCAGCTTTTTCATTTACGAATTTAAATTTTTTAAATGGAACAATTAAATTTCTAAAGTTCAAAGTTTAAAAGCACTCTAATATTTTAACGATTCAAGGATTCGATTTTCAAGCAATTCAATTTGAAATGGTTTAGTTTTAATATTTAGTCTAAAATTGCTTATTCTAATTGAACAGTCAAATATTGCTAAATATTACAAAATCGTTCTTTATTTAATTAAATTTTGTATAACTGAATGGGTGAAAACGGAATTTCTTAGACTGAAATAATATCCAAAAAATACCCAAAAGGATTTTCTGCACAGGTATTTAGAAATTGAGTTATTAACCATTTTTACTTCTTTCAAAAGTTAATTTCATTCAAGAATCTCGAAAAATATTTATCTAAAATAAAAATTTTGTTTACAGAAGTTGTAGATCTCATCCAAACATATATTTTTGTACTAGAACTTCTTCCTCTAAAATGATTATTTTTCGACAAAAAACGAAAAAAATGCGTTTCAAGTAGTAAGGAACCTTTTTCTTCACAAAATAAACAGTCATTCATTAAAATTACATAATTAAAAAAAAAAGAGACGCGATAAAAAAAATATTCGGCAAAAATAAAATTTGTAAAAAAAATATAATTCCTTTCCCAGAAAAATAAAACATCATTAAGAAGACTGATATCTTCAAAGTATAATGATAAATATTTTATCCAAGACCTGTATTTTCGTACATATAATAATAACTTAAATGTCACTTGATATCATATGAAATAATATCAGACTGAACGAGTTCGTTTTAAAATTAAAATTTTACGATTCTAATTGAAAAATGTACAGTTTTTAGCATTACTAATTTTAAATAGTTTAATTTTACATCCTAATTGTAAAATCGTTCAATAGAATCGTTTAATTGTTTAATAAAAATTTTAAATTTTCAGTCCCTAAATTATTAATTGTTTAATTGTGGACGTTAAAAGTTTTCAAATGTACAAGTTTGAATGCTCATCATATTTCTGTATTTACTGGCAATTTAAATATTAACACTTAGACAGTTTCAAATTGAAAACCTTAACAGTTGAGCAACTTTAAATTTGAAGCCTGTAAATATTGAGAAAATTGAATTCTTAAGCTTTTTAAATTGAACCCTTTAATATTCTGTGAACGTTCAATAATATTGTAGAAGCTCGATCTTGTATATATGATTTCAAATTAAAAGTCCTAAAAGTTGAAACATTTTTTGTGCTCCTTTTCGAATCTCTCGAATTTTGATTGACCTAAATGCAAACTTGTTCAATTTGTAAAGTTTCATTTTTAAAAACTCGATTCGAAAATGTTTGATTTAAAATTGTTCTGTTTCAAGCCCACAAAATAAAAAATTACCAATGGCTTCTACACTGGAATTATACATTTGAAAAAAATATTTTACAGTTCAAGATTGTTTAGTTTTGAAATTTTCTAATTTACAATTTTTGAATTACTGTCGAAAATTGGAGGCTTGAGTTTGAACTTGTTAAATTACGAATGTCTATAATTTTCAATTTTAAACCCTTCCGAATTATCCCACAACGGAATTGTCTGCGAGGTTTCTCAACCTTTTATAAAAAACTGAAAACTTAATAGTAAATTTTCTTATCCGGCAAATACTTTTGAAAAAGTGTCCTTCGACCCTTAATAACTGCACACCCACTTTAGAAAGAAAGGATTGTTTTCTTCGGCACAAAACCTTTAAGCAGCTTAACATGTTTTATGAGTACTTTTTTCTACAGCAAAATATAAATTTCACTAATCCTAGCAATAAGCTTAAGTCTCGCAATAAAATTGTTCTCATAAATGGCATCATCTCAAAGATCAAATATTATGTTGTTCACCAATATAGAGGACGCAAAGCTCAAGGTAATTTTATTTAAAAATCCATATATGGGTGACTATAAGTATTGAGTTTATTATTTTAAAATCGACTTCAATTTACTGAAATGCCGCTAGATAAATTCGCAAAAGAATCTCGTGACGAATACAAGTTTTTAGTATGCATTTTTAGAATCAACGTAGACATATCGATTACATATCTAAAATCCCCGTCCCACAGGAGATCGTTAAACATTAAACCCTATAGCTCACATCCCTATCCAAAATCCCCCAATTACCGCAAATCTCATACTAAGCCTCTTAGCAATGAATGGCGTACTCTATCCTATGGGGTTTTCAGTTTCTAAAATCCCGTATTGCAGTCGGATTTTTATTAGAAGCGCATGCATTCGCCTGAAAATTTGGTCAGGGAAGTGAAAAACTGCAGAAAACCAAAACTCCTTAGCACATTCGGTTATCGATAGACGAGTTTGGATGTAGACATTCGATAGCATCGAGTGCCTACATTCATCCCCGGCGTCAAACCTCCAGCTCGGTAGTAATTCAACATTATATATCAAGCCGAGAATCGCCATCTAGCTACTGCCGTCGTGTAGGCCAACTTCGCGTTTTATCCTAAAATAGGAATTGAGATAATAGTACTTTATTGAAATATTCTTAAATAAAATTTATTAGTAGAAAGACATTTATTAAGTCACTTGGAGTTAAAATGGTCAACATTTGGGCCACCACGCATATAACAGCTTTCTGAAATGTATCAACTTAATCAAAGTTATATAATTACACTACTTTGTTATTGAAGCTTCTTTAATAATGTTTCAAGGCTCATTAATAGAGCCATTAACCTACATGCAAACGGCATTAACCCCACGGTTGTATTCGTACCAATCAGTGAGAATTCTTATCGCACAAAGTAACCAAAACTTTTAATTTCAGTCAATCCAACCGATAAGGCACCCTATAAATAACAGACTCTCTCACTTGTGGTATATTTCCATTCCTCATTGCGATAGTTGCGAAACTTTAGACATATAATTACATACTTCCCAACACTTCCTGCTAATATAATAGATCATAAGAGATCAAATAATTATTTATTATAGAGTAATGACATCGATATTGGGCCGTCCATCAGTAGTGGGCCTCCCCCTCTAATTTTCGCCAGAGAATATTAAAGAACAAAATAAATAATAAACTTATCTCTTGCACGAAGCATCTTGACATGTAAAGTTAAATATATCATACAAAATTGTGAATGATAATGGTCAACATTGTATGGCGAACTTCTGATGATTTTGGACGTTTTCTTTTCGGAATGAATGTAATATTTAACATTAAATTTGAACTATTTCAATTTCAAGGCCTTCGAAAATTAATACTTCCAGTATCAAAACCGAGTTTATTAAAAAATAAAACTTTCCAAAATGAAAATTTTGTTTAGGGAAATCAAAATTCAACAAATTCAATAATAAGTTCTTCTCTTGAAAAACAATCATTCAAAACTGCACAATTTTCAAAGCTTTTTTCAACGTAACGAATACAAAAATAAAAAGTGACAAATTCAAACTTTTTATTTTAAAACTTCAAATAATAATGAAAGCCACCTTATAATTATAAATATAAAGCCTGTATGATTTCAAAATTGAATAATATTACGTTTGAGAAAATAAATTTGAAACATTAAGCATTGAATTTTAAACTCAGTGTTTAACATTGATCAGTTTGAAATGAAAAGTGCTTGACAATGACCAATTTCAAACCTCATCGACGACCATTTTTTATTTTATCATTGAAGTAACGATATCAGAGAGTAGGATCAAATATAATCTCTGTCCTTCTCACTAATCTTATCAATTTTGACAAATGATCGATCTTCTAAGGAAATTATTACACGAGTTGAAGCAGGGAAAATTTTTTTTGTACTCGAGGACAATTATTCCAAGTGCATTCTATTCGAAATAAATGGATGTGATTTAAAAGAATTATGTAGACTCTAATCATGATTTCTTAAAACGACAAACTATTTTTAATCTAGCTTTTTATAATTGAGAAAATGGGAAAAAATTAAAAATAGAGTTGTTTTTCATCGTAATTAGAATTGAAAATTTAATAAAAAGGATTATTTTGAAAAGGTAAAAATATGAATGAAGACGAGTTAATAAATTCTAGAACAAAGTAATCCTACTGCGTAGTTGAATATATTCGAAAATTATGTATCAAAACAAACATTTGGTGGAAAGATAGAATTAGACAGAATTAGATAGAATTACTGAGAAGACAAGAAGTCCATCGCAGTCGCGAAACGAGGAGACCTTCATTTCTGGTGACAACGACCTGCGAATATCATCTACAGGGTGTTCGAAAATTTACAATTTAGTAATGAGTACATTTATCACTTACAGAGAGTACCGAAATATTAATTATAAATATCAAAGCCTATAATACAGAATTTTTTAACCAAATATTGAATTTTTAGTATCCAATGTTAAAAAATTAGGTAATCTGCCAGTCTTCCTAACTTCAATATTTGCAAAACTAGTAAATTACATAATCGATAAAATTTTGATAAGTTCAAAGAAGAATTATTTACATAATTAATTAAGCAGTCAGAAATTTTAGCTTTTGCGAAAGTCAACAATTAAATATTTCCAGGCCTTAATAAAAAATAAAATACTTATGATGGGAGAGTATTAAAAATTGAATAATCTTGAAAATCATGAAAATTAAAAACTTTTCAAATAGAAAGTTGAATATTTTTAAACCTTCAAATCTAAAATGTTCGAAAGTGAAAATTTTAGAAATAATAATTTGATTAAATAACACTCGGGAAACATTTCGTTTGAATAAAAGAAAACGTTTTTTTGTTTTTACCAGAAATTACTTCAAAATGAAGAAAATAATTTTTTAACAATAAAAAAGTATCGTTGGAACAGAAAACCGCTTCTCTGAACCAACTAAATTTCTTCGACCCTCAAAACTAAACAGTTTCAAATAAAAAGTTAAAGACATAAGAATTTTAATTTTGAATAATCCGAAATATGCGTTTCAAATTTAAGAATATCATTATAAATTAATTACATTAACATAACAATTTTTTAATTTAAAATAAAAAATTTTCGAATATGAAAATTTCTAAGTGAGAAAAAGCGTTCGAAGTTAATAATTTCAAGTATTAAGCCTTAAAAATATAACAATTCAAAATTTGAAAGAATTGAATATTCAATAAAAAAAGCAATCGTTTGTAGATTGTCAATTATGACTTTCGTTTTTGGTTTTTTTTTTTTTTGCGCCTACTATTAATAAACAAACCTTTGGAGTGGCTGATAGGAGAAAAAGTTCAACTTTAATATGAATTAATATGAATTCGAAGCATGATTTAAAAATTAAGTCGTTCCAGTCCCTGAAATTCGTTCAGATACGATTTCATTTGCCTTATAAAACGAATCACCCTAATGCGCATGTATATTACTTAAGCTATAATAAGAACAAAACTCATAATTTCATTCTCTTTTTAATTAAAATAAAGAAATAACAAAGATCATTATTTTTTAAAGTCTAGTACGCATTATTGAATCAGATATTGATATTAAAATAAAGAGAGGGAGTTTTTAATAAGGAAACCTCACACATCAGGGTTAATTATTTGATATATTTTACGCACGCGCAGAGAAAAAATTATAGATTCAATTTTATTTCCGCTGTTTCTTTGTTCGAAATGGAAATTAATTTTCTATGCGGAGGATGCGTGGCTAAACCGTGTTAAATATTTTAGAAAATCCAAAGCATAGGAAGCGTCGCGACGTGCCTGCACTACTCGTAAATCTTTGCCAAGCAACTCAGCAACAATAGAGGAATAGCTTGATTAATTTAGGAAGACCAGCTGCGACACTTCGCGTGACATCTTGCAGTTAAATCGAGGTGCCGGGTTGTCATCGATCCGATACCTACTGCAAATTACAGAAATACCGTCGTCGCGAGTGCCTCTTTCCCTCACAATTAATTTAATGGCCTCCAATTCACAACCCTCTCTTTACCGGAAACGCGGAATACATCTCCGTGCGTGTAATTCTATATGTTCACTATTATCACTGATCGATTTAGACACTACCTTCTGCGTCATTCCAGACATCAATTTCCATCACTTCAATCACGTTCAGCTTCTCATTGTAATAAAAATCTAGGTCGGTGGGAAACATTTTATATTTTTTTCAGAGGACTTAATACGAAGGGTTGACAACTCAACCGATCGGATGTACACCTACTACTGACTTCAAGATACTTCAGGATATTTTAATGACTTCTGGAGATTTCAAGATAATTCTAGTGATTTCAAGTGATTACATGTGATTTTATATTCTTTCAGATAATTCAGTAGATTTCAGGATAATTCAAGTGAATTCAGGAGAATTTAAGGGACTTAAAATGAAGGCAAGAGATTTCTGAAACAATTTTGGGAGAATTCACTGAATTTATGAGATTTAACTGAATACATGAGAGTTCACTAAATTTGCGAGAGTTTATTAATTTTA
This sequence comes from Andricus quercusramuli, assembly GCA_932178445.1. Lineage (NCBI taxonomy): Eukaryota > Metazoa > Arthropoda > Insecta > Hymenoptera > Cynipidae > Andricus > Andricus quercusramuli. Next base: position 313,905 of record CAKNXH010002425.1, read on the forward strand.
TGAAGTGTCTATTAACCTCACTGCTCACTAGGGTGGGTCGAAAAAAAATTAAATAAAAAACAGCATAGGGAGCACCCATCAATTTCGTAAAGCTTTTCAGGTGGAGGGGGTGGGGGGGGGGGGGGCCGGAAAATCTTACGAATCCATACTTGGGTCGAGGAGTTAACCATTCTTGAAATCTGTTGTACAATTTTCATGAAATCTCGTGATATCCCTGGAACTCCTTGCATTCGTTTAAAATCCCTTGAAAACCTTTAAAAACTGTAGAAATCCCTAAAATTCTTTGAGGCACCGTGAAATCTTTTGAAATCCATTCAAATTGCTTCAAATATTTAAAATATCATTCAAATCCCCAGACATCCTCCCAAAATTTGAGAAAATACTTCAATATCTCGAAATGCTTTGAAATCTTTATACTTTAGAAATACTTTTAGAAAGTAAAAGAAACCTAAAAGAGATACTAAGAAGACTTCAGCAATTAATTAGGGTCTGGTAATTCTACAGGCGAAATTCTTCTCATTTTTGTTTGTTTAGGTAAATTTTGCGTTATTTGAGCTTTATAAAAATGACCCAAACTGGAACTTTTCAGTGCTATGCAGAATTTGATTTCCAATTTTATTTTATTTTTAAGTGACTTCAAGATAATTTTTGTGAATTTAAGTGAATTCAAATTACTTTAAGTGACTTCAACGATTTCTGAATAATTGACAGAATTCCAGTGACTTCATGTGAATTCAAATAAATGCAGATATTTTAGGTGAATTCAAGAGAATTAAAGTGATTTCCAGTGAATTCGAATGACTTAGAGAGAACTTCATGAGTTGACAACCCTACGCCTTAATATGCCATTTATTCCTAATCCCAACAAAAAATTGTTTATACTTCAAACATTTAGTTTCAACACTTTCCAAACCCTTAATTGTATTTAAAAATATTGTCAACTCAGACCTTGCAGAAAGTTTTCGTTTTCAAAAATGTTTAATTCAAACCATGATGAAAAGCCCAGAAAATAACCGGACCACCTTCAATTTGTAAAATTATTTTATATTCCTTGATAAGATATAGGATCATTTAGACACAGATTAGCAATCTCGGGTGCTTTTTTGGATTTGAGTTCAAGGGTTGGAAATGTATTAGAGTGGATGGAATATGTGTTTAATGAATTAAATATTCTTACAATATATATGAGTCTACGAGAACAATTTATCTTAGCGCTCATTTTTCTTATTTCAGATATCTTAGATCTAAGCACCTGTTTAAATGGACAAGGGGTGAAGTCGCGCATCAGCGCTTCCAGCAACAAGTGTTACTAACCCTTACCTCAGCTACCTTCCCCTATATAAGCTTTTATACCCAGTACCCACTCGACCGAGAAAAGGTACCCTCAAGAAAAAAAATACATAGTTTCTTACGGATATCGATTTCAAATTAAATTCAGTTTAAGATTATGTCGCGATTAGATATATCATGTCATGTAGAAAAACAATTTTTTATTTGAACATCCCATTTTCATTGATTGAAGTTGAAGCTTCCCAAAGAAATTTCAGGCTGTTTTTCTTTTTAAAATTTTGGAAAATTACAGAATTTTTCAATATTTTGTAAGTTTATGGTAAATTTATAAATTTATAACAAATTTCCGGAAATTCACTATCCGAAAATTTCTAAAATTACCGGAAATTCTCAGTAAATTATGGTAACTTACTGCTTTAAGTTGGTCAACTGATTGCTTGGCGACCACTTTTTGTGAGCTCAAAATATGTGCTTATAAATGTTCGTAATTCACCTCTGAAGTCACAATTTTGATCCCTAGCGAGCAAAAGTATGTTTTTGCAACACCCACCTCTAAACTTGACGTTTGCATGCATGTAGATGGTGTCTAAAGTACCTTATTTGAGCAGACTGTGCGTGAAGAAATTTTCGCGCATGCGCAGTTTGAAGATGGCTTACTTTAGACACTGGTGAAAAAGCTGCGCATGCGCACATTCGAGATGAGGTACTTTAGACACTGGCATAGGTAACTTTAAACACTGGTGTTGGTATCTTCTTGAAATAAATTTACATTTAACTTGAACGAATGTTTTAATGATTGAAGTTTTGTTTTTAGGGGTTCGTAGCCCCCCCCCCCCCGGGGGGGAGGCAAAAAGCATAAACGCCAACATTTGTTTTCAAACATTTTTTTGCACAAATTTTTTTTTCAGAACATTTTTTTCAAAACAAATTTTTTTTCAATTTTTTTCAAACATTGAAAAAATTTTTTTTTTGTAATTTCTTTACTCCATTCTATGCAATATAAAATTAGTATTTTTCTTTACCACCTCCTGACAACTTTTTCGGACGGGCGTTGCAAAAAATAGCGTGTGATACACGTGCGCGTAGGTGATTGGTAACTCGTATGATTGCATCACTCGCCTGCGGTTCGAAGCACTCGTCTACGTTTTCGCACTCGCTTCGCTCGTGCGACTCATGCTTCGAGCCTCCGGCTTATGCTGCAAAATTCACACTCGCACACAATCACCTATATTACGCACTTGTATCACAAATAACTATTTCGCTTCCTCTAACGTCACCATGCTTAAAAAGCAGTACTGAAAAATCAGTGAAATTTAACTAAATTTTCAATAATTCTGAACTAAATGTTAAAGCACTGTAAAACACCGATCCTCAAATGTACGCCGAATTCGGTTTAGCTTTTAGTTGCAAGATTTTGGAGGGAGGAAAATAAACGAAGGCAATGAATATTTTCAATGTGTCAAATGAAATGCAACAAACCTAACATAATCAAAACTTAGGTAAGCTGCTCTCCTAAAATTTAACCAGTAAAATCTCACTGGTTGAAACAGCCAGAAGAGTGTCACTGACAATCAATGAGATTTCGCTAGTTCACTCACTGGAATTCCGTCACTGGCTTAATCAGTGAGCTTCACTGGTTATAGTCAGTAGCATTAGACACCTGGTCGTATGTGTTGTCACCCGTCAACTGATTAGGAATGACACTTATCATTCATCACTTTTGTGCTAACCTTTGCAAAATTATCTTTTAAAAACAGCACTTTACTCTCACAGAAATAAATGAGGGCCAGGCTTCAATATAATAAGATATACTTTGTATAATGTGAATAACTGCTGTTTATGTCTTGGTCGCATGTAGCGCTATATCCGTGGTTGAATCCATAATTTGGCGTCACTGGTACGTTCAGTAAAGCTGTTTCATTTAGGTCACTTACTGATTCACCCAGTAAAACCACCCACTCACCATCAGTGACAATTTCACTGGTTCAGTTTAATAGAGTAAATTCATTTATCAGTAGCAATAAATATCTAACATGTACTTCCTTAAAAATCAAAAACAATACAAAAAATAATGTTTAAAAACCCAATTTTGAAACCCATTTCAAAGGTTCGCAAATGAGGAGCAGAAAAATTGATACCTTTATCTGAACGCAGGTGTCGATAGTGAGGAGACGAGAGTCTATCAGTGGCTTCGAAAAGGAAACGGAAGGTATAGGTAAAATGTTAAGGGAAGAACGTGGAGAGCGAAAACTGGATTTCTGCGTAAGCGAGGGTGGCAGATCTTCAGATATACTCCCGATCGACGTGGATGGAAGTTACAAACGAAGAGAGAGAAAGAGCGAGAAAGGGTAAGGGGAGACGTAGTCTCGTAGAGGGTCGAGACCAGTGGAATGGAGAAGAGTGAAAAAGAGGGAAAAATATAAAAGGAAAAAAAAAGAAAAACAGAGGAAGAGAAGATCCTAGATCATAAAAAGAGAGGAAGAGGGAAACTGCAAGGACCTCGGCGAGGACACCAGTTGCTAGGTAGCGCCTCACGATATCAGCGGTTCTGTTCACGTTTGAACGGAAAGCGCGTGTATAGATGGGTGATCCATAATGCATCGCTCTTTCATGATTCTGAAATCCCCTTGTCGTCTCTTGTCAGTTTGCTTATTTCACCACCAAAGCAAGACCTATTATCACTTTTTTATACAACACTAATTACCATCTAATTACATTTTTATGCCGGCAATATTCTCTGAGGATTGACTCGTTTCATTTTAATCTGAAGAAGATACTATTTCTCGAAGGGTAGATAGTTCGAATTTCAGTGAACATTCTGGGTTGCTACAAAAGCCAAATTTAGAAATTCCCTGACTTTTCCACAGTTCTGAATTTTTCTTTTGGATACAAAAACAATCTTAAACTTCGGAGGACAATAATGTTGATGCAAAAAATTTTGTTTCTGAATTTATTTTAAATACTTTTAGTTAAAACAGTCACACAGAATTTTATAATGGGTCATCCTCAAATTATGTAAGACATACGTAGGATACATGAATTTTCAATCTAATAGTTGAGTTTTCAACTCAAAAAGGTCAATTTTATATAGAAAATAGAAGAATTAAGTCTTCAGTTAAAACGATTGTCACCCAAAGTGGTGAATCTTCAACAAAAAAAATAAATTTTCCACAAAAAGTGTGATAATTGATATTTCCACCAAAATTTTTTTAATTATAATTAAAAACAGTTGAATTAGAGAAAAAAATACGAATTGCCGACAAATTATGTAGTTTAAGCTCAACCAAATCGGAATAAATTTCAAACTAAAACGGGGAATTTTCAACGAAAGAGATTAGTTTTCAACCAAAAAAGATTTTTCAATCAATAAAGAAAAAAATGTATCCAAAATGTTGCATTTTCAAGCCAAAAAGATCAATTTCGAGCAAAACATTCGGGTTTTCAACTGAAACAGACAAATTTTCACCCAAAGAAATGTTTTTCCTAGAAATTAAATACATAGTTAAATTTTCAGTGAAAAAAATTAATTTTCTATCACATAAAATAAATTTGCAACGAAATAGAGAAATTTTTTGTTAAAGAAATTAATTTTTAACTTGAATTATGAATCTTCATTTAAAAAAAATATATTTTTTAACGAAATAGTTGAATTTTCAACAACAAAAATTAATTTTCTACAAAAACCCCGAACTTTTTAGAAAATACAGAAACTGTTCAACTAAAAAGGCAATTAAAAAAATATATATAATAATGGTTAAATTTTCAGTCGGAAAAATTAATTTTTACTTTAAAAACCGAATTTCCAACAAAATTGTTCAATTTTCAACCAAAGAAATAAATATTTAACCAAAAAGTGGAATTTTCTGGTAATGAGTTTACTTTTCTACCAAAAACGAATTTTCAACAAAATACTTGAATTTTCACATAAAACAGATAACTTTTCACCTTAAAATAGAATAGTTAAGTGTTCAGGAAAGAAATTAATGTTTTCACATAAAACTAATACCTTCTCATCATGACGAGAATGTAAAATTATCCTTGTTTAATTTAATATTACAATTTTTTAAACAAATTTAAGCACGCTCGAAAAAATGCCAGGTGAGTAGATATTCTGGAAGAGGAACGTAGGAAGCTTTAAAAATTGAAAAAATTTTAATTCGAAATGAGGCCATGTGCCACTTACCCAATTCTTATATCTTATCGACATTTTTCCAAATAACTCATGTCTACACGAAGTAAGGTATTGTTGTTATATTGGTAATTTAGGAAATTTACTGATCGAATTCCTTATGTTTCTACTATCATTTTTTTATAGTACAGAATTTTGAATACCAGGTGAAATAATAATTTTCAAAATGCCGAAAGATTGTCCTACGATAAGAGTGTCAACCAAACACAAGTATTGCCCAAGTCACTGACTAAATATAATTAAAAAGATTTCAAATAATTAATTCCTAACTTGGAAATTTTATCAGCAGATTCAATAGTTTTCTTCGGAGTTTGCCTTTTTTTGATTAGCTGATGAAAGTTAATCTAAGTTAGGACTACAGATTGTATTTATCTTCCTAAGCTTGTGACATTCCCTCATATTCTTCATCAATTATTTTCTTCTCAAAGCTTTAAATTATTGCATAGCTCCAAAAAATATAAAATTTTACATTTTATTTTAATTTTTTAATTTTATACTTACGATTTATTGGTATTTTATAATTTACTACTATAAACTTATTTACTAAATTCAGGGTGTCTACTCAAATCCCAGAGAAAAAAAACATGACAATTCCACGTTTTTTCAAAGTATCTCAAGATTTTTCCAGCTACAATTTTTCATAATAAAGAGCCATACAAGTATTTCGAATTTCTTAAACAATCGACTCTGAATATGTATACAATTTCACGAGTTTATTAAAAATAATTTTGTTCAGTAGTTGTAAATATCATTTGTAAAATTACATAAATGTTTTTTTTTTCATTTGTAAAAGTAAATTTATCAAAGAACAAGTAATTTGTAAAAGGCACAAGTTTCTAGGTATTTAATTAATACGTTTCATTCACAAAGCTTTGAGAAATTATATTACAAGATATTATTAAATAAATTATCAGCATCGTCTGATAAAATAAACAAATAATACTAAAAACATAATTAATCATTTCTGCATATACTCAAAATTTGGTGCATATTTAACCTAGTAATATTTTGGATGAAGGATATCCTCCAGATGACTAGATACCCTGTAAAAACACGGACAATAAGGAAATTTTTCACGAATATATATTCTTTTACGTGCAAATAATGTGGATACTATATTAAATTCAATTTAAAAAGCTTCATAATACTAAAATTTAAATTAACACTATTGCATTTTCAACCAAATATTTAAAACAAAAGAAGCCATTTTCGACCAAAAATAAGAATTTTTAAGCAAATAGTTAAATTTATTACCACGCAAATAATTTTTCAACCAAATAGTTGAATTTTCAACTAAAAAATATAAATTTTCAACCAAAAATGGAATAGCTGAAATTTCAGTTAAACAATTAATGTTCTACACTCTACAGGGAGTCATCGTGGCTCCGATGGTATCGTGCTTGTCTCATGTTCCAACACTGCAGCCTTGGCAGCAGTTAATTAATATTCTACAAAAAAAAAATAATTTTCAACAAAATAGTTTAATTTTCCACCAGAATGATATATTTCCAACTGAAATGATGAATATTCAACTAAAAAAGATAAATGTACAACCAAAAATTCAATAGACAAATTTTCAGCTAAAAAATTTATTTTCAACCAAATATATGAATTTTCGACTATAATGATGGAACATTCAACTGGATTAGATCATTTTTAAGTTCGAAACATTAATTTTTAACAAACAAGAAAAATAATTTTTAACAAAATAGTTACATCTTCAACGAAAGAAATGAATTTTCAATTAAATTGATGAATCTTCATTCGTAAAGGAATTTGTAACAAAAGAGTAGTAACAAAAGAGTAGTAACCAAGAGTAAGCCCAAGTACCAGTTGAATTTTCAACCAAGAAGATTAATTTTCTACCAAATAGACGAATTTTCAACTAAAAAGGATAAATTTTTAAGTGAAAATCGGATAGTTAAATTTTCAGCTAAAAAAAAAAGTATTTTCATGTAAACAAATTTCTCAGTCAAGAGAGAAAAAAAATGCATTCAAACTGTTGAATTTTCAACGAAGAAGATTAATGTTCTAACAAAACGAAAAAAATTTCAACAATATACATGAATTTCCAAAAAACGAAGAATTTTCAACAAAACATTTAATTTCAGTAATATAAATCTACAATTATACACGAAAATGATTGTTATTTAATTTTATATTACAATTTTAACCAAATTAGGCAAGATTTCGAAAAAATTCCCTGAAAATATATTGCATTAAATATCCATTAAAGTTCCTTTCATTACATTTTTTAGACAAAATTTGTAATTGTGCAGTGTTTTGAGCATTGTTTGCTTTTTCGATCTATGGAATTTCAATTTAAAAATTACGGGTCTCTAGCTGATTATGAAGAAAAAGAGAAAAATACTTTTTAAAAATGGAGGTGAATTCTTCATTTTTAGTTTAATTCTCTTAGGGTGAGTGAATTAGTGAAAATCCAGAATGTTTAGCTGAAATTGAACGTAGAAAATCGAGTAAAGTCTTTTTCATAGGCAGACTATGGTAATAAGGGAAGCAGAATAAAAAAAGTCAGTGGAGCTTAAACCAATGCGATTACGATTCAAAATGCTTCGTTAAGTCCAATCTAAACTACCTCAATATGGTACAGGATCGACTTCATAGCTCATGGATTTTTCATTCTGCCCTCAAATCCGGGCTCGCTTATCGTGCTCTCGAGATCATTTCTTTGCTAATCAGCTCCTCAAGAAAATAATCGCTGCAGTCTATAGCAAATTTTCAAAAATAAAAGGTACTGGCATAAAAATAAACTATGTATTTATAGTTCGAACTTTGAACCCATCAAATTACAAGATAAATATGATAAATTATTGAGAAGACAAATATTTAAGACTTGAGACGGAATTACACGCAAATATGATTTTGCATATTTCACTCATCATTCTGCTCATACTTTATACATCATAGGTACTTACTTGCTAGATGTGTTTTTGATGAGTACTCACACAGAACGTAAATGCAGTATAAACGGTTTAATTGCACATTTTCAAAAGATGAAAATGCTTTCATTCCTTAATACTAAGTTTACATATTTAAGCAGCTTTCCTCAATTACAACTTTCAGTAACCTATAATAATTTCTAGTGCATTCTGTTTAAAAGGTACCTTTACTTGCAGACATCAAACTAAAAGCATTAGCGAATACAATTTCAATATGAACTACTTCCTTTGAAAGTTCAGTAACATCAAAAGGGTTTTCCTACTTGAAGTAATTATAATTTTGTGTTTTTTTCTTGTTTTTATTATGCGATGTACACAAACCTCGGAATCATTTGAGAAATTCAAAATAGTGCCAATAATATCATAAATTTTTAAAAACAGTGACAAAGTAGTATCATACGGTTTTTCAAATATTAAATAGAGGGTTTAACTATTTTTGAAATACGCACTGAAAGAAATGGTTTAGCTGTCTCAGCTAGATGTTTAACTGGACTTCGTCTTCTAAGAAAATATAGCTATGTTACCTAAATATCTAGCTGTTTTAGCTAATTTTACCATCAAATTATCTAGATAGTTTACAGATGGCCAAATTTAGCTAAAATATTTAGGTAACAAACAGGTTAGAAATCCCTAGAAGTCCCTTGAAATTTCCTTTTATTCATTTACTGAAGTTCTTCAGAAATCCGTTGGAATCCGTTGAAATCTTTTAAATATAACTGATATCTTGAATATGCCATTAAAATCCTTTAAAATTCTCTGGAATCCTACAAAATTATTCGAAGTACCTTTAAAAACTTTTAGCACTCGATTAATTCCTTGCTGCTTTTTTTAATACCCGAAACTCTCTGGAATCGTTTGAAATTTATAAAAACCTTTTAATCTTGTGAAATCCCTAGTAATCTCACAAAAATCGAGCAAAATTCCGTAAAACATCTTGAAATCGGTTATATCTTTCAAAATTCTTTAAACGATGATGAAATCTTTGAAATCCTCTGAAATGCAGTAAAATCTAACAAAATCTGATAAAATCCCTTGAAATCGTTCATATTTTGTAATTCCTTAACATCATTTCAAATATATCCTACAAGCTTTAAAATATTTAAAATCCGTTAGAATTTCCTTATTAAAAACCCTTGAATTCTGTCGAAAATCTCTGGAAAACGCTCCAATTTTTTTAAATCCATTGAAATCTATAGAAATTCCTTATAATCGTATCGTTATAGAATTTTTTTCAATTTCTTTTAAAATTCTACAAATCCGTCAAATATTGTCAAATTCCCTGAAATCCCTTAAAATTTTGTAAAAGCCTTAAAAAATTAATAAAATCTTAGAATTTTTTCAAATACACTTATTGTTTAGCATCCTTGGAAATATTTAAAATACCTTAAATCTTGCACAATCCCCATACATATTTTCAAATTCAATACACATCTGTAAATATTTAATATCTATCAAATTTTGTAATTTTTATTGAAATTTCTCGCAATCTTGCAAAATAACTTAAAATCTTACAAATTCTTTAAAATCCATTGCAATTTTTTAAATCTTTAAATTCTTAGAAAACTCTATAAAACTGCATAGGTAAAATCTTCTAAAATCGAATGAAATTTCTTGAAATTTTCTAAAATTCCTTGAAATCTTTAAGATTCTCCGAAATCTCCTGGAATATTTTCAAACATGTACTCTAAAAGCTTTGAAAAGCTATATGCCCAGGCGGAAAAATGATATATAGCGTGAAGCATTGTAAATAATTTTTTTGTAACGCACGCACGAAATGTTCGCTTTTCGAGGCATGTAATGCGTGCGGGAAGTGACCAATTCCAATGCCGTGGTAAAAATCAGTTATAAAAAGACTTTTTCTAGCTGCTGCGCTTGCGCTCTTTGTGCAAGATTACTTTTTCTAGCTGCTGCGCTTGCGCACTTCCAGCCAGATTACTTTTTCTTGCTGTTGCGCTTGCGCATTTCGATTCAGATTTACTTTCCAGGACTGCCGAAATAATAACCTCACTTCATTATGATTTGACGATTGAGAGACTGATTGTGAGTAGTGAATAGTGATTGGACAAACTCGAAGTGATAAGTTACCATAAATGACTGATAAATTACCATAAATTACCGATAAATTACCGAAAATTTCAGAAATTTCTGGATACCTGAAATTTCCGAAAGTTTATCAATTTTCCATAAATTTCCGGAAATTTAGCAAATTTCCATATATTTCCGGAAATTTTCCAATTTTTTCCAAAAAGCTTTGGTCACCTGAAATTTCCGGTAATTTATCAATTTTTCATAAATTACCGGAAATTTAGCAATTTTCCATAAATTTTTGGAAATTTTTGGAATCTTTCCAAAAAGCTTTCGATACCAGAAATTTCCGATAATTTAGCAACTTTTCATAAATTTCCGGAAATTTTTGAAATTTAGCATTTTCCGGAAATTTTTGAAATTTTTGGATTTTTTCCAAAATGCTTTAAATGCCTTGAATTTCTGGGAATTTTCGTTAATACACATATACACCGGAAATTTCCGGACATTTTTGGTAATTTTACCATAACTTTCCAAAAATTACCATAAATTTACAAAAAAATTATTCTTATTGTTTCTCAAATCGAAAATGTCCTGCATTTGTTACAAAAAATATCGTGTGCAACAGGTGCTGAAAGTAGACAGTTGCAACTCTTGTGAAATTTACAGTACTTGCCATCGGCTTATCTTCGGGTCGTTTCCGGCTTGTCTTCGGCTCGCTTTCAACTCGCCTACGACTCGCCTACAACTCCCCTTCGACTCGCCTCTGGCTCGTACAGCAAACTTCACACTCGTGTGGAACTGCCTACTTTCCGCACTTGTAGCACAATATACTATTCTGCCTGCGGGAAATCTGTTAAAAACCTTTAAAACCCCTTGGAATCTGTTAAAACTTTCAAATCTCTTGAAGTTATTCGATTTTTCTGGAAATTTTATGAAAATTTTTGAAATCCAAGCACTTTGAGAAAATAGTACGATTTAGTGTCATTTTTTTCAAAATAGTAGCAAAATAGCTGCATCGTTAAAAAAAGTGTCAATTGTGTCGTGAATCAGAGGCCTATGTGCATCTAAAAATATTCAAAGCACTCTAATTGAATCCTCTAAAAAGTCTAAAAATCTTTACACTCGGTTGAAAAGATCAATTTACAATCTGCCAAAAGGAAGTTAGGAAAAAGGAAGAAATGCAGTAATTTCACAGAAGCAATTAGTGGACTTTTTTCGTTTCTCTATACACGTTGCATAACGGTTTTATCTCAAAATATTCCATACACACTATTTTAATTCTCTGAAAACTTTTGTATGCAATTCGAAAAATTTGATTAAATTTTGAACTATATAAACCATCAAAACTTATTTCTGAGGATCGATGTACAATCTACCAAAAAGAATTATGGAAAAAGGAAGAAATACAGCAACTTCACAAACGCAAGTCGTGGCATGTTTCGTTTCGCTATACACGTGGAATAAGGGTTTTATTTTAACATATTCAGTACACTATATTTTAATCCTCTAAAAATGTTTGTATTCGATTCGAAAAATTTGAATTAATTTTGAAGTAGTAAATCATCAAAACTTATTTCTGAGGATCGATTTATAATCTCCGCCAAGAGAAATTAAGGAAAAAGGAAGAAATGCAGAAATTCCACAGACGCAATTCGTGGCCTTTTTCGTTTCGCTATATATACTTTCGGTTGTAACATTTGATATTATAATATTTATTTTTACAATCAGACAACAGCAGGCCAGGATATAGCGTCAATACTTCAAGAATTATTATTGTGAATATTAAACTGCGAAGTTACTAAGTTTATTGGAATATAATAATAAATTATTGAATAATTGTCCTTATACCAAAAGAAAAATTCTATAATCCCCATGAAAGACTGTGAAATTCACAAAACACAATAGGAAAAAAATTCTACCTATGTTCATTTTAAGTATTTCTAATTTTTCCCATAGAAGATAGGAAAAACTGCTATGGTCAAAAGAGCAAAATTATTAATATCGCATAATATTATAATAGGCTATTTTAAATGGGAACGAAGGAAAAAGGAAGAAACATACAGCAATTTCACAAACGCAATGCGTGGCCTTTATCGTTTCACCATATACGCGGAATAAGGGTTTTATGTAAAAATATTCAATACACTCTACATTAGTCCTCTAAATATATTTGCATTAGATTCGAAAGATTTGATTACATTTTGAATTTTGTAAACCATCAAGACATATTTTTGAGGATCATTTTACAATCTGCCAAGAGGAACGGAGGAAAAAGGAAATACAGAATTTCACAGACGCAATTCGTGGTCTTTTTTCGCTTCGTCGTACACGTAGAATAAGGGGTTTCGCTTCAAAGAAAGCAGCCTAAAAGGACATTTCTATACACCTTGGAGTTCTAGACAGACCTATTCAAAGCAGCTTTGACCGCGCTTGTCTCGACCATTTGTACCACGCATTTTCCAAGCCGGGCTCACTCCGGAAATATGTCATTCTCCCATTTACGCCCTACGTCCCCCGTACACTGAACGCTAAAAAGAGAAAAAAAAAGAGAAGGTTGAGGTGCACCGAGGAACACAGAGAAGGAGAGGAATGACCTTTCAATAAATAAATCGACCTTGAATACGTGCCACCAACGATATTTTTGGCTCATCACATTAGAATTAAGGAATTCAGTCTCGCACTTGTAATTAATATTCACAATCATATTCAGGGATGACTCATGGAGAGATTAATCGGCTTTGCCGTCCACAAAATCGATGAACGAATCCCATTTTTAACAATTTTTAATTGGAAGTCCTGCAAAAATCAGGTCTCTGGGGCAAAAAAAGTTTGATATGATTTTAAGAATTAAAATGTTAGTATCAGCCACGCTAGAGATTGTTTTTTGCGAGAAAACATTCCCTACAACTGTACTGTATTCAATATTGAAAATAAGTAAATAATCTTCAAATATAGTTATACATTAAAAAAATTATTTCTTTTCAAAAAGTCGTTTTAACGTTTTCAGCCATATAAAAACTTACTTCCAAAATTTTAAACACTAGAGTTGTAGACAATATTTTCCTCTAAAAAAATATCATTTATTTAAATTCAGCCATTTGTCAAAATTTCATGAGAAGCGATATGATATTATTTTATATTAATATTTCTAAGTTTTAAGCGTTTTGAAAAGGCCGTGTCTACGTTCACCGAAATTCGGTGGGCATTGAACAAATATTTTCGTTAATTCCAGAGAAAATTAAAAGGGCGACTAGGTTCACCGAAATTCGATGAGCGTTGACCAAATTTCGTTTTGAAAATTGGAATATTTTTAATTTAAAATTCCGACTTAAAATTCAATTACTCTGAAGTGCTGAGAATAGTAGAGTATAATTGGAATTCCTTTTTTTTGTCACTAAATGTCATTTTCAATCAATTTTCGTACTAAATACTTACGTGTAATTCAAAAATTCAATATATTGGGACCTTTCTCATTACTGGGACATGTATATTAATTTTGAAGCTTTTATTCAGATTGCTTTATTCTCAAAATTGTTAAAATAAAAATATTCTTCAGTGTTATACAGTCTAGTTTACACTTATAATAATAGTATTTATAAAATATTAAAAGTATTTGATATGATACTTATTGTATGAAATTTGAAAATAACAAATTACCATGTTCCAGTCCAAATTAAATTATATTTGAAAGATTTTAATTTTCATATTTCACTATTTTGAATATTTTAAATTGCTCAATTTGATCGTTATCAATGTAAAATTATTGAACTTAGGCCAAATATTATATTTCATTTAAAAATGTCAAATTTGCAGCTTCAGAATTTTAGAACTTGTTTTACATTTCTTTTCAATTCTGAATAATTTATAAAATATATCATTTATAAATGGTTATTTCTGAAGGCTTATAAATTGAAATTATAAATTTTTTGAATGCTTCAATCAAAATGATTAACTTAAGGCCTTTAATTTAACATTTTTTAACATTAAATAATCTGAAGCTGCATAAAATGTGAAAAATATATATAGAAAAGTGGAGAAATATAAAAATATTATTAAAAGTCAGCAAAAAGTGGTAAAAAAACGATTTTAGAATTAGCGTTACTAAAGTTACTAAGTATTTCGTGGTTTCTCCAAGTCTGGAAAAATTCCCTGTTATTTCCCAGTGGCCACCTTCGTATTTTAAAATGAAGAAAATTCTTTATGATCTAGAAAAAAGCTAATTTTAGATTCATCGTGTCGATTAGCGGGATTTTTGAAAGCAGCTAAGAATAGACACAATTCTATCAGAAATCGTGCATCCGGTGTAGCGTATCGTGTGGAACTGTGCAAAATGTGACGGAAAATCCAGAAAGATACGGATCGAGGACGCATTATTTTTATGAACATACGTATATATAGGTATACAAAAATATGCAGCATTATATACCTTCAGAATAAAGTGAATTTATGTAAAAAAAAAAGATTTAATAAAGATTTTTACCATGAGAAATTTTCTAAATAAAATTATTCAGAAAAAACTTGCAAAGTGGTATCTTTTGTAAAATTTGAACTAATGACAAACAAAGCAAAAAAAGTGGAGCAGCTGCACAACTGTAGAGAATATCAATTCCACATGGTTGAAAAGTGATATGTTCTTCTTCGTTTAATTGTTAATAAAGAAATGGATATTCCATCTACTTTCCATTATTTCTGTGTAGAACTGAAACCTGATTGACATCATGAAAAAAATACTAGTAACAACAACAAGAATGGTCTCTATGATTATGTTTCCCTCTAATCAAACCCTGTTGTAAATAGTAAAAACTGATCAAATTGATAAAATCAAATATATTCTTTCACAACCATCATCCTACAATTACTCCTCGATGGGAAAAAGGGAAGTTGATACATTCGAGGAAAGTTATTTCGTTATTTGACGATCTTTACACAGAATACCTCTATAGAGTCGTGATTACAGGTTAAATCGAGTAAACTCTCCATAATAGCTAAATCAACATTTTTACACAACATTTTTCAACATACACATGTAGAGTAATGACTCAACTCAACTCATCACAGAATTTTTGCGACTAGATCACGAGACATAAACTACATTATTGGGTAGTTAAATCCCAGAAATTAAAAATTATGCGTAAGTCAAATATTCAGATTCTATTACCGTCTATAGTGTTCGCTTCACAGAAAAAGCGGGGGTGGGGGAAAGGGTTCGCTAATGTCAGCTCAATTAAAATTTGGCATCCTTTAGAACTCAGACTTCAATAGAACACTTTTTGAGGGTTCCGTTTTAGTTCGTTAATATCCGATAGATGGCCAGTGACGGGTGCTGACATTTTTTAACTGCACATGTACCGAACAACGCAGACCTATTTGAAATCAATAAATACCATAAATAATCATACAGATAAATATTAGCAAAAGTTTGTTTTTTTACAATTATCATTTAATTGATCATTTATGGTTCTTTTTTTTGCAGTTGCTTTTGGAACCAAAAGTCAGTTCTAATAGAAACTCCAGTTTTTTCTGTGTTAAACGTTTTTCGATTTGTCTCTGAGGACTTCATAGATGGGAAATGTATGATTTAAGTGGGAATTGGAATAAATCTTGACCGCTTCTCTCTGAGAGACACGTTGCTGGTGACAAGTTTATAATTTATTAAAGTTGCGTTCCGATCAATATTGTTTCATGTACCAGATCGAATTGTATACTACTGTACTTAAGCGGCTCTCAGCTAATTGCCCCATCAATAATGCAGAGACACGAACACGCTGTAAAGCAAAAATTACCGACGACCACTAACCACTGCCCAGCGGAATCGGAAACGACGATCGAGAGATCTCGAGATCTAATATAACGCTAACAACAAGAGGACCGAGGTTAATGACGAAGCAACATATGCGAGTAGTGGAGTTGTTACACGACATCCAACGTATTAATCTGGCTCAATTCCAACTCTATTGTTTAGTCAAGGAGTTTTCGAGATACGTAACGTGTGAAATCCAAATCAAGGTCGAAGCTATAAGCTCTGTATCAGTGTGACCGAAAAACTTCCTTCTCGAAATTCCCTCATTTTTCTCCTGACCAAATTTTTCATTTTTCCAAAGACCAAAATTGTATGCTTGTAGAATTTTTAATGAAGAATATCTTTTATAAACGGAACTAACCAGCCTCTAATGAAAAGTTAATATTTTCAAATTTATTAATTTATCTCAACCAAAAAAGATGAAGATAGACAAATAGACAAAAATTTAACAAAACAATCCAATTTTCAACCAAATCATCGAACTTTCAAACAAAAAAGGCTAAGCTTCAACCAAAAACAGTTGTATTTTTTAACTAAAACGTTGAGTTTCTAATAAAATGATAAATTCTCAACGAAAAATATAATAGTTGGCAATTCTACAAAAAAAAAATCATCAAAATAGTTAAATTGTCAACCGAAGAGTTGCATTGTCAAAAATTAGAAATTATATTTTCAAGAAAACAGTTTAATTTTTAACCTAGAAATATGAATTCTTAACTAAAAAGGCGACTTTCCAACCACCAAGATTAATTTTCTACCAAAAAAGACAAATTTTCGACAAAATACATGAATTTTCAACTAAAAAAGGTAAATTTAATGGAAGATGTTATTTGGCCGACCAGGGTAATTAATGAATTATTTTCTGATGTTAAATTTTGTCGATCTACTGGTCAAATAATTTTCTGGTGAAACGAGAAAAAAAGGCAGATTTTTTCTCGTTTCACCAGATAATTATTTGACCAGTAGATCGACAAAATTTAACATTAGAAAAATAAATAAAAAAGATAAATTCTTAACCAAAAATGAAAAAGTTAAAATCAGTAAAAAAAATTTTCAACCAGAGATAAATTTTCAACAAAAATTATGAATAAAAAAACAAAAAAAATGAAGTTTTTGAAATTAATACAACATTTACCCAAAAGAGACCAATTTTCAACCAAAATTATGAATATAAAAGAAAAAAAATGCAGTTTTCAAAATTAATACAACTTTTACCCAAAAGAGACAAATTTTCAACCAAAGAGACGAATTTTCTACAAAACAGTTTAATTTTCAATCATCAAATATTAATTATCTAACAACAAGACAAAATTTCAACAAAATAATTCAATTTTCAAACGAAAGGATGAATTTTCAACTAAAAAATTAATTTTTAACTTTTATCCAAGTACATAGTTGAATTTTCAAATAGAAAAAAATCGATTTTGAACAAAAAATGGAGCAATTAAATTTCCCGATTAAAAAATTAATATCCATCCAAAAAGAAATTATCTTTCAACAAAGTAGTTAAATTTTCCAATAATAAAAAATTAATTTCCAATCAAAAAGAAATTCGCAACCAAATGATTACATTTTCAACTAAAAATATAATCGTCCGGAGGAAGAAAGTCAATAAAAAAAGAAATAGAAATAGAAATACCTGGCAAATCAATTACTAACAAGAATATTGTATCGTGGTGGACGCAAACTTCAGTTTGAAAATTTCCGAACTTTTCCCAGAATATTAATATTCAAAGACTGGAATTTTAATCTGGTAAAATTTCAACACATTATAGAATATTTCATCAATGTAATAGCAATTACAATTGTATTATACTTGACAGTTATTTAAAAGTGTCTTTAATAAAAATTCCCTGACTTTGGCAAGATTTTTTTTTAATCATCGCCGATTTTCTCGAAATGTTTTGCACCTTTAATAATGTATGTGACAGTTTTGGTACTCACTCAAAAAAATAAACAGCAAGAGATTAAGGAACTTCTTAAACTCACCTGAAACAGAAGAAAAAATATATACATTAGTCAAACAATATGTATTTTATAATAATTATTGAACTCAAGATCTTTTAATCTAATAAAAAATTAATAATTCCTTCTGTGCAACTTTTCCCACGTGCATTTCATTTTTGACAAAAACTAAACCTAAACAAGAAAGAAGTTTCTTGTAGCAATACTTTTTAATAACAAATCTCCTACACGAAAAAAAAATAATATAAGCTGTCTATCGATACCAGCAGATTACTTCACTTATCGACAAAACATAGATAAAATAATGAATTGTATTTTTATTTCAGACTGCTCACACCTCGTAGCATAGACATTCCGTTTTCTTAAATTTATGAAAATTTTCTTTTCATCATACCTCAATCGAAAAATCGACTTTTGATGCCTGTAGAGCGTGTCGAAAATCGAATTTTCTACCCTAGAGAAGAAAGTGACAGATCAATGTAAATGGCGTTGTTTAACATCGCCATTTATTTATCCCGTCTGATTAAAGTCCTAAAAAATACTTTTTTCATCACTATTATTTCCAGGTAGTCTTCAAAGAATAATTTACCAGAATTATTACCCTGCGATGCGAATCACGTCTATCGTAGAAATACACGTTTTCCCTTCTACATTGCCACCCTCTGACCACTCTTTGTATTTGCATATAAACGAACTATCAGGCGCGAATCGAGATTACCCGATATATTAGTTGCGAGCTGGTGATAAATTTTAATTCGAAAATTCTTTCCCGCTTGTGATCGGCTGCATCGAAAATACAATCTGCTGCAAGTATTATACATTTTTCAGATGAGATTTCGCACAGACTCAAAGAGACTACATAAAAGGTAAAAGTATAGGTCTACATTTTTCAAATACTTCTGTTCTTGTACCTACCATTTAAATTCTGCCTGCTTAAAAAATGTTCACTAACATCATCCCAATGTAAAAAAAAATTAAAATCAAACTCAAAATTGAAAAAAAAAACACATAAAAGATATGCATGTTTCCATATTTAGGTTATGTAGTTCCACTACCGACCGAGGTGGCGCTGCAGAAAGTGTGACTCGAGAGCCATCAGATGGCACCATGTTCGCATGAATTTTCAATTCGATTAGAAACCCAATTTCCAAAGAAATCTGTGGCTCTTAAAAATAAATTAGTGACCTATAAATCGCACTTTTCTATGGTTGATCAAATTCCTTGTAAATATACGAGATGAACGGGGATATTTTGACATTAATTGTGGTTAGAAGAATGGTTGAGTTCCTGTCTGAAGTCTCGTCGTTACATATGCAAACATGAATACGCCTCTACATTTCGTACATACAAAGTACCTTCGTCTTGAGAAAAGCGTTCATTCTCGAATCTGATTGTATCGGATGGTCGATAAAAGTACGTTCGGTTTTATTACACCAACCTGTGGTGAATAAAGTACATCGAAGATCAACAGCGCTTATAAAAAAAGCAAACGGGAAAGCTCTCCTACTATAGAATTTATTAGACAACGTTTTTCGGTCCTTTCAACAACTCTTAAATTGCACTTTCACTACTATCAATGGACAGGACACAACCATGTAATATTTTCTGCAAGGATGGTTACTTTGAGTTTATTACTTTTCTAGCTTCTAGTAGTATATTTTATTGCCTGAAGAGCAATAAACATACACAGTGGTTCCGGGGGGTCAACATTTGTTGTGGTATGATATGGTATTTAACAAATTTTCAAAGCGATGAGGCACTCGAAAAAATGCAATGCAAAAAGCCACTTTTACAACAAGCATTCTGAACAGGGCGGCCGAAAAAATTAATTTCCAAAATTCGCTGACTTATCCCTGGCAAATTTTTTAATTTTCCCTTAGCATCAAGATGCTGGAAAATTTTATAAAAGAAATAAAACAAGAACATTTCAGATTAAAATTTAACAATTTTAAAATGATTTATTTATTTCAACCAAAAAAGTTTAGTTTTCTGCCATAGAAGATTAATTAGCAATCCAAAAGGACGAAATTTCAACAAAACATTTAAATTTTCGACAACAAAAAAAAGACTTTTTACCATAATACTTGACAGTTCGACAAAATAATACAATTTAAAAAAAATAGTTAAATTTTTACCCAAATACATGAATTTTATACCTGAAAACATTACTTTCCAACCAATTATCAAACAAAAAAATTGAACTTCAACCAAAAACAGTTGCATTTTCAACCACATAGTTGGATTTTTAAAAACAAAAAATTAGTATTTAACCAAACAGTTGCATTTGGAATCAAATAGTTGCACTTTACAGCAAAAGAGACGAAATTTCAACAAAATAGTTGAATTTTCAACCTAAAAACATGAATTTTCAAAAAAAAATATTTTAATCAATTATCAATATTGATGTGAATTTTCAAGCAAAAAAAAAAGAGAATTTTCAACCAAGAAGATTAATTTCTATTTAATTTCTAATTTTTTCTAATTTTTAATTTCTAATTAATTTCTACCAAAAAGAAGAATTTTTAACAAAATACTTGAATTTTCTAAATCAACAACAAAAATTATTTTCCAACAAAATAGCCAAATTTTTAACAAAAAAGCTGCATTTTTAAACAAAAAAGAAGAAATTTCAAACCAAGAAGATTAGTTTTCTACAAAAATGGAAAAGTTACATTTTCAGTTTAAAAAATTAATTGTAATAAAAAAAAACGAAATTAAAAGACAGTTAAATTTTTATCCAAGGAGATGAAACTTAGAAAAGAAAATTTAAACGAAGTAGTACTATTAACCGAATAGTTGACTTTAAAATTTAAAAAGATCAATTTTCAAGAAAATAGTTGAACTTTTAATTTAAAAAATTAATTTTCATTGAAAAAAAAGGATTTTTATTGAAAGAGATGAATTTTCAACAAAATAGTTAAATCTTTAAAATGAAAATGATCTTTTAAGAAAGTGATACAACCTTCAACCATGTAGTTAAACTTCCAATCTAAAAGATTTTTATTTAAAATTAAAAACATTTTAATTGGACATACAAATAAAATTTCTACTAAAACAGATCAATTTCTAAACGAAAAAAACGAATTTTCAAAAACAATGATACAATTTTCAACACAAAAATATAATTTTGAATATGAATTTTCAAACAGAAAGGATGAATTTTTAACAAAATTGTTGAATTGTGAACCACATCATGAAATTCTTAACCCAAATTATAATCATCAGGTGGAAGCTACTACAAAACAAAGAAATAGAAATATTAATACAAGTCAAATAAATTACTAACAAGAATATTATATATCAGGGTGGCCGGAAAACTTCATTTTCAAAATTTTCTAATTTTATAGAAATTCCCGGAGTTTTGCGAGATTTTTTCACTGATCTGCACGTTTTCCCTAAACTACGGCCACCCTGGTTCTGAGCCACTTCCAGAAGAAACATTCTGAGCCATTTTTACAGAAAAGGTTTCAAGCTATTCCCAGAGGAACCGTTCCTAGCTATTTCCAGAGGAACCGCTCTGAACCATTTTTACAAGCATTCTAAGCCATTTTATCAGGAAGCGTCCTAAATCGTTCTTACAGGAAGTATTCTGTAAAAGAAATAAACTGAAGCAATTATGTTATCTGTCGCTATGGGTGTCGTATTAAATATTGTAAATCTGATTAGATATACGAAATTGCTGAAAGTGTTTCTCACGTTACTGCTCAACAGCATGGAAAAAATCATTTCAAAAGTAAGGTACGCGATTTGTTCTGATCTATAATGCCGTATCAGGAAAATCGCTAGTGAAAAACTAGACGATTCTCGGATTGTCCGTCAAAGGTTCAAATCCCACGGTTCTTTGTAGGAATAAAGCACCGACTACAGCGGATTATTAGTATCCTGAGAATCGGTTTGTCGGCCGCCCACGCGTTTGTACCCTTTATATGCAAGGACGGTCGGTGTCCCCTTTCCTCTCTTATTATTTCACCCTCCCTCTCCCTCTCACTCTCTCATTTTTCTCTCTCTCTCTCTCTCTTCACTCGCCACGCACACTAGTTCTTGGACCCTTTCACGGTTATGTAGATACAGTCTCTCGGTTGGACGCATTTTCGGAAAGGGTAGCTTTTGTATAGTGCCAATAATCGGACAGGAACTCTGCATCGATATCTTGATTCGATGACATCTGCTCCTTCCAATATAATAAATTTTCAAGCACGTGGTGATCGAGTCCAGTCGCTTCCGATGTCCCATTTTTCCAGTTTTTCTAGCTTTCATATATTCACATTTCGAATACCACCCGTCGACATCTCCAACTTTTCGATCGACATCTGTCCATTTTGCCTCTTTATGATACAGGCTGCCAGCTGATGGATCCTTGGAAATCGAAAGGCTTGTCAACGGGTGATCCTTGAATGGACCCGCGTCTTTCCGGATTTGCGCAAATAATGATCCAATAATATGCAACTCGGGGGCGAGCAAAGTGCGACTCACGCTAATTGGCAGATGTCTTAATACGCAATGTGCCAAGCAAACGACGAGAGCACGTGCGAAATGATGGATTTGCAGCAGCGTCTACTTTTCGTCATGTTCCAAAGAATATCAGCGGTGTTTGATAATAAAAATAAAAGATTTTACTGGGTTTTGTTTACATATGCCTTGACTTAAATCATCATGTTAAACTTTAATCAGGAACATTTATTTAATTCATAAAACGATTATAACGATGTATAAGATAAGATTATAATATATCTATTTATATCAGAAGGATTTTTGTAAGAATCACATTTTTATGACTTGTGACACTCTATATTTCTGAATTAGGTAAAAATTACTAAATAAAAAGTAACTGATAAAAATGTAGGCCGTGCATACTATTTTATTTATTGCTACTCATTCATAGTTTAAATTATAATCCCACTAAAAACATCTACGATGGAAAAAAAAATCCGCACGTAAAAAGTTGTCGGAGCAATACAAATAGTTTGTGAAGTCAAAATTTGCCAAGTAATACAAAAATTTATCTAAATTTTTTAATGTTTTCAGATTGATAAAACTACAGTAATTTTGAGAATGTATTAAAAGGGGAAAAAATGAAAACTTGGCTAGATTATGTTTGTCGTACAGATAACTTTTTACATAGCTCTAGAATCTAGATCAACTGAACTGTTAAAAAATCGAACTTTGGTCAACAAAAGTCAAATATATCTGTAGAAATAATTAATGAATCCGAATTCTCCGAAAAATGGCACTAGAGCTTCATCTATAGTCACTTTAATCCAACAAATTTTCAACAAATTATTTGAAAATTGTCGGCTATAGATCGACTGAACTGCTAAAAATTCAATTTCGGCCAAAAAATGTTAATACATCTAGAAATAATTAATGAATCAAAATTTCTTGAAAAAGGTCACTGAAGCTTCATCTAGTCAATTTATCCTGAAGTTTTTAAACGTTTCGATTAAGAATTGTCGGCTATAGATCAACTGAACGGTTAAAAAATCAAACTTTTCTGATTATTGGAATCAGCGAAAACTAAAAAAGCTAAAACAATCATTTCAATTTTCTACCAAGAATTACTTACGAAAAGAATAAATGGAATTGTTTGAATTATGAATAATTTTGTAAGCATTGCATATTATGTTAATCTCGTCAATTTTAAAATACATTTTAATTCGATGAATCACAAAATTTTTAAATGTTAACTACTTTAGTGTCACAGAAAGAATTTCTAAAATAAGAAATATGCACAAGTCTCCAAGAGGTTGTAATATTTCTGAAAATGCATATGCTATTCCTATTTAAACTAAAATTTCAATATGAAAACATTGATACTGATACAACGAAATCTGTAGCATGTAATTTAAATTTTTTTATCAACTTTATCCAATATTATTTATAAAATATTATCTATGGGAAATGAATAATAGCTCTTTCAACTATTTACAATATTATCGCAACACACCTTTATGGTCGCGAAAGTCCAATTTATATCCCGATTAAAATATCGCAGTTCGCATATATGCGATTGAATATATATATTCAATCCTGTAAGCTCGCTAATAAGTGCGGAACTGTTTTCATAGACACGGTGCGTAGTAAATCGAGTAGTGTCGTGTCCACTTTTTTATCCTTTTATCCTTTCACCTAAAATAGTAATCTTTCTTCTTTACTAGACTAAATCCAATCGCGCCAATTTATTGGTCGACATTAATTTTTTTCCTCAATCGACGACTACATTCAACGTGAGTCTTTCGTCAATTGGTTTATGAATCTTAGTTGAAATGCAATTTTATTATCTGCGACAATATCACACTGGTGCAGTAGTTAATTTTTAGGTAAAAAAATTCGATAAAAAATAAATTTAAAAATCCATTTTTTCTATGTAAATTTGAACTAAATCAATATAACCCAATAATAAAATCAATCAGTACATTCTGTTCGGTTGAAAAGTCTATTGTTATATTTTTGGTTGAGAATTCACTTTTTTTGTTAACAATTATATTATTTATATGTATATGTATATTCAGTGCATTGGAGTATTTCCTCACAGTGAATTTTTCTTCGACCGTTTTTTAAATAACATAGTTATTCTTCATGAATACAATTAACATACGTCGGTTATGACAAATAAAGTATGATTCTTTAACATCTGAATCCATTGCATTTTATATGACCGTATGACCAAATTAATTGTATTCATGAAGAATAACTATGTTAATTATAATATTTGGTTGTAAATTTAATTATTGTGAAAATTCAAGAATTTTGTTTAAAATTGTCCTCTTTTGGCCTAAAATTCAACAGTTTGATTGACATCTTTTCCCTTTTTTGACAGAAAAAACCTTTCTCGGTTGAAAATTCAACCATTACATTTTTCGATGAGAATTCATCTTTCATGGTTGAAAATTTATTCATTTGTTGAAAAATCAACAATTTCAATGAAAATTAGATTTTTTGTTGACAATTGATATTGTAGGATTGATCAACTATTTTTTTAGAAAATTCGTCTTACTGCCTTGAAATATAAAAAATTTAGTTGAAAAATCAATTACTTTGTTAAAAAGTAGTATTTTTTGCATGAATTCAACCTTTTTTTATTTAAAATTAAAAAGGGTGACCGGCTGTGATTCCTGAATCAAAATTAGAAGTATAATTTTTGAATGCACAACTGGAAACTCTGTATGCTGTGTCAACATCCATATTTTAGAGTGCACTTGTGACTTTTTGAAAAACATTTCTCAAAAGTTTGTAAAATGCAGATACAGTCATACTCGGAACAAATTTCATATAGTTTCGCATGGTACATTTTGTAGAATATAGTCTCATAGACGGCGCTGTTAGTAAATAGACTCATATTGAATGGAGGTATACGCTCGAAAAAAGCACAAAAGTACACCCCTTGGGAAGAAAGGTCGATGAAGAAATTTGTATTCGCCTGGCGTGAACGTCAGTCTTTACGTTTTACGAGATTGCAGTTCAACAGCCTACACTAGGAATTCGTATTAAAATTTCCAAACACCTCACCTTTCCTGGAGGAATACTCCCAGATTTTATCCGCAAGGCCGTGAGAAATTTAATCTTATCTTCAGCCACGTGTTTCTTATAACTCCAGATGAACTTGGCCTTTATACTATGTAGTTAAGATATATAAAGATAAATGAAGGGCAACACCGCATAAGGGCGTAAGTGCCAAAACCCGAATTTTACAGAGGGAACAAAAAACTGTAGAACTTTCACGCAATTGATTTAAAAAAAAGAAATGCGAAAACAGTTCGAGGTACTGTTAGGCTTTATCGATCCATGGAACTAACATCCTGAAAGAAGCATTCATCTCCGAAAAAACCTTTGTCAAAGGAACGGCGCGTCCCCAAAAAATCTGATTTTGATACACCTTCGAGCTATTGATTATCTCTATTGAATCGCGAAAAGAGCGCTGCAAAAAAAAACATGTGCGAGAAAACCCTAGTAAAATAGCGGCCCATCCTAAAAATTCGAATTTTTACACCTAAAAAGTTGCGTACACTGTTAGAAAAATCTCTACTAAATTTAGTATACATGTAATGGAAGCAAGAATGCATAACCTGAAATTAAATTTGGTATACCAGCGTACAGTAAATTTAGTATACTCTCACTGAATTTAGTATACACGTATATGAAATTTAGTATACGCGTGTACTAATTTCTGTATAAATATACTAAATTTACTGTACGCTGGTATACTAAATTTAATTTCATGTTATGCATTTTTGCTTCCATTACATGTATGCTAAATTTAGTAGAGATTTTTCTAACAGTGTAACTGTTTTATTGTTGCATTTAGAGAAAAAACAAGAGAGTACTTTCGAGCTATTACTAAACTCTATCAAACCGCGAAATAAACATCCTGAAAGACGCAGTCACATCCGAGAAAACTCCTTATCAATGGTGCGGTGCGTCCCCAAAAACGAAAATGTGGACACACAAAGAGTTGCATAACTTTTTTATTTTTTAAAGAAATTAAAAAACAAAAAAGTACTTTTGAGCTATTACTTAGCTCTATTGAATTGTGAAAAGAGCCGCAAAAAATATTGAATTACTTTATGAACAAAAATACCAAACGTGGATTTTAACCTACTTCTAAATCGAACCGGACCACAATCTTTTACAGAAATATGAGTTAGGTTAAAAACATTATTTTAGGCCAATAAAACGCATTTCCGAAATTTGGCACTTACGCCCTAATGCGGTATTGTCCTTCAAATAATCATGTTATTTTAAAGAAACTTAAATATTATAAGAAACGTTAAAATTAATTAATATTATGCCTAAAACAATTTTTCAGTCAAATTTCACTAATAGAGTTAGCTAAAAAAGTGTAAATTACTTTATTTACCTCAAAAGTCAGATAAATTAATTTCACTGAAATTTCAGTAGTTTTTCGCTGACAATTAGTCAATTTTGACTAATTGCTGAAGCAAGAAGACAGCCGTAAATTTGACTGAACATTTTTTAAATTCAATAAATTTAAATTCAAACAGCAATCTACTCGTATCAACTACCTGGATCATTCAGAATAAGGCAACATAAATATTTAATTCCTCATCAGAATTTCTGAAAAGTCGGCCACTAATATACTTTATTAAAAATTGCTACTAACTATTAGCAATTTTTTTTACTAACATTTTAATGAAATTATGAAAATTACTCAAAGACATAGTGGATTACAACATAAAAACAGTAACAGCATTGAAAAAAAATATATATATATATCAGTGGAATTTGACTGCACAGAAAAACAGTGGGCTCATTTTTGTTGCATCTCATTTGTTTTGTCTCGAAATGAGATATTTTTTTCTCAAAATGAGAATACTTTAAGTGTGAAACTGTAACTGTGTACTTTTGAGGATCGACGTTTTTCTGTGTGAGGATCAGTGATTCTTTTTTAAAGATTTCAAAGAGTCAAAATTCTCTGTGGACCAGTGAAAAACTACTGAATTTCAATCGCGTTTCACCGATTTATTAATCACAAAACATATTTTTTTGGAAGTACAATAATTATTATATATTTTCAAAAATTTTTTAAATCGGAGAAATAAATTTTAAAAAAGGTTGATTCAGCTTTACGATTGTTTGATAATGGCTTTTATTGAATAGTCCTTTAAGATTGTTTTGTAGACACTTTTATATGACAATAATTGCACGTTGAATTCAAAACGACGTAAGATGTCATCGTCGCACGAGTTAGAGTACGCCAAGTCTACTTTTTTACATTTTTTAGTTAATGGTATTTTTTGTATTCACGCGTGGAAAAGAATGTTAAAATATAAATTTTGTTGGACGAATTAATTACCTAATATTACTTGACAACCTGTATATTTTATTTTTAGATTCGACATTATTAGTTGGGATTAAGGGACAACTTGAAAACATCCTCAAATTCTAAAATAATCATAAAAGTAGGGTTTTTCATATTTCTAAAAAAAAAGCTAATAACTTTTAACACTGAAGTATTTGATAAAATACATAAGTGCGGAAAATAATTGTTGTTTAATTTTCAGTACAAATTTACTTTCAGGCCTTTTAATGGAGAAAAAAAATTCCCGGTCATTTCCCACTTTTTCCCCGGTTTCAAAAATTTACACTGTCATTGAATTTAGATAAACCAACTCTTCAAGCTTATATTTTTTTTAATCAGTCAAATATGTCAATAAATCTGAAATTAAGGATTTAAAATGTTTAAATTGAACGCTTAATGATTTAGACGTATGAAATAGAAGCTTTTAACATTTTTTAATTACACAACTTTAAATTAAATGCCATTAAACTACAAAATTTTAAACTTATATAAATTTATTGAACAGTTAGAACATTTTTGGTTAAAAAAGCATAAATCCAACCTGTCATTTTCAATGCTTTAAATTGAAGAATGAATTAAAAAATTCTCAAAATATTAAAAATTATATCACTTTAAGCAATTTTAAGTTGAAAACATTAAAACTGAAAGTTTAAAAAAATTTTACTGAACAGTTTTTAAATTAGAAGATAAATTATTTACGCTATATGTCGTTTCCAATGAATAATTGTTGAATTATTTTTTATTCAACAAAATTCAATACTTTCACGTACAAATTAAAAAAAATGTTAATGGAACAATTCAGATTCAACGTTCTAAGTCTTTGAAATTTTAACGATTCAAGGCTTTCTATTTCAATCAATTCTGTTTCAAATTATTTACTTTTGAATATTCAATTTGTAATTGCTTATTTTGAATGAATAGTCAAATACTGCCAAATATAACGAAGATGTTCTTGTTTTTTATTTGAAAATTCCAAATTAAATTGGTTACAAATAAAATATTTTAGACTGCAACAATATTTGAATAGGATTTGAAATTTAATAAAAGCTTTTAATGATAAATCTTTCAATTTGAAGTTATTTTAGCATTAAAAATAGCTTATAAAGTTTCCATCGGACGTTTACATTTCTGTAACTACTAAAGCTTTCGAATTGGGACAATTCACTTCTTTAACGTTAAAATCTGTACAATGTTTATTTTCAAAAAATTTGGAATCATCTTGGAAAATCAATTTTTGTTCAATTTGTAATAGCCAATCTACAGTTCTGTTTGGGAAATCATGAATTAATAGATATTTAGTTGTTCAACAAACGTTTTTTATAAAAATCCTAAGACCTAAGTTGGAACATTTGTAAAGTAAAAGATTTTAGAATTACTTTAATATTGTTGAACTAAATGATTTGATAATTGAAAAATTTAGCAACTGAACTTAGCATTCTAGAAAAAATTGAAATCTGACTTATTTTAAATTGTGTTATATCATGTGAGATCAAATTTGTGATATTTCTGGATATATTTTTGTCATATAAATGTGTAAAATTACCGGTCAAAAAATAAATAGACTTTCTGCAATTTAAAATTTTATTGGACATGGCTCATTCTAACTCTCAAAAGAAGTGAATTTCGTTAAGTTTATCGCACCACGTGCAAAATAGCTTTTAGATGTCTGCTAAATTAAATAATTAATTTCATGAAAATGTGTATCAGTGCGTTCTTTGTTGAATATGATTTATATGTTCTACGATAAATTTGACATTTCTTAACATTTAATTAGGGTATAAAATGGTATTTCTGAGAAAAGAATAAATGTTTTTCACTTTTTTCATTGAAATTTGCCCTATTGACCATTGAGCGAAATAGGCACAGGAAAGTTTACAAGATTACGACCTTGTATTAAAACGAAAATACTCCAGATAAAGTTTGAGATAGCAAAGAGGCGGAGCATGGTTTGTAGTTCTATACTTGTCGAAAGAGTAAATTCATCATGAATGTGCGTCACGTAGCGCGAAAGAGCATAAGCGCAAAATCTCGGAAATCTGCTGCAACAGTTAATTAATCTAAATGCAGATTACATATCTATGTAATTAACTTCCACACTTATTGTTAGAAACAAGATTAATTCGAGCGAAAGTAATTTACGAAAGGTATTTCTATCATAATTATTGTGTACAAGATTCAATCCAAAACTGAAAATCAGTAAAGAGATAAAGTCTCTAAAAGAATTTTTGTTATCGTGAAACAAAATATTTATTTATATAAACTGTAGAAAATCGTGAAATATTATTTTAATCGTGCGGCCATTTTACTCCTGAAAGACCCCCCTTGAAGGACGGAATAATAATCTACGATTTATTCTGAGAAATCGTTTTATTTAAGGCAAGGAAAATTGATTAGCCGTTCAAATATTGATAAAAACAGAAACATAATTTTAAAAAACAAACTACGAGTATGTAAACACTTTGATATCAGCAAATTACTACAAGTGTTACTGTTCTAAATTTATATATCTTATCGTAAAATTGTAGGTCTTATATGTAGATAAAAAAGTAGGAAAGTTGGACAAGGTTTTTACATTTCTAAAATTCAAAAATTTCATTTGGAACACGTTTCAAATCAAGGAATATTAATCGATATGCATTCTAATTCCAGTATTGCACATGTAATTAAACAAAAATGAAAAATTACATAGAAATTGATAATCTTTTTTATAAAATGTACTAATCTGCTTTTCAAAAATGTGAAAGTTCTACCAGAAAAGAAAAACTTCAGAAGCATTTCCTATACGATCTTCTTATCTGGGAGCAAAGGCGATTGGGTTACGGAAATAAGATTACGCGTGACCCAACCAAGTGTATGTATTTCCAAGTTTTCTGGTCACTGAAAAACTGTTTATCCTTCCTTGTGAGATTCTTTGTATCTGAATTTTGAATAGCATCTTAGAATATAAAATATCTAAACTAGAAGAAAATAAACTGGTATGATTTTATAATCTTCGTGATCTATTATTAATACATACATAATTAAAAATTTGCTCAGTTTCTCAATCTCGAGAGCTTTTTTTAATTGTAGCCTAGCTAGCGTCGAATAGTTACATATCATTAGAAAAATTAAAACACGTTGTTATTTGACATAAACAAAAGATTTTTATTTCTTGAAAAAATAATATTAGTCTTTGGAAGTAGTAGTAGCTACTGTGATCGTTCGAATTGAAACAATAATTGACGTAGTAAGATATTACGT
>CAKNXH010002425.1:345293-478399 GCA_932178445.1 Andricus quercusramuli
CCCCCCCCCCCCCCCCCCGAGGTAAGGTCATGTAGAGATTTTTAAAAACCTCCCTCCCCCTCGGAACCCTTACGTAATTAATGAATGGCCCTTAAGAACAAAACTGCATCTCTTTCCTTAAAAAGTTCTTTAAAATTCGTTAATTTAGCATCTAATAAGCCTACGTTGAAGGCAAAATATTAATTTAAAAAATGATATTGCAAAAAAAAAGTAAATTTTGATTATTTAAATGTCATTAACTCTTAAAATAATTAACATTCTTCATAGTTCATGAACTTATTTTAAAGGCAAGTCTCCAATCCAAAGTACTTTTCCACCATATTATCTGTTCAGACATTTTTTCCTAGATTCTATTCCACTGTCAAGCTTGGCACAAAAAATTGTAATATTTTAAAAGAAGACTATACTCTACAGTCTCTACATATTAATTTAAAAAATTACAAATATTAATATTTCTATAAACACACTGTGTTTGATCAAAATATGATGTAATATTTATTTTTAAAAATCTTGTAAGTAACTACCCATATTTCAAATGTGACGAAATTCTTTTAACCAAGTTTGACCCTAGGATAGAGTCTATGAGAAAATTCTAAAAATATATTAAGAGATTAGCAAAGTATTACGGAAATTTTTATATAAAATGAGATCAGGAACATTTAAAAAAATATTAATTATTTTCAAAGTTGTTGACACTTTTCAAAAATATCAAAATTAGATGTTTATTTGGAATATCTTTCAATATAATTAACACGTAGCCTTCAATTTAGATGCGTCATTTCGCTTCAGAAGACGATCGACGAGTCCGGTTTTTTTAAAGAAGCCGATTCACTATATCAGGATTCAGATCGACTAGAAGGCTTAAAAGAAGTCGTATTAGTCGCATAAAATTACAAGAAAGTCGCATGGAATTTCGAAAAAATTCGCATGAAAATAAGGATAATGCAAAAAAGTAGCGTTTTCGAAATCCCGAACGTCTTCTAGAATTGATCTAAATTTTGAAATTACTTAACTACTGTGCAAATCCGAAAAATGTTTCCTCTTTTTACTCAATATAAACTTCATTCCATTCCAGACTCAAACCTATTTTTACATTATTTCTTATTAATTGCGAAGACTTTTAATTCAATTCATTATTAATAATAGAAACTACTTAATTGTTAAAGTTTGAACGTTTTGCAACTTTAAATTAAAGATGATTTTATATTGAATTCTAAACGGTTTGAATTCAAAATTCTGTAGTTGCAAAAGTTTTCAATTTCATATAATGAAATCTTGAATGTAGTTAAAGTTCTGAAAGAAAACAAGTAAACGATTTTTTTATTGATTTCTTTGTAAAACAGAAACCGTATTTTTATTTTATGTTTATTTACTTGCAGTTGATCAAAATTTTTTAAATTGAACTTAATTTCATTTGTAATTCAAACGCTCAAAACTTCATGAACATTAATGTTCAGCACTTCAAACTAAAAGTTACTTAACTATATGAAAATATACATTTTTAATAGCTGCATTTGAAATTAAACGATTTAAAAAGTTTTCGACATTAAAATGTTCAATTTCAAACGCTATTAATTGAAAATTGCCTAATTATGAAGCTTCAATGATCAGCTTCAATTAAAATGGTAGGATTTTGTCATGTTTGAATTTCAATTTTGAAACTATAAATATAAATAACATTGAAAGTAAGTGACGAACTTGAAAAGTTAAAGTTCTTTCACGTTGCGGCTCAGGTAAGAGTTGCCATCCTTTAGAAATGAGACTCCAATAGATCTCTTTTTTAGGGTACCTTTTTAGTTAATTTATATTTTCAATTCAACATAACCTTAAAAACTTTCATATCTCACGTGCATTATCTTCCTTTCAAGAAAAACTAATCTTTATAACTTTAGACTTTTCAATAAACTTTTCCTTATGAAATATACGTTAGGGGTTTATCAAACATCGATTTACAGTTATCGACCGATGACTTAAGACGAAAAGTTTCATGCATACTAACATGCCTTTATGGTTACAAGTTTGCTGCAAAACCTGCAAATGATATTTATTAAGTCATTATATCTATTTTAATTGCGATTCTTTGGAAATAGTCTCTTTTAAATTTGGGTTCCTTTGAATGTTCTGGGTCCAGCTGCAGGCTCCTTTGGAATGAATTCTTCGTTTTATAGGTTCCTTTTCAGCAAGAGTGGTTCCTTTTATCGCAGCTATTTTGGAGACATAAATTGTTTCTAATAAAAACCCCCATTTTGCCGTGATAATCTGGGTTCCTTTGGAACAATTCGTCATTGTGGGTTCCTTTTCAGCAAGAGAGTTTCTTTTTTGTTGCAGCTCTTATGGAACCAAAATCCGTTCCAAAAGAAACCCCAGTTTTTTCCGACTTTAGCCAGAGGCATTTCTATGTCTGCTAGTTACTGTAATTCGTAATCGACTTAATTACATCTAGCCCTTTCACTCGTCAAACTGCTGAATACGCCTCTATCTGGACACGTAGAATTTCTCGACCTAATTGCGTCGCAAGAACGCGATCCTAAGATTCATGCGTGGGTATACTACCATATGCAAAAAAATATATGTATATAAAAAGGCGTGCATACCTACACATACACAAACACATTGATTACCTTGAATTCGCATGTGTGCCACATTACTAGTTTTACCGGCTTTTATATTCGCATAAGCGCGAAGCTCGTTAAAAGGCAGTTTTCTTTCACGGAAAACTTTTCGAAGCAAATTGCCCGTTCAATGCAATTTGTGATGTAACTACAAGTGTCGGATCTACAATCACAGAACTCGCAAGGCGTGCAACGTTACATTACGTTCTTTACCTTTAACATTTGAGCGCCTGCAATAAAATATAAATAAAATAAATAAATAATATGATAATTAATCGTTTCTCGCTATCAATTAGCAGTACGCGGACCTAGCGACTTTGAGGGCTCGTTTTGCAAGCTCTGAGAAATCTACGCTTCAATACGTTAGGTTGAATTTAATTTTAGCCATATGCCTGAAGAATCCATGATTCCTTCTCGCAGATTTAACTGCTGAACACGTTATAAAAGGTGCGGATTCTTCTGCAAAAAATATTGGAGATGGTCAATATCTTTTTTAGAAAGAGATGTATCATTTTTAAAAATAGAGAGAATTCTTTCAGAAAAAATAAGTTTTTAACTTTAATATCAGTAACTTATTAAGGAAATATTAGGAATTTATTAGTAACTAATTGAGAAATTTTGTTTCTCAAATTAGTTATACAATAAAATAGTTTTATCGTAAAAATGACTTAATGTACCAGGTTTCTCTTATAAGCTTGATTAAGTGTTTCCTGCACGTTTTAAAAACATTAATGATCTTATGCGTATTGATTGATTGATTCGAGAAAAAGTAATATTATAAACATTTAAATTCGTAAAGTCTGATTAAATTCTCTAATTTTCTGACATCCGGTTCAAAAAGAGCATAAATATCAAATAAGCACTTATTGTCACGACTTCTTATCAAACTAATGCATGAGTAGTATTAAAAATTAAAATTGATTCATAACACAATGTTTATATCATATTTGTATGATTGTGTTATGTATGGTGCTTTTATCGCAATTCATGATAATGAAGGAGCTTTTAAAGTTATCTAAAAGAATAATAATTCGGTTTTTCTAGCTAATTATTTCTCAAGGCATTTAACACACTGCTGTACTATCCATACATATAGCGGTATAAGATGTTTGCGCATCAAAAATCAGAATTCACCATCCATAACGCGGTCCAAGATGTTTATACATCAAAAATATAAATTTACTTTCCGTATCGCGTTCTAAGCTGCTTGTACATCAAAAACCAGAACTTAGCATCCATATCACGGATTAAGATGTTCATGAAGCAAAAATCTAAATCTACGTCGGAAAAAATTGATTCCTGAATAGGTACGTCCTTGCCACTTTTTCTGAATAGGAACCTTCCTGGCCCTTTCTCTGAAAAGGTACGATATGGCGCTAACCTGACGATATCTAACATGTGAATGTACCCCTCATATCATAGTCAAGATGTTTATACATCCAAAATCTAAATCAACCCTCCATGTCCTGGTATAAGGTGTTTACACAACAAAAATCATAATTGGTTTTATTTGCACGTCCCTAAGTTCAGAGGCATGTGCAAGTTGCAGAAGAAGTAGACGGTAAGCAGAAACCCAAAGAACCATGGAGGAATGCGTGATTCGTAAAGAAACAGTGTTGTCTTGTGGTCGTGACGCGTGTGCTCACTGCTCAGTGGGTGAGCATGTGCGCATAATTGACGTAAACATAGCAAAGCGGAAGGAACTACTTTCCAGCCTACGCTAGACATGCCTAAGGTCCACTACTCATGTGTGTAGTCTGTGAGTTTATATGAACGTGCCACTGGATGGTTGGTTGAGTAAAGACAAGGTAAAGACATACGTGAACACTATCTAGTCAGCCGATTAAGAGGTGGAAAAAGCGTCGAAGGTGGAGGAGGTTAACTTGAAAGAGAGTAAGGCACCCAAACAGAAAAAGGTAAAAATTGTGTGTGAGAGAGAGAGAGAGAGAGAGAGAACTGAGGAAGAGGTTCTGTGACGTCACATACAACCTTGAGCACCGACTTAGGTCAATGCGTCCGCGTGCACACATATACACATTTCTACACATTTCTACACATTTCTACACGCGACGAATGCGGCGAGACTTTTTTGGATGTGTGCAACTTAATCGCGCATGCGCAAACGATTTATTGATACGCCGCGAAATTGGGTGTGGGCCTCGTATTTCATAGATTTCCCATATGTACACACTAAGTATCAACATTTATAATTATGTGATACTTTTAAGAAAAACTGCGCACAATAATGTCTAAAAATAGTTCATAGGAGCTAGCTATATTTATCATAATATTAGCTTTCTAAAGTTAGTTTATACAAGTATGCGCAATCAACAACAATCTATGAATTGAGAATTTTAAATGTATACAGACTTCAGACGAAATGCTCTCAGAAGAGGGAAAATTAGGTGATTTATTCAGGAAAATAAAGGAATAATAGAGGAATACATTATTTTAAATAAAATTCATGTATTGGTATCACATTGAATTCAACATGAAATGCTTAAGATTTCAAGTCCAAATATATTGAATTTTCAAAACAAGCAAAAATTTATTTTCTACCGAAAGAGATGAATATTCAAACAGTTGAGTTTTCAATCTAATATTTAAATGTGTTAGGAAACAGTTGACTTTCAAACCCAAAAATATGAATTTTCAACCAAGAAAATTATATTCCTGGATTGAAAATTTATGTTCATGAACTTTACACTGCATAGTTGAATTTTCAATCTACAAAGATGAATTTTTAACCAAATAGTTGAATTTTCAACAACAACATAATTAATTTTACACCAAACAAATGCATTTACAACCAAATAGATGAACTTTCAAACAAAAGAGACGAGTTTTCAACAACATAGTTGAATTTTTAACTAAATAGTTGAATTTTCAAGCAAGAAAGTTGAATATTCAACCAAGAAACATAACTTTTCTACCAACAAAGATAAATTTTCAATCCAAAATGACGAATATTCTAATGTCCCGGAAGTTAGATCCGCAAACATATTTTTTCAAGAATATGAAAGTTGTGCTAAATTGTGCTAGACTTGTGCTGATTTGTGCCGTAAACGGTTTTTTGAGAAATCAAAAATTACGGGCACAATTTTTGAAAAACGTTTTTTTTCTAGATCCGCAACTTCTTACTAGAGCAACAAAAAAGACAAATTTTCAAAGAAAAAAGATTAAACTTGAACAACAAGCAGTTGCATTTTCAACCAAGAAAGATTTTTTAGTCAAGAAAGAAAAAAAATTCAACGAAATTGTTGCATTTTCTACAAAAATAGTTAATTTTCAATCCAATAAGACGAATTTTCAACAGAACAGTTGAATTTTTAATTAAAAAGGATGACTTTTTAACCTACAAAAATGAATTTTCAACCAAATCGTGGAATATTCAACCTAAAAGATGTTTTTTCGATCACATAATTGAATTTTCAACTGCAAAAGATCAATTTTCCACCAAATAGTTGAATTTTCAAATTAAAAAAAAAATCAAACTAAAAATGCAGTAGTTAAATTTCCATTCAAAAAAATTAATTTTTAACCAGTGAGATGAATTTACAAGTGATGAAATAAATTTTTAACAAGGTAATTCAACTTTCAAGCACGTACTATAATTTTTAATCAACGAGATTGATTTTCTAACAAAAACATGGATTTTCAACTAAAATTTTGTAATAAAAAATGGAACACTTAAATTTTCAGTTAGAAAAAAATTATTTTCAACCAAAAAAAAATAACAATATTTTCAACAAAATAGTTCAATCTTCAAGCAATAAAATAATTTTTTTTATAGTACATAGTTCAAGTTTCAACCATGCAAATGAATTATTGTCGACCAAAAATATGACTTTTTATCGAAATAGTTTATTTTAAACAAATTAATTAAATTTTCAACCAAATAGCAGATTTTTAAATAGACGAGACGAATAAACGACAAAAAAGGGGAGGTTTCCTGAAAGCAGCGGACAAAAAGAGGAATTCTTTAGAAACGGGAAAAGATATAGGATATTTAAGATAATAATAGATGTATAGGAAACAGGAAAAATAATGTAAAGTCTGCGTATATTTGACAATTGCTTACAACGCAATGCAATTTAATGAGGTCACATTACAATAAAATTGTTATGTGAAATACATTTTTTTTTATGAATGGATCACTGAACGAAAAAGCGTATAACATTCAGGGATGGGAAAATGACAGTGTTTGCAGAAAAACACCTATATTTACCTTATACTAATCTATCAGCTTTGTGTGCAGACATATTGTTCAGTGTAATGCATTAAAATAATAACTTCGATCTACATTATATATACGTCTTTAAATGACACAATTACTGAAGTGAAGTGAAGTAACATATATTCTTACTAATACTTACTTATAATTAAATATAAATAAACAAAAATTGAACTATTAACTGAATAAAGAACATTTAATTTATAAATAAATGAAATCTCCTTGAAAATAAAATTTTTATTTATTTATATTTAAATATATTTAATTATAAGGTGAATTTTCAACCAAATGGTGGATTTTTTGAACAAAACGTTTTTAACTGCAACCGAAAACAGTTGGATTTTCGATATAATGATATAAATATAATAATTCAGAACGAAAAATGTAATAGTTGATATTAAAACCAAAAAAGATCAAATTTCTGCCAAAACAGATAAATTTCACAATGAAAAAGACGAATTTTTAACCAAAAACATTAATTTTCATCCAAAAATGACGAATTTTCAATAAAATATACGAATCTTCAAACGAACAGTTAAATTTTCAAATAAAAAATATGAGTTTTCACAAAAATGGAAATGATAAATTTTCAGTAAAAAATGAATTTAAAAAAACAAAACATTATTAACAGAATAGACGAATGTTTAAATAAAGAGATGAATTTTTAACTAAAATGGCGAATTTTGCCACCAAAAAAACGAATTTTCAACAAAGACTTTTCAGTCAAAAAAGAAAAAGATATTAATCAAAATTATTAAACTTTCAAGCTAAAAGAGGAATTTTCTGTAAAACGGTTGCATTTTTAACCAAAATGGAGGAAATTTCAAACCAAGGAGATTAGTTTTCTATCAAAATAGAAGAAGTTTCCAATTAAAAATTTCAAGCTTTAAAAAAAATGAAAAAGTTACATTTTCAGTTAAAGAAATTAATTTTAAACCACAAACATATTTATAATAAAATAGACGGGTTTGTAGAGAAGTAGTTGAATTTTTAACCCAAAAACATGAATTTTCAACAAAACGGTTAAATTTTGTACAAAAAGGATGACAATTTTACAAAAGTATTGAAAATTCAACCAAATAATAAAATTATTAACTAAAAATATAATCGCCTGACCGAAGTAACTACAAAAAAAAGAGAAATAGAAATAAAAGACAAATAAATTACGAACAAGAATATTATATAAGGGTGGCGGCCGCAAACCCTATTTTCAAAATTCGCTCATTTTTCCCTGACCATTAATATTCAAAGACCAGAATCTCAATCTTGTAAGATTTTTAACACAGAATCTTTTATACACACAAATAAAACAATTTCAAATGCAAATTTTAACATTTTAAATTTAATATCCTTGAGAATTATTTAAAGTTGCTCTTATAAAAATTCCCTGAATTTGCAAGATCTTTTTCACTGACCTACGGCCACCCTGAAAAAGGATCAGACACTGAGAAAATAAACTGTCTCATCTTGGGAGAATTTTTTAATTTTTGCTACGTTAAATATTTGACTTTTGTGAACGTTTATTGTCTCTCCTAAAAAACCCTTTGGTTTAGACCCGCATGAAAAAAGTACGGGACAAGGAGGCATGTGGAGTGGCCGTGCAAGTTTAAATAACTATTGTCAGTCACCTTGGCTAATTTTTTGGTTGGCGTAGGTCGTGTCTAAGCGAATGACTGCGTCGTAAACTGCGAGTTAACTGGGCGAGAGGCGTTTATGTTCGTTTTAACATGCACGTCTGCTATTTGGCATCAGTGTTAAAAAAAGTGAATGATGTTATCTGCGTTCGACAAAATCGGTTTTTTAATAAGCACAAGCGTGACGGTACATTCTGCGCGTAAAAATAAAAATTAAAAGTAATAGACTAACTCAACATCCTGAAATACGTCCTCGGTTAAGAGATTATGTAAGGAAACTATTTTGTCTGAGCTGCGATTATCATCAGTCTGCTTCATAGTTTTGTCTGGTACATTTCAAGGCTCACAGTTTTATTTCCTTTATACGTTCTCATTTTATCAATTTTCAGAAAATGTAGCCAATTAAAGCAGCCAAAATTAAACTCCTCTGAATTTTCAAAATTTCCAAATTAAAGCTAAACAAAATTTTCAATCAAAGACTTTGAATTTAATCGTTCAATACATTTTTTTAAAATTAATATATAGCTACCATGTTAAATTCAATATCAAATTCTTTGAATTCCTAAGATTTCAAATCGAAATATGTTGCGCTTTCAACAAAATAGTAGAACTTTAAACCAAAAGAGTTGAGTTTTCAAGTTAAAAAGTTGAATAGTCTGGAAAGAAGTTGACTTTTTAATTGAATAATTTAATTTATAATCCAATAGTTGAATTTTCAACCAAATAATGGAATTTTCAACCAAATAATGGAATTTTCAAACCAAAAAGAATATTCTTTAGAAGAAAATTAAATTTTCAACAAAAAAAGTTAGTTTCCAATCACAAAAGATGATTTTTCAAAAAATTTTAGACAGAACAGTTGCATTTACAACCAAATAGTTAAGCTGTCAATAAAAAGAGACGAAATTTTTAAAAAAGTCGAATTTTTAACCAAATGGTTGCATTTTCCAAAAAAAGGTAATTTTCAACTAAAGAAATATGAATTTTCAACCATAAATAATAACTTTTATACCATAAATGATGAGTTTTCAATCCAAAAAAATAAATAATCAATAAAACAGTTCAATTTTCGATTAAATAGTTGAATGTTCCAATGAAACAGTCGAATTTTTTAGAAGACAGTTGAATTATCAACCTGAAAAGGTGAATTTTCAACAAAAGGACTAAGGGACAGTTCACAAAATACGTAACGCGCTTTCCTTTTGTTTAAAGAAAAATGAGAGTACAATCTCCGTGAAATTGAAAAGGATACAACGCTATAAACAAAAGAAAAAGGCGTAACGTAATGTATGAACGATCCCTAAACAGTTAAATTTTCAACCAAAAAGGATAACTTTTCTACCACAAAAGATTTATTTTTTATCCAAACACACGAATTTTCTAATACAAAAAATTAATTTTTAACCAAAAAGAGGATGGCTTTTTAAAAACATAGTTAAGTTTATAAAAAAATAATTAAATTTTAAACAAAATAGTTGAATTTTTAACCAACAAGAATCAACTTCCAACTACAAATATTTGGATTTTCTTATTGGGTTAATTAGTTATTTCAGTTCACACTTAAGCAAAAAAGGGACATTATTCAAAAAGAGGAAAAGAGTGTGTAATCTGTAACTACATAAAATCTATTATAATTGCTTTTCTGATTCGATAAATATTTTTTACCATTAAGGACGTGTCATGTGCTGCTGTTGAAATTAAAACTAACCATTATTTTATTAAGGGGTTTTATTGAAAATTAAACCAAAATTCCCGGTCCACGTAAAAATTCCCGATTTCCCGATACAGTGGTCACCCTGTCAGAGGACATGTGATTTTAGTTTATGCAATTAATTCAATAGAAATACAACTTATAGAAATATTCCTTGCATTAAATACAAAGATTGATTACAAAACTATTTTCACCAACAGGAAACCTATTTTACGATTCTTCATTATAATTCTCGCTTTACATAGAATTCCATTTTAAACCTTTCCTTTCTGAAAATTCTCACTGCACTTTAACCAAGTTACAAAAGAAAATTAAGTAACGACTCCGCTAGATGAAAATAGCTATAATCAAAGCCCAATTTAATATAATTAGAAGTTCCGAGAACATATTCAAATTAGCTCTTTTTGTCCCATATTAGGAAATCACAAAGATTAGTTTAATAACCAGATGCTAAAAACTGCTCCTGAATAAAGTTATCTACCCAGAGGTGCGCAGTTTTTCTTAGCTTCGGATATTCTTGAAACCCCATATGTCGAATTTGACGCTGCTAGGTCAGAGTTTTTTGAGCGAAAATAAGACAGATTGCCTAGATCCATAAATATTCCTAATTGGAATGAAAGAGTCAAGGAAGTCGGAAGAAACTATAGTTACGTCTTATCCTCTGCTCTCGTCTAGCTTGAATTTAAAATCACTTTTTTTTTAAATGTCATCTTGGCATTCGTTTCACCACTTTGGATCTGAGCGAATCAGTGGATCGATCTTTAATTTGTCAGAGCAGACTCATTTCGACCCCCGAAGTGCGAGAGCGAGAGGGAGAGAGAGGATGGGTCTGAGTAAGATAAAAAGAGAGGGCGAGAAAGAAAGAGAAAAAATGAAAGAAATGAGCTGCAGAATGGCATCTTGCTTGAAAGTCATGGCCGACTAGGCTGCGAGGCGACTTACGTGGTGCGCATATATCTGCTGAATTTTCTGCTGATTCACATACAGGATGGACCGAAATTTGATCATTTTTTTGTTATTCAAATTAATCCATAACTGGCATCCAAGGTGGCTTCTCAAGATTTAGAAAAAAAATCCCGCGGTCTTTTACCGGTTTTTTTTCGGGTTTCAACCCATTTTTCCAGTCATGTAAATTGTTAAATTCAAGCCTTCAAAACAATTTCAAAGCAGTCGCCTTTAAACCCTGAAGCAATTCGAAATCTTCAAAATTAGACAATATAGATGATCTGCATTCAACAATTTTTAATTCGAGAAGATTGAACAGAGACATTCCAAATTTTTTATATAAACAGACGTAAAAAGACTTGGACTCAACATCCTATTTCATTATTAAATTATTTTTTATCCTATTTCAAAGCAAAACTGAGTGAACTGAGACTGAGCGATTGAAATGGTCTCGTTTATAAATTTTTTATTTAAAATTATTCTATTTAAACAATTTCCATGTAATTATTCGACTATTAAGGCTTTTAGTTGCAAATTGTATAATTTTGAACACGTTACCATTTTAACTAAACAGTTTTTAATGCTTCAATTACAAATTGTACAGTTTCAAGGAATTTTATTTGGAAATTTTAATACTATTCTATTGCATTTTTAATTTTGTGAATTCATAATCGTTCAAGTATTAAAAGGTTTTAATTTTTAAATTGAATAATTATCAATGATTTAAATTCGAACTAAAAAACTGTTATTTTCCCATATACAAAAAAAATTATTATTCAAACATTTTATATTAAAAATTATTCGTTTCTTTTTAAAAAAGAGTAAAAAAATATGCAATAAAAACTTAAAATTAGTGATGCATGTCCATCATTTTTAATTTTTTCAAAAATCTCATCAGATTAAATTAAAAACTTGAACACCATACTCATCTCGTCTCGATCGACTTTTTTCATTGCATATTCTTGATCTCCATTACATTTCAGTTCCATCCAACTATGTTTTAAGCAAATCTCGATTTTGTCCAAAAATGATCGATATGCATCACTACTTAAAATT
This sequence comes from Andricus quercusramuli, assembly GCA_932178445.1. Lineage (NCBI taxonomy): Eukaryota > Metazoa > Arthropoda > Insecta > Hymenoptera > Cynipidae > Andricus > Andricus quercusramuli. Next base: position 357,486 of record CAKNXH010002425.1, read on the forward strand.
ATTCAACTATGAAGGCTTTTAACTGAAAATTGTGGTACTTATTACATTTAAAATAAAATTCGTTCTGTTTAAGGCGCTCTTAAGCCGAAATATTGTCAAATTTCAAAAATTATAATATGGAATAAAAGTATTCGATTTCTTTCGTTCAGAAATAATAATAACTCATGTACTAAAACGATTTCACTTTTATAATACTGCAAATTTTAAACGATTTAAATTTTACACCAAACAATTCTGAATGTATCGATCTTTAGATCTTTAAATTTAAAATTATTCAATATTGAAAACTCTAATCTTGAAAGTAGCTGCATTCTAGCGCGATTCATTTTTTCATTTTAGTGAAAAAAAATGTTATTGATTTTTTGTTTTTATTTTCTCAATGCATTCAAAATTCATGTACTAAATTTTTATACACATAAAATGATCCCCGTTTACATTTTAATCATTGTACAGCATTTAATAAAAAATGTTAACTAATTTTTGAGCAAAATTCTAGTTTTATCTTACTTCTTTCACATTTTTCTATAAAAATTTGACATAAATAAATAAATTGATTAGCATTTCGAACTCGAAAGTTCATTGCCTCACTACCCGATTCGGGTAGTGTTTCTAGGTGGATAAATACTACCGTGTGGGTCCACCACACCCACGACGGGTCAACAACACGCAGTATTCCCCGAACGGTCACCCATCCAAGTACTAACCGCGCCCAACACTGCTTAACTTCAGTGATCTAACGGGAACTGGTGTTTTCAGCGTGGTATCGCCGTTGAAAAATTTGACATACGGTGTGCAAATTAAAAAATGAACTAAATAAATTTTAAAAAGTTACTTGTTATCGAAAAATGTAAAACAAGTAGAAAAAGTCATTATTTCCCTTGAAAATAAGTTAAAAATTTGTATTGAATTATTTGCAATGATGGAATCATACTTCAAAAATTAAATGACTTAACAATTAGGCCTTAAATTGGAACCATTTGAAAGTTAAAGACGCTCAAGTTAAAACTATAAGTCCAAAAAGTAAATTCACTCTTATTCCCTGATTCTTTTTATTAGTTTGAAAATGAGACACAGTTTTTACAAAAATATAATTTCTAACAATTTTCTTTTTTATCAAACAATTTAATTGAAACAAAATTGAGACAAAGGCCGAAAGGAAGTAACTACTTCCAACTGAGTTCCTGTTGCGAAAGGTCAGGAAGTGTGCAAAATTCGGTGATGACTGCCAATGAAATAAACTCTATTACTTGACAAGGTCGAAATCATTTACTATTTAATGTAGTATTTCGGTGACTGATGCGCAAAAATTCTATGTTCAGTGCTCACATTAAAAAATCATCGTTTTTAACATTTTAAACTTCTCGGTTTAAATAATATCCCTGAATTCACGAAATCTCTTTTTAAACAAATTTTTAATGTACATTGTACAATGTAAAATTACCTTAAATAAACCCCGTTACATAGACGTTTCGGAGCAGATTCAACAGATGAGTTATCGTAAGTTATTGTTCAGAGGATATTTCATTTCGCGCAATCAACTTCGTACTTTGGCCTATTCTTCTTGCGCTGAGTCAACATTATATCAGCCATAAGAAGTTTACGGAATGCGGCCATTAGAAGTCGATAGGAAATGAGAATTTAATATTAATAATTTGCGTAGGGCATGATTCTTACAATAGTAAGGTCAAAGTCTCTGAAAAGTGATAACCTTGAGAGGATGGTATCGAATAATTTACTCGCAGGAAAAAAAAAATATTGTCAGTTTAAAATTAATTCTGTTGCTAAAACAACTTCTTTTTTTAAATTGATTTAAACATAGTAAAAAAGAGTGAATGAATTCCATTTGTAAGTATACAGTAACACCTTTCAACGCGTAGCTAAAGAGGAAACTATATTCTCAGAGCTCCAAATACAAATAAGTATGTACATCATAACGTGAGTCGCAGACGTATAGGAAAACTTAACATTCCTCGTCATAGATAAAGATTAAATTGTCTCCTTGAGGAAGTTTATAGTAAACACTGCCTACTATTTACTCTGATCTTTTACGCACTGATTTAACTTTACTATCTCAGGCCATTTTTGAATTTTTAACTGTAAATCTTTGAAACTTCTTGTAACTTCTGATAATATTCTCTAAATATTTCTATTCAATCCTCATCTGTAGAAAATTCTCTTTGCGATCGTAATAAAACGTAAAAGATGTGAGGAAATAAAAATTGGAAGGGTTGCATCAATGTCGAAAGAGAAGCAGCATCATCAGCTATGAGGATTGAATAACGAACTAATTATACTGGTGAATATCACGCCAGATTTTTAATGCACAGTTGAGAGTAATCAAAAGTGGATCTCATTCATGACGGTCTACATATGTTTCTAGTTTCTCGAGACGAAACATCAACAAAAAGGTGAACCACTGAAATGATTAGTTTTACTGCCGAGTCAGTGACGTCATTGAATTCTCTGTTAACTGCACTCTGAATATCATTGCACTTGCGACCGTCAAAACATACATATACATGCATACATACATGCATACATACATACATGCATACATACATAAATGCATATTTAATAATAAAAACATAAAGGAGCATTCAGACTTGATAGTGAACTCTATGATGAGGTGCACGCCTACAGTGTTTTTAACAATAGCAATTAACATTTAATTTGATACCATATTATCGATCATTAAACAGTAAATCATAGCGACATTTTTTTATCTGCAGTTGGATAAAAACGTTGCAAAAAATTGAAAGCTACAATTATCCGACGTCGGATAATTTTTATATGGAGATGGATAAAAATTATCCGACATCGGAGAATTGTAGTCGTGAATTGTTTGCAACATTTTTAGTTATAGAATCAAAATTATTCGACAGTTGCAGTGAAGTTGGGGTCGTACATTTTTTTTATTCTCGAAATTAGATCACGTTTTCTCTAGTACGCGGGTTAAGTGACGCTTCGTTGTAAATCTCCAAAATTCTCCAACACTCGCGGAGTTTTATGTATATCTTAAATTGTATTCAATTGAAACAATCATTCTTATTTTCAAATAAGTCCCATTGTTTTTTGTCAAGATTGTCATCGAGAAGTAAAGCGTATAGTGGTATTCACACAAATCAAAAAATGAGTCTGCGAGGTTTTTGGTGCAAAGTGATCTACTTGCGTATTTATATAAAATCCAAAAGGATTTTACAAGGATTATCTTATAATTCATATGGTTTTAGGTTAGGACTCACGGGTCTTAGGTGAAGGGGGATCCATAATTTCAGTATAATTATCATCTTAATTTCAGGTCTTTACTACCTGAATTTCATTATTTTTGTTTGTTTACTTCAATGATTAAAATAATCTTAACCTGCTTCATTTTGTTACACCTTAAAATAAGTTAAATTTTCCATTTTAATTAAGTATTTGGTTTTTCTGTGTAACGAAAAATTTCTCAAAGGTATTTGAGGCAAGTATGCAGATTTTATGTCTTACACCATCAGCTGAAAAATAGTTGAAATACAGTATGGATTTGTTGTTGGTAGAACCACATTAACAAACCTAGAAGTCTGCGAACAGTTTATAGCTAAATGCTTTGGTAAACTTAATGAAAATTTCCTAATTCGAAAGATCCAATATACTGATTTTCCTGGAAACGTAGTGATGTTACTGCAATAATTTTTACTAGATAGGAAACACTATGACCTAATTCCTAATCTTGGCCTAATCTTGGCCTAATTCTATCTACAGTTTTCTTTAATATCATAAATGTGGCAAGTCAGGCAAATAAAATCATTTTTGCTGATGATACAAAGTTCTATATGCAAATTTAATGTGTAAGGGATTATACAACATTGCAGATTGAGCTCAGGGAGTTTATGGAATGGTGTAGGGAACTGGACTTAAAAATCAGAAATGCAAAATAATTACTTGCACAAGAAAAATTCGCAAGGGTATGGCATCATGGACCTACCCTGTAATTGGTTTTCTGTTTTGTTTGCGAAATGAAGATCAAATTCAGACTCAAACAAAGGACTTTTGATAAAGAAACGAAAACTCATCTTCAGATCTTCTAACTTTAACGAAATGAACATTTATCATAAAATTGGTGAAGTGGTGCCTTCTACAACAACTAAGGAATGTGAAGTAGATCTTCCATGTGTGGTTGAGGGTTCATGAGACAATATTGTGCCATATAAAATTTCATGCCCTGTGACCTGAGAAATTATTAGGTGGAAGCTTCTATTGAGATGGTGTGGGCAACGAGGAGTTGATACTGAATCGACAACATCACCAACGCAACGAACCCAGGACAGGCGATGACTGTCTCGCATACAAGTCTGTACAAATTCACATCACACACTCGAAAGGAACTGTGCTATTAATACACGACGAGATCTTATATATTTAGATGGTCGCTCAGCGACGTCGGGCAAGTTTCGACGACCTTCTTCAAAACTGTCCACCGGTTTTGGTTATCCAAATTGCCAAGATAAAAATGACTTCCCAAAAGAAAAAAAAAGTCAAGAGAAACCCAGACACATGCCTGTATTTAAAAACTCAGATTTTATCGAACAGATTAAATTATCCGAGAAGGAGCATGGCTCCTTGAGTGTTTACAAACATCGAAGGAGAAAGACGCTCCTTTACTCTAAATTATAGGATGTGCAGGGTGCACGGAAGGGCCAGACATTTTTTGTAGCAGAAGAAAGATCCGGTTACTCGTGCACTAAGGAAGATATCGGGTTGCCAAAGAGTTTACTGATCAAGGGCAATACTGCACGACATCAGATAATTTTGGCACATTCTACCGCCTTAAAATTGGTCAAAAATCATTACTCCCAATGCCATTATACGAGAATATGCAAATATTTTAGCAGGATAAAAACCCTTCTGCCGACTCACCCCCGAGGCGCTAGTGATAAACACACAGGCAAAGAAAGACTGGGTTTGTAATTCAAACTCAAATTAGCGGCTTCGTCGCGCTTTTCAGAACGAAGGCAGAACATCACCCTTTTAGAAGAATATACTTAAATCCTACTATCCTTAGAAATTAGCTTGCAGTTAAGGCATTAAAATAATTAAGGGAGGGCTTTGAACTACTTGGAGTTTCAAAAATGCACCTTGGGTGCCCCACGTCACAACGTTGACGACCTGCTCCCCAACCCCACAGAAAGTAAGATAGCCGTTGGCTAAACACTCAAAACAGGGGAGATAGGGTAATTTGTCACGAAAAAGTTCATATTCAACCAAACAGTTTGCTGTTCTACCAAATTGTTTAATTTTTTTTAATTGTTTAATCCTCAACCAAAACAGATCAGTCTTCAGCCAAATATGTACTTGCATTTTTAACCTAAAGGGATGAATTTCCAACCGAGAAGATCAATTTTCTACCAAAAACACGAATTTTTAAATGGATAGTTGAATTTTCAACTAAAAAGGATAAATTTTCAAACCAAATGGTTGAATTCTTATCTAAGAAAGATAAATATTTAACAAAAAATGGAATAGATAGATTTTCAGTTACAAAAATTAATTTTCATTCAAAAATGAAACGAATTTTTTATTTTAAAAAACTGCATTTATAGCAAAGTAGTTCAACTTTCAAGCAAAAGATGAAATCCGAACCACAAATATTATAGGAATGACAGTTTTTGGTCTAATACATTGTCTAAACCAAACTGGTCATAGTCTTTAGCTGCGAAGAAAAATTCCTCTCTGTTTTTTTTTCACAGCTACAGATTATAACCATTTCGAATTAGAATAGTAGATCAAAAGTCGACATTTCATCGACAAAAAACTATTTCACTGCGCTAGTCGACAACATAACATCAAAACTAAAAAATAAATAACTTTTAACTAATAGGGGGAAGAGTGAAGTCTGAAATATGAAAGTGACGGTCAAACTTATTAGGTCATTTTTAAACTGTACCATTTGCAGGGCCATATTTCGCAAAATTCGCAAACCTTGTTTCAAATGTATCATCAGAAAGCGTACTGAACGTTACCTGAAGTTCGTATAATATGGTTATTATATGGACAATAAAATATTTAGTTAACTCAACCAAATTTGTTAGTATAGAATTCCTGAAAATAAAACAAGAATCCAACGATCAAATTTGGACAACCACCACAAAATGCTCCTATTGCAATTCCTAAGAACAAAAAAAAATTGTTTTCTTGAACAAAAATAAAAACGAGGAAAGAAAAATGAGAAGGCAACAACCAACAAAATCCCCTTCCTTCTCTTTTTCATTTCTTTCGTCTTTTTTATTTTTATTAATATAAAATCACAATATGAAAGCATTTATAATATTTCCAAACGTTTTGTTGCGAAGTGTCTAAGTGTCGGTCAAAAGGCAAATCCGTAATAAACACATCAGAAATAAGAGAGAGAATCAAAATTCATGAAAACATATTGCTAAATATATAATTAATCATACTAGAATAACTTTTATTTAATTTATCCAAATCAATTTTGAATTAATATACAACTTATTTTGTTTTTTAATATAAAGCATTTCCATGAATTCTCTTTTTCTCTCATTACTTTCACATGTAAAATTTCAACATTATCCCAGTCAAATTCATGGTCAACATCAACAAACCCTTTTGTATGTCTAGCAAGAACACCCTTATAACAACGTCTCAAACGAACATCACTTTTGTTTTCCTCCATCCTAGTATTAAGAAGTCTGCCACTCTGTCTCACGTAGGTCATCTTATAGATCTTGCAAGTGATCTTCTAAACAACACCACCTTTTCAAATTTATCTAAAGGATCTGTACAAAAAGTTATTATTGAGTCCATTTTAAATGGTATAATAAAAATTTGGTTGAGTCAATCAAATATTTTTTTGAACCAATAAAGATTTGTTTTATTAAACCAAATTTTCATCAAGAAAACAGTTTTTTTGGTTTAAGATATTTTTTTCTGAGCGTAGGAACTCATTTCAAGGATAGACTTGAAAAATTTCAAAAAAATGTGAATGATTCGAAGAAACTTTGTTATTAATGTTATTATACCATACACTTTCATCTCTGTAATAAATTTCGCTGTAAGGTGGATTAAAAGTAGAGTTCTCCCATTAAGAGATTTGTTTTTATTGTGAAAGCATCACGACGTCTTCGCCAGGACGTAGACAGACTTAATTTCTTTCTACAGGTTGCAACGATCCTGGAGGCCAGGATAAAAACGACACTTCCTATAAGCCACTTCTTTAGATACCCCGACCACGGGTGTAATCTTTCTTCATTTGCCATTGCAGTCTCGACGAAGTCGATTTCACTGCACGAATTCAATTAAACCTACGACTTGTATACATACCAAAGTAGGACATTGCAGAAAAAGACGCAAAAGAATAGATGACTTTTTTTCTATTTTTCACTCTCGCGGAAAAACCGAGTTCAATTGTCAACCTTAGAGATGCATTTTGTAAAACTCACCTGAAACAGAAAAAAGAAAAACGGTCAAGATCAAAATTATTAATAATGGATACACTTTGATAAAATGCCTGACTTCCCTGTTTCAGGATAGCCGAAAAAAATTCATTTTTTAAATTTCCCTCACTAATTTTTCATTTTTGCTGACCATTATTATTCAAAGACTAAAATTCTAATGTAATATTTTTAATATGGAATATTTTATAAATGGCATAAAACAGTTTTAAATTCGAATTTATTATTATTTAAAAGTGACCCATTTAAACGGAAAAAGTTATGAAAAATTAATAATTTCTAACCCAAGAAGTGAAAAATATGCAATTAAAAATATGACAAAATTGTAAAATCTCTCGTAATCCTTTGGAATCATTTGAAATACCTTAAAATTTTTGTAATCTCTTGAAATCTCATAAAATCCATAAAAAGTTTTGGAAATCTCATTAGAATCCGTAAAAATTTTGTAATTCTTTTAATACAACTTTACAGTGACTGAGTGAGTAAAAAATATAAAATCTTACGCAAGAAGGGTGCAAATTGCCAATTACATGAGCTATTTAAAAAAATCAAACTCATTCAAAATGTACGTCATACTCTCATGTGATATCAAGTGACATCAAAAGTGATTGGATACGTTTTTTAACTAAAAATTTCTAAACATTTCATATCAAAAAATAAACCCTATCATTTCCCGGTTTAAGCGTTTCCTCCGAAATTCCAGTCATATTGCCATAATTGCGAGGGAGTATACTAAAGTGAGTTAAAATCGCGAAACAGTTGGTGGGACGAATTGGGAACATTGCCAGCTAGAGACTGTAATCTTTCATTTTTCAATTTGTAGAAGAAAAGAACGCGGAACGACTTATGCCACCCCTTCTTTTATTGCATCCCCACGCGAATTGATACTTACGGGAACGTAATCGCGCGGTAATTTTCTCACGATCCTTCTTATCCCGTGTGAGGAAGGCGCACTTGGACCGTTCCCAGTTGGCCAGGATACCTCTCTTCTCGCTTTTGCCGTTTTGCCAATGGACGCACTTACACAATGACCCAACACGCCTGCAAGTCAGCCGCTAAGATGCATTACGAACTTTGCAAAAAAGCGAAAACCTCTAAGTTAACGACGCAAAACTGAACCTTCAGTTCAAGTGATTAAGATGATAAAGCTTCCTATTAAACTTCACTACATTTCGAGTATTTTTTCCACAGTATGTCTATCAAATTAATACATAACAGGTAATTATTTTCTTTCATTAAGCAATTGTGAATGCAATATCGTGATTAAGATAGGAGCATTTTTGCAGGCTAAACAGCTGAAATCTGTGATCCTGCGAAAAAAAAGAAGCTGACACCTTACATAATAAGTATAATGAGGCAGACACATGGACAGAAAAGTCGTTACGCAGAGTTTAATGGGTAAATTTCAAGTGTGCGTGACTAAGAGCCATAACTCGAAGAGGGACAGCTCGTTCTTCTCGTGCGGGTAATTTCGGAATCACAAGCGTCGCGCCATGCAAACCTGTAGACGGTACACTATACAGGTTTTTGCGAGCAGGTGTTCCATCAAAGCACAGTGTCTCCTGCAATAACAATAATAATGCAGCCTCCTGGATCTTGCGCTTGTCACACGAACCCAAACATTTTGTTCCCACAGAAAAATAAGCAATGGACTATGTAAACATCAACATCTTAGATATACTGTCCTATGAGATACCCATAATCATTACTAGGTTATGCTTAGCTTTGACTATCTTCATCCTTAGCGTATAGACTACAGTTTATCCCAAAGTTGGAACATGGAAGAAAAGATGATAATAGAAGAAGATGATAGTCTTTAGGGAAAGATTGGAGTTGTACAGTAGATTAGGGTTCTTTTTTGGTTTCCACTATCAATATTAGGCTATGCTTCTCGATAACCATATTCGTCATTTGCGTGTAGAATACATTTTATCGCAAAATTGGAATATGGAAGAAAATGTGATGGTAGAAGAAAATAGTCTTTAAGGAAATAATGGAGTTGTAGTAGGCTAAGGTTCTTTTTTGGTTTTCACTATCAATATCAGGCTACGCTTAATTGCTTACATATAAATATCTTCATTTTTAACATAGATACTATTGCTTATACCAATGTTGAAACAAAAGATGATAGTAGAATAAGATATTATTTAAGGAAAGACTAAAGTTGTAGTAACTTAAAGTTGAATTTACTATCGTATGGGACATCCACCATCAATATTAGGCTGCGCTTACCTATAATCACCTTCACTCTTAGCGTATCCACTATAGCTTATCCGAAAATTAAAAGAAAGATGATAATAGAAGAAGTCTCTAAGGAAAATATTGAGTTTGAGTAGGTTAAGGTTATTTTTTGGCTTTGGAGAATCCGGTTACGTTCTTGGTTTATGAGGGCACAAACAGCAATATGTGCCATGTGGATCGGGATCCGTACACGAGGCTCGTATATTATGTCGAGCTGTGGCCGCAAGCCGAAACGCAACAAGTTGCCCATTTACCCCGAGTGCCTCCTCGTGTTACCCCTATATCGTCTACCTCTACCTATGTAAACGCGAACACGCTACCGAGCTTCTCTACCTGCACTGCACGTTTGTTTCAAGCTCCTCCCACCATCTTTAACATGCGCATTTAATACCCTTGCACGTTTGATAACCCGTGCTGCAGTTTCAATTTAATCCTTCATACCCAAGCCACTCTTGAAATCTGCATCATCAGCAGGTAATTCGATTATAATTCAAGAAAAATTCGGATCTAATTTTAAGATTATATTAAGTGAATCTTGATCAGATGTTTTAACTCTTGACAGCTTCATCTTCCACTAATCTTCACTTCCGATTATTTACTAAAAAATTTTTCTCAAGAACATGACGTCAACCATTAGGTATTGTCGTCGTGTTGCATACCAACGGGGTACAACGACACTTTCCATCTGGCGCAATGTTTGGCATGGGAGGACTATTGTTGTGCTACGTGAGGACGATGGCGTGAGGACGTTATCGCGAAAGTTACGTCTCGGTGACTGAAGATGTTTGGACGCGCGCGATAGGTTCTGGGAACCAAAATGAAGTGTGTACAGTGTACACCAATGCGTGATCAAGAATGTACGATCGCACCACATGACACATCAATAAACGCATACCAACACTGATGAAAACATCAACACCGAGCCACATCAAAACAAGCATACCGAGACACATCAGTACGTGAAGATTCAACTATGCTGTGTCTGCTACGCACATCCCAGTGATCAGAGCCACTTACCAAAGTAGTAAATATCAATGTGTAAACACGCAGATTTAAAAATACATGTAGTATGCGACTATATGCTTTCATTCATCAGTGAAATACGATCCACTCGTTAAGAACCAAAGGTTCTTTCAATGATTATAAAAATAAACCACTGAATAATATGACCGACCCATTACGAGATGGGAAAAATAAAAGTGCTAACCGAAAAGAGTTCAATCTTCGATTATGGCAAAAACAAGCTTTTCAGCAATTTCAGATACAGATGTAGGATGAGGTATGACGAACTTGTGAACTGGATCAAAATACTCCGTTTTGAGACTAGTTGGAAAACATTATTCGCATTCTTGATGATTTTGGATCTAGTCTTGTGAATGAAATGAAAAGAGAAGCTTTGCTTGAAGAACTTGGCGAGATGACAAGTGCCAAGGAGTCAAGTGAAGGACGCGATAGACACGCCCGAGTAAGCCGAGTTCTTATTGTTACTGAAGTGTGATCAGCTCGAATGATACACTGTCCAATGACGGATGTGTAAATATCAACCAATTAGTTGTCCAGTCAAGTGTCTCGGATCATGTGGGCACATTTGCATCTAAATCAACTAATGCGTTATTACTCCCGTACAAGAAACATCTTTTTATCGATTCTTTAGAAAAATCTCCCGGGTATTTACATTTGAAATTCAAGTCTTCAAAAGTAAAGAAACTGAAAATCTTACCTTCAAATTGTTCAAAATTCGACGATTTCAAACTTGAAGTAATAGTCAAGAGGTTATTGATGTAAGAAAGAATATAATTTACATTATGAATACCTACTCTAATTTCAAATTCAACAAACGTTTATAAAAAATTTCGGAAAAGAAATAGACCACAGGGAAATAAAGATGCAATACGAGGATTTTATGGCGTGCCTCTGTGGTTAAATCTTTTGCAGGCAGAATTATTATGATCCCATTTATAAAGTCATGGTCAGTTACACATCACTACTCCTTTTTGTAAAATTACGTGTCTTCCTTTCTTTAAAATTGATGCGGGAAATGATGATCGAGGTTGAAACAGTGCAATTGTGGCACTTTTTGTACGGAAAAACAAAAAAATGTAAATATCCTTGCACATCAAATGTGTTTTTATGAGTTTTTGATGTACTGTTAATCTCTAAGTATTTCCCATATCAGACTGAAGTATTTTTAGCAACAAAGATATGTGTTCAAAAGGTATGTTTTTATAATATTTACTAAGATTCACATTATTTTCCCGCTGGTTCTCAAAGCCTATTTATAAAACATTGATAAGTAAGACAATTTCCGATCGAAACATAATATAAAAAATCGTGGATTGCGAAGTACTAAGAAGAAGTTCTGTTCACAAAAGTTGAACCTTAGTACGTCCTTCGTGCGCGATTCGAATGTAAATCGTATGCATTAATACGTAAAGTAAAGGGCCAGCTTGAGGTTGAGGAATCCAAGGCCTCCGTTCTCCAAGACTCGAAGCACCCAAGAACCTAACCGCTCTAACTTAACCAAGCCCACGTGATATTTGAAGGAATCTGTGAAGCCAGCCTTTCGGCCTTGCCTTCAGGTAACCTAGTCTTCTCGTCCTGGCCCGTGTCTGGCCTACGGGAATGCCACAATCGTTGCACAACGAATCTTTACAGTATACGCATTCAAAAAAGTACAATCAACTGTCAAGGGCCCTGAAATTATTCGTTTTTATTAGTGACGCGTTAACCACGAAACGCCTCAGGGACCAGTCCACGGATCCCTGATAATCGAGAAATCACTTGAACAAAGGAATTTCACTCATACTTCTAAATGTCAAATACATCTTCAAATGTCATGGAAACATCGGATAATATTACAATTATTAAACTGTACGCGAGTATGTGGCTATTTTTCAAAAATTGCAAGTAAGGGTAATATCTTGAATACAATATCTAAATGTTTTTAATTATATTGTCTTAAAAAGTATAGGGATATAATACCATGTCAAAGGCAAAAAAAGTCAAGTCATCGATTTTTCTATTGGTTTTACAAAAATATGTTCTTATACACAGGCAGAAGAGATTTAATTCTAAGAAAATTGAAAAGAAATTAACAAACTTTCAATTGTTTATTTAAAAATAATTTGTCACTTTTTCCTCCATACAAATCTGCGTCGAATGACCCCCATTTGAATTGGTTTCGATCCTTATGTAAGGAAATGTCAGTAAAAAATGTGATTTCGACAATGCTTTAAATTGCCAACATCTCCTAACTTATTAAACAAAAATTTCATACCGAAGATTCACTTTAAAGAGAAAATTCTGTATTTTTAACTGGAAATCATGTAGAAACTGGTTGATGCAGTTTCACAGATTTTGCAAATGATTAAACATAACGAAAAATAACCTAAAATTTTTAGCCGTGTCTATTTTCACCGAAATTCGTTGAGCATAACACAAATATTTTCTGTGAGACTTCGGAAACTGGAAAAGGCGGCTAGGTTCACCGAAAATCAGTGATGTTTTTAAAAATCAAAGCTCAAGTTATCTGACACAAGATACTGTAAAAATAGTATGATCTAAATTATTTATTAAATGTTATTATCGTTTACGATTACAGCAACCTTTCGTCAACGCTTTTAAGACGTTTTTCGTCACGTTTAACCCTGTGTCAAATCTGTAAAAGTATATATGCACATTAACAAATCTGTAGATGATTTCAGCAAAAATTGCACCATTTCACCCTTAAAATAAGCCCAAGAAAATCAAAACTTTTCTAATAATTTGGGAGATGTTGATAATTTTAAAAATTGGCGAAAAACACATTTTTTTAACGATATGAATGATCGAAAATAATTCAAAAAAGGGTCATTCGATATAGACTTCTATACATTTTAAGAGATAATAATACGGTCGTTGCAAAGAGAAATTATTTTGTTTTTCAAGTTTAACTTAGAATTTAAAAATATGAAATCATTTTGTCTCTAAAGAAACGATTTTTTTTCAATTTAATTCGAAAATCTGTAAATTTTTAAATATGCAAATGCAGTCGCTGCTTGATAGAAAAGCCTCGCCAAGAAATCTGTCAACTATTTCGACTTTTTTTATTTGATATTCGGAAGTTAGCCAATAAGTCCATTAAAATCAACCTTCGCTTTTCTTCTCTGATTGATAGAAGCGATAGATAGCGTTTAAATAATTTCCAATTGAAATATTGAAAGTTCATTTTAAATGCGAAATTTGTACAATTTTAAATACAAGCAATTTCGAGAATACAATCAAATACTTACAAGTTCAATGCCTTCAAAATTATACAGTGTTTAATAAAAGTAAAAACTGTATAATCTACAGTTGAACTTATTTGGAATTCTAAATTTTGTAACTCAAACATTTAAAATTGTATGATTTTGCATTTAAAGAGATTCAAATTTTACCAATATTTTAAATTGATAGCTGTAATTAGTAGGCAATTTCAAATTGAGGGGGAAATTTTTGGTATTAGATACGCTTACAAAACTTCATTATCTAATCACTTCGAATTGAAATCCTGCAAAATTTTTATCATTCCAACTTAAAAAACTGGAAAATTGCCAAATTAATTCTTTAAAAGTAATATTCAACATTTTTGCAAGTGTTAATTGCGCTGCATGTCGTACGTGCAAATCCATGAGTAGTGTGAGCCACCCAATGTTGACTATTAAACAATTTGCAATAAACAAAATGTTACTCTGTAAAAATGCATGTCTTAATTTTACGAAACATGCTCGGAAGTTTTATGGCGTTATGCATGTAACAGAAAATTACGTAACTTTTTTCATAATTTAAGGTAAATTTTAGAATATTTCTAACACTGTAAGTTTAAGAAAATAATCAAATTGTTCGTAATTTATACTTTATTTGAGATTCTCTCCATGTAAACTCAGTGCAAGTAATACAAAGATTATGCGTTTCGGCCTTCACATACTGGTTCGACGTTAATCCTCGCGCCGCGCGCCGTATCGAAGTTATCTTCAGCCGATACCGTGGGGCTCGAAGGTGTTGCAATGATTTTATAAAACGTTGCACACAGTTTGAGAATTTTATCTATCTCTTATTTAATGTATTTTGAATCGCAACTAAAACTTATATTATTTCATTGTATAGATGCATTAAGAATTATCTCAGTATGTTATTAACACTTTCATCGTATCAGTATTCAACATGGTCTGTAAATTCGCAATGCATTCAACATGGAAAAAATGACAATTGCATTAATATATTAATATAACCGTCACCAATAACATAAAAAGATATGAAAACAATCCTTTAAAAAAATATATATACTCGTATATTTAACGCTATTTTAATGACTTAAAGTTTAAGACTAAAATTTTTTTATATTAGGAACTGCATCCATGCTAGAAATATCTGCATTCCAGAATGAATTTATCAGCGCAACAAGAATTATAAAGCGCAATAAGCCTCTTAAGTCACTCGATATGTTTGACATAAACTTACCTCTTAATCCACTCAGAAATTGCAGTCTTATCGTTGAAGTGTTTCAGCGAAATTTTCCCGTATGTTCTAATCACAGATAGTAGACGTCGTTTACAATTACTACGACTGAACACGTTATTTTCAACACTTTTTTCACAACTAATCAAAGAATTGAGTTTTCAAGCTAAATAGTTAACTATTGTCGAAAACAGTTGACTTTTGAACCCGGAAAAATTATTTTTCCACCAAATAGTAGAATTTTCAACAAGAAAAATTAATTTGAGACTGAAAAGTTGCATTTACCACAAAATAATTGAACTTTCAATAAAAATCAACGATTTTCCACAAAATAAATGAAATATCTGACTAAAGAGTTGAATTTTTAAGCCAAAAAGATGAATTTTTAGAAAAAAGTTGAATCTTCAATTCAAAAGGATAAATTTACCATTCAGAAAGACGAATATTCAACAAGACAGGTCGTTTTTCAACAAAATAATTTTCAACAAAATAGATGAATTTTCAAAAGAATCATTAAATTGTCAACAACAACAAAATTAATTTTTAACAAACAAGTTCCACTTTCAACCAAGTATTTGACATTTCAATAAAAAAATGCTATTACAAATAAAAAACAGTTGGAATTCAACCAAAAAAAGAAAAACGATTTTTTAACAAAATAGTTGATTCCTCAACAAAAGCAGATTAATTTTTAACCAGACAGTTGCATTTTTAACGAAAATAAGGAAAGACTTTTCAGTCAATAGAGAAAAAAATGTCAAGCAAATTGTTGAATTTTCAAACCAAAAAGATGAATTCTCTAAAAAAAAACAATTTAATTTCCAACCAAGAAGTTATTTTTCAACTAAATAGATACATTTTTTTACGAAAATATGGAGTAAGAAAAATATTTTTAAAATATTTAAAAAAATATATATATATATATAAAATATACGAAAATAATATAATTTTCAACCCAAAAAGTCAATTTTCAACCAAAAATGATATAATTATATTTGCATTCGAAAAAATTTATTTTCAATTAAAAACAATAACTTTCTACGAAAAGGACGAATTTACAATAAAATAAATAATTTTCCAAGGAAATTGTTGAATTTTTAACCAATAATGGAATAGTTTAATTTTCGGTTAAAGAGTAATAAAATGAATTTTCAACAAAATATTTCAACTTTGAACCAAACAGTTCACAGAAAAAACTGAGGGTTCTATTAGAACCAATTTATGGTTCCAAAGGAGCTTCAACGAAAAGGAATATGTTTTGCTGAAAAGGAACCCAAAATGATGAACGGTTTCTAAATGAACCCAAAGTATGGATTTTAAAGGTTCCAATAGAGCCCTTTTTTCACTGCTGCCTTGACTCACTACGAAGATTTTACAAGTTAATGATGCACATCTTACTTTGTAATTCAGATTACATAATATTGTACTGGGAAAAATTTAATGAAGAAACTAAAAGTATAGACATTAAGCATACTTGAAAGGAAGATAGTGCATATGAAATATGACAGTCTTTAAGGGCATGTTGAAAATCCGACGTTTACAACTGCACATGCGTCAAAAAAGCGCGGTACCATTAAAATTATACAAAATACACTTGCAATATTACGTTAATAATACATTTTCCAGGGAGTTAGGTATTTCTGTCATTCAATTGAATCAATTTAAAAAAGAATACAAAGTGTTTTTTAATATTTATTTGTATAACTTTGTATAACACGCTGAAAACACCAGTTCCCGTTAGATCACTGAAGTTAAGCAGTGTTGGGCGCGGTTACTACTTGGATGGGTGACCGTTCGGGGAATACTGCGTGTTGTTGACCCGTCGTGGGTGTGGTGGACCCACACGGTAGTATTTATCCACCTAGAAACACTACCCGAATCGGGTAGTGAGGCAATGAACTTTCGAGTTCGAAATGCTAATCAATTTTTTTTTTTTTTTGTTAAATTTGTTGATTTCAAATAGGCCCGCGCTTTTCGGCACATGCGCAGTTGGAAATATGAATAGCCATCTATCGGATATCAACGAACTAAAAAGGAACCCTGAAAAAGAGTTCTATTGAAGTCTTAGTTCTGAACGTTCTGAATGATGCCAACTTTTACTTGAGCCGCAACATCACTGAACCCACAGTTTTTTCTGTGTTCAATTTTTAATCAAGAAGTTTAATTTTCTACCAAAAAAGACGAATTTACAACAAAATACATCAATTTTCAAACAAACAGATGAATTTTCAACAGAAAACCAACAATCTTCAGCTAATAATGGAATATGTAGTTGAATTTTCGGTGAAAAAAAAGATTTATTTTCAACCAAAAAAGAACGAATTTTCAACAAAATAGTTAAATCTGCAACCAATAAAAGGAATGCTTAACAAAGTACATAGTTCAATTTTCAATTCAAACAAACAATTTTCGACAAAAAATGGAATAGATAATTTTTCAGTTCAAAAATTTACTTTTGAACTAACAAAGAGAACGAATTTTTAACAAAATAGTTCAATCTTTCTGTTTCTTCTAAAACCAAGATATAACAGTAGACAGTTCAAATTTAAGCGAAACGGGAAATTTCTTGAAAATAGGGGAAAAAGAGGAATTGTTTCAAAACAGGGTAAAGAGGGGAATAGGGGAAAGAGTGGTCTCTATTTAGATGCTTTACTTGTAAAATAAAATCACTCATTTTTATTTTTTCAAGCATTTCAAAAACTCGTTATTCACATTTTATATATTTTCAGTGATACAAAACTCTTTTTATATTATCTTTGGATAATGCGTTTTTTAAACATTATGCTTAAACTAAATCTGAAAATATTCTTTCAACACTGAACTTTTTTAACATAAGTGTGTTTATTATTCATTAAGCATTACGTGATAGGGCATACTGTTGAAGTATACTCAACACATTTGGCTTCATGTTTATTGCAATTTGCTCGCAAGTAAATGTACATGAAACACGTGACGCTAGATGAATCTCGAAAGAAACAATCGTCATGGCACGTACGATAACCCTTTTCAAATCTCCCCGATAACCCCTGGAAAGTCTTCCTCGATAATTTCCAAGTTATCGCACTGGACCCCACATATTGACTTACCCTACTGAGAAAATGTGTATGTTTCTTTTTAACGTCACGGGCTATCCCCAGTCCCCACGTATCAGAATTTTACACAACGCGTATTGTAAGACTGAATCATTATTCAGAAATTTCGAATCGGGGCCGAACCGAGTCAAGTACCATTCCTTATTCTTCTACCTGCGAGTTCAAGGTTTCAAAACAGTATTGAGATGCGGTTAACCGTCTCGCATATTTGAATCTTTTTGTCACCCATATTCGAATCGTTTCAAAATAGAGACTTTTTGCATTTTCTGCAAAACAGTCTAGATGATAGATTCCGAAATAAATTCTGGTAGGCGATTATGTAATTTAATTTCACTTTTATTTCACATTCAGTTCACTTTCATGTGAATTTCAAATTCACCTTCAGTTTTTTGTAAGAAAAATTGACATCCGCTGTGAATTTCGACGAAGAACTGAAATAAAGTGAATTTCAAATTCACCCACTTTAGTCCCTTGTCAAAAAAATTGACGTCCGCCGTAAATTTTGACAAAAACTGAAGTGAGGTGAATTTAAAATTCACTTGAAAGTGAAATTAAATTACATAATCACCTCCCAGGGCGGCCGTTGTAATCGAAAAAAATATCCAGGTCATTTCCCGGTGTGCAAACATTTCTCAGTCATTGAAATTACAAAATTCGAATTCTTAAAGCTAAACAATTTTTTCATTTGGAGCAATCAAAGCTGAAATTTAAATTAAATCACTCAAAGGTGAACTCTTGAATTTTAAACTTTTAACGTAGAAGCTTAAAAACATTTTCAATTGAACAATTTTAAATTAAATATCGTTAAACTTTAAATCAAAACCCACAATATCATATTCAATGCAAGAATGAATAAATAAATAAAGTAAATGTTCGAAGTTTTATCATTCTAAGCATTTCGAAGTTAGGATCATTAAAAATTGAACGATTTTCAATTTTCTGTGAAACTGAACACTTTTTAAATTAAAAGCTAAAATTATTAAATTTTAAATCGTTTTAAATTAATGACCGTTTACTTGTTCTTTATCCATTAAATTCAACATTTTCACTTACAGATTAAAAATTTCTAAAATAGAACAATTAACATTGTAATGCCCAAAGCTTAAATTTAGCACATTGAAATTTTTACGTTTCAAGGCTATTTCAAACAATTCAGTTTCAAATAGTTTTTAAAATGTATAATTGCATATTTTTAATTGACAGTCAAATGTTGCTGAATATTAAAAAGTTCTTTTTCTTTTAATTAACAAATTTCAACTTTAATGGGTTAAAGAAAGGAATATTTTTAACTGAAATATTTGAATAGGATTTGAAATTAAATAAAAGCGTTTCATTGTGAATCTCTTAGGGATGACATAATTTTCTTCGAAAAATCAAAATCTTGAAGGTTGAAAAATACCAAAAATATGATTACGTAAATAAAATATTTTCAAGAAATGAAAAATTTCGAACAAAATTCCCGAAAACTTCGTTAGCTGTTTTCAATTTCAAATTGCACGTAGATCAAAAAAATATTAATTTAACAGATAAAAAATAATGCACATTATCTTTTTTTATTTTTTCGAAAAATTGAAATCTTTATAATATACTGAATTCGAGATTTTACTAATTTCGGAAATAAAAAATTTCAGGATTTTGAAAATTTGGGTTTTTAAATATCGATAATCATATAATTTTGGGAATTTAACAATTTCGGTAATTTAATATTTCTGACGATTTTCAGTTTCGTGAACTTTCACTTTTGGAATATTTAAATTTCGTTAATAAAAATTATCGGTAGTTTTTTTTCGCTGATTAGAAATTTTGGAAATCTTTGTTTTTCCTAAATTTTCTATTGTGGTTATTATATATATTTTCGGTATTGTTCAACATTCGGGATTTAGTTTTTCCGGTGAAATAATGCCATCCCATCTATTAATTTGAAGTTATTTTCAAACTGAAAATAGTTTATTAGGTATCAAACGGACGCTTACATTTTGTAACTAATAAGTCTTTAGAATTGGAACTTTCCAATTTTTAAAGTTATATTGTTTATTTTTGAACATATTCAGAATCATCTTGTGAAATCAATTAATGTCCAATTTGAAATACTCGATCTACAGTTCAATTTAAAAAATCATTAATTTATTTATACAGTTACAGTTGATCAAAGTAAAACCTTTTTTCAAAAATATTTGGATTTTGATCGCTTTTAATTTTTAATTATTTAAATCTTCAAAACTGTCTTTTAAAATTATTTGAATTGATAATTCACGCTGAAAAATGAAGACCTAAAATGGAAAATTTTTAAAGTAAAAGATTTTAGAATTAATCATTGTAAACTGAAAGATTTCATAATTGAAAAAGTTAAAAAATGAATTTAAATTTTTGAAGAAGTTGAAATCTAACTTATTAAAACTATCATTATACATATGATATGAAATTTGTAATGTTTCAAGTGATTGGTTAGAATTCTCTTCTAGAAATTGGTAAAATTCCCTGACATTTCCCGGTTTCCCTTTCCAGCGGTCACCCTAAAGTTTCTTATGACGCCGTCTGGGGTTGGTAATTCAAATATACACAAAACATGTAAACTTAAATATAAACGTCATTGCGATTCGACTAATCGTGAATAAAACGTGTATTTTTTATTTTTGTCTCCTGGTCGGTTCTTGTTTTTTTTTTTCACAAGGATAGCAACTTCAGAATGGCCATTCACTATTAAATAAAAAAATGTAAATTACAAAAATAAAATTTCTGGAGTAAATTCGTTCATTAAAAGGGCGTTTTTGGATTTTCTTGTCATGAGAATAAGGTCTGAAAACATTGTAGAAGAGAAATTTAAAATATTTTTAAATAAACTTCCTTTCTTCCTTCTTTTGCCTTGAAAATTACGAAATCTTGAAAAGATGATAATACCGAGAAAATGAAAGCACTTTGGGAAAACCCAAGTAATTACTATTCCACTTCAGAGAAATGAATATGTAATTTTGATTAGAGATTATTTGTCATTACTCTACATTCGCTCTTTTCTTTCATAAAAAAACTATTGATTACAGCGATCTTTAACATTACGTCAATATCTTTTTTTTTTTGCTTTTTTCTTCTAATCGGTCTCTGAGCAATCTAGAGTTCAGTAATAATTAAGTAACATAATCGTCGCAAAACACAAATATTTGCTCGTAAATTCGCGCGTCTTTACGAGCAAATTTATTTGCTAATTTGTTCATCATTTGTAAAAGAATATTGGTCAATTAATTGTTTTTCTCTTGGACGACTCCACTAGGCATTCCTGATAGAATAATCAATCCTATAACAATAAGGGTCGCTAAAGAAGAAAAATGCATTTATAACACCAAAGTTCCTCCCACGTCAAAAACAAAATGCGAGTGAAACCAATGAACCTAAACTAAACAACACCTACACGATAAATGCCAACATGTCTTCCATTCACGAAAAAAAAAACAGGAAGTAAACATGGGGTATTTTTAAACTAATCCTGAATTTAAAGATGGGCCAATAAGTCTTTCTTACAGAAAAATAACTTTTTTTTGAATAGGTATAAGACATTTGGCAAGCGTGACTTTTGTGAAGGCTGGAAATTTTACGAAGATTGTAGCGGTATGTGCCCTTGGTGGGAATCACTTGAGCCAAATGGAATAAATTTCTGTATTTCGGATAAGCCGTTCAATTTCGAGTGTCCGCAAAACATAGAAGTAAAAAAGAGTACTGCAAGGAGTTCCTATACGTCACATGTGTCGCAAGAAAACAAAGTCATTGCCGTGACATATGGGACGATATTTCGGGACAGACATGTCTCATAGAAATAAGAAATGATCCTATACATCTCGCGAATGCTATATGTTATATATGTTATATTTCATATTTTTATAATTTAAGATTCGCATGTCCAGCGAGAATTATTTTTGAATTCCATGACTTATCCATCAACTTTTCCCAAGCTGTCTTTGATTTGTCCGCGGACGCACAAGAAAAAAACAACTATATGAAATTTAAATTCAAAATATTTATCAACGGTTTTCAATGAGAAGTTGACAAATTTGGAATATTTGAATCTTAAATTATTCGATTCTGGAACTACTTTTTAATTAAAATTGTTCTAAGTTGAAGGCCTTCAATTTGAAAGTGACCAATGTTGAAAGTTTGAATTTGAAATGATTCAATTTTAAACGCTTCAAACTTAAAATGGTCTACCTTTAAATAATTTAACCTAGAGACATTCATTAAATCATGAATGATTGATTTTGAAATTAAAATTATCTGTTAAGATTTTATTTATATATCCTAGTTTCAATATTTAAAATTGTAATTATTCTAATTACGAAATATTTAATTCAAAGTTCTTCAATTTCGAAAGCTTCAAATTTGAAATTGTACAACTTTAAATGATTTAAATTTGAAATTTTACCACTTTGGATGTTTGAATTGGAAGTTATATTCACTTTTTGACCTTATTTAATACAAAATTATTCAATTGTAGCCACAATTATATATTTTCATAATTAAATTAATTATTTATGCAAATTATTCTACTTTGGCACTAAACAAATTTGAATGTTTCAATCTGAAATGATTCAATTTAAAACGCTTCAAACAGTTCAAATATAACATGGTCTAATGCTCCTTTCTGAATGATTAATTTGAGTTTGCCAATTCTAGGGATTAAATTCGAAAAAAAATGTGAAATTATTTTCATTCGTATCAAATGTGGAAAAAGTTGAAAGAAAATTACAAACAAAAGTAGAAACTAGTAAAGTGACATTAGAAACACTTTTAACAAACAATTATTTACGCTATTAACACATGGATGCAGTCAATTTTGTTAAACCATCTTAAATTAAGCCTATTATTTAGCTTAAAACTACACGTATATGTATATTAAAACAAGATCATCTTTTCTAAAACAAAACGATTTTTCGTGTGAAATAAAATATTTTATTGATGTCTGAATCGAGAACCTGTTCTGGAAACTATTTTTCAATCTATTTTTTCTTTTAAATGAAATATTTCGACATCAGAATCGATAACCTGTTGTCGACAATTCTGAGTTAATTATATCTTTAATTTACAAGCGATCATCCCACATGACTTATTTTAGACCAGCAATCAATGCCCTGATCGTTATCGGTCAGAAAAAAAACACCTTGAGACACCTTGATTACCTCAAGTTTTTTACGTCCATGACTTCAATTTTCACGCAATGTTACGAAAATGTAGGTGTATATCACTAAGAAAACGAGTGATCCGCTAAACAGGTGCAACTCGATATTATCTATACAGATTTTTATCGCAAATATGCCGTTATACATACAGAGTAAATCATAACTAGCGCAATAAGTATCAGATAATAAATTGAACCTCATTGGCGATTAGATTTATCTTCCGATTCATTGAATCGTGTCGCAACCTCAGCTCACCTGATTCTAGAAGTAGATTATAAAAAACAGGCGTTGTCAGTCACCATTCAAGATTTATACAATCTTGCAGCAAAACCAGGGTTGCTACAAAATCCCAAGTTCGAAATACCCTGACTTTCCCTGACCATTCTAAATTTTTCCTTTAGGTATAAAATCAACCTCACACCTTAGATATCAATTACGTTAATGCAAAAAAAAATGGTTTCTAAATTTATTTTAAAAACATTTAATGACAACAGCCACACGAAATTTTATAAAGGTTCATCTACTAATTACGTAGGAAGTACGTCAAATACATGAATAGTTAAAATGCACTAGAAAAATAAATTTTTAACCACAAAAAAACAAACGATTTAAAAAAAATAGTTAAATTTTCAACCAAAGAAATTAACTTTTAGCCAAAAAGATAAAGGTTCAACTAATGAGATAACTTGCCTACAAAAAGACGAATTTTCAATAAAAATAGTTGAGTTTTCACCTAAAACAGATAAATTTTCAACTTAAAACAGAATAGTTAAATTGTCTATGGAAAAATTATTTTTCGACGAAATAGTTACATTTTCAACCAAGCAGATGAAATTTTGACCAAGAAGATTAAATTTCTACCAAAACAGATAAATATTCGATAAAAAAATGATAAAGAAAATTTTCAATCAAGAAGATTAGTTTTCCACGAAAAAATATTAATTTTTAACAAAATACATGAACTTTGAACCAAATGATTGAATTTTTAAACGAATTTTCAATCTAGTAGTTAAATTTTCAACCAAAGAAATGAATTTTCAACTAAAAAGATGAACTAGTCACCAAGAAAAATAATATTCTAACACAAAACGAATCTTCAACAAAATACAGGAATTTTCAACCAAATAGTTGAATCTTCAACAGAAAAAAAGAAATTTTCAACCAAATAATAAAATTAAGTAAACTTCCGTTAATCGAAAATTCCCTGACTATCAAGTTTTCCCTGTAATTTCCTCACTTTTCCTGGCCAGTTATAAGCTCCTTGATATTCTCCGACTTTCTGGAATCCCAGAGTCATGTGGTTCATATTTTTGCCGATATATTGTAAATTTTACGAATCTTTTTTCTGCTTGTAGAATATGAATAATGCCGATAGAATTCTTCCATTTGAAGGTAAATGTGATTTTTCGATAGAAATGCATGAAAAATGCTAAAATGTAGATTCTTCCTGCACTCGTTCATGCACCAGAGGGAGGTTAAAGCCTCGTGTCAATTAATTCGTGCACACATTAATTAATTATGCGTCCGCAGCGCGTGCACTTGAAGTAATACATTATAAATCCTGAGTAATTTTGAATGTTCAAAACCTGGCTTTTAACTCCACTGCACTAAAAATGAAGCAGAAAAGAAAATTTTGTTTTCAGAAAAAAGGAAAAGTTTGAGCAAAATAAATAGGTTTGAATAAACTATCAAAAGGATATAAAAAAGTAACATTAATTTTTTAGATACTTCTTGAAATCGAAAAGGGCACTTGCGAGTTTCAAGAAATAGAAATGTTCACATAAAAAAAAAAAATTGATTAGCATTTCGAACTCGAAAGTTCATTGCCTCACTACCCGATTCGGGTAGTGTTACTAGGTGGATAAATACTACCAGTGTGGGTCCACCACACCCACGACGGGCCAACACCACGCAGTATTCCCCGAACGGTCACCCATCCAAGTACTAACCGTGCCCAACGCTGCTTAACTTCAGTGATCTTACTGGAACTGGTGTTTCAGCGTGGTATTGCATCATACATAGTGAAAAATTAATAATTGAACCATTACCACGATTCCGTTGAAATGACATTCAAATAAACAACAAATTTTAATGATGGCTTTGTAAACTATAAACAGTGGTAAAATGTTTGTTTTTATATTGAAAAAATAGGTTACCAAAATAAACTTCGAATGCATTATTTTAAATTGTAGCTGGAATAATGATTATGGATAAAATATGACGCAAAAATATTCCGTTGATTTGAACGTACAGAATTTCAGGTATACTGAAATGGCTTCAATACAAAGGTGCGAACGCCAAAAATGTTTCTCCTGATTTTGTATCTAGGATATCCTAAAACTATTTTTTTTATGAAAAACAAAATCTTCGCCGCAGCCGTTCCTGGAAAAAGTCGTTTTTAATTTTAAAAAATCGAAAAACCCAGTTTTTTCCAAAATGAAGCCAAATAAGAAAAAAAGTGCTGAGAGCAAAATTGTTATTAAGTAGCCTTTGTTAAATTGATACGTAATAGAAAACAGCGTATTGTTTTGATATGTGATGTTTTTTTAAGCAGTTTTGAATTATATAAAGTTTTATTTCGTGTAACTTGTGTCAGGTATTCTTCGGTGAAATGCTACAACTATTTTGTGGATTAAGAATGCTTGCCATTTAGAGATGAATTCCTACAGAAAGGGACAGTCGTGACAGTGATTTTCCTCAATTTGACATTAAAATTTAACATTATAAACATATAGCTTCTTCATTTTGTTTCACACAATAAAACCAAGCGTTACACTCTAAAAACAGACTATTGACTGTCAAACGATTCCATTCACTATTAAAGGATTTTCCATTCAAAATTGGCATAAGAGGAAATCCTTTCATAGTTAAAGGATTGTTGTTTCAAATGATATCCTTTACCTATAAGAGGATTTCCTTTGATCTTGAAGTAAAATCTGTTTTCGGACAGAAGAAAGAATAATTTGAACGTTAAGTGAAAACTTGTTGCCTGGTATTACGTGCAAGAAATGTACAAAAACCAAACTTTGGTGGATGTAAATATAGAATCGAAGCTCTAAAACACCATTTCACAAAGAACGTCTTACGAACTTTCGATTGTCAAAAGCATTAAGAAAATGTATACTTCAATTGTGAAAAGCGTAAAAATCAATGAAAAGTGAGGTTATGCGGATCGAAAATTGTTCTTTCAGTATACGTACCTTCCGAAGGTTTCGCGTAAAAATCTGAGATTCCTAATTTTTTGAATAAATCCATTTTCGACATCATTTCGCACGTTTTCTTACTCACTTTATCAATTAATGAATAAATCGTGCAGTGAAAAATTCACTCGTGCGTAGGCGCAGTTTCTCCGCTAGCCAACAAATGAAATCCTCTAATAGTTAAAGGAATTCTTTTCAAAGTCAAAAGAAATCGTTCATCAGTAAAACTACTTCCGTTTTGCATTTAACGGATAAGTCTTTGAACAGTGAAACAATTCTATTGATGGACAAAAGAAATCTGCTTAATTTGAAAGGACGCATTTTGAAAGGAACGTAATTTTACTGTTAATAGACTTTTTCTTAGAGTGTATAAGAATATAAATGCTTTGATTCAGTATAATGCATTTGATTTGAGAAGTCCTTCGTTTACTCACAATTTCCTCTATAATCATAGAGCATCTTCATGAAATTTGATTCTGATGTATAATTTCAGTCTCATACATATTTTTTAAATTTTCAACTTTTAAAAATTGAACCAGCTTGAAATGGAATCATAAAAACGTAATTAATTTCAAATTTATAATTTTCTTATTTAAATTTCAAATATTTACATTGACAACTGAAACAATGTTACAGAATAAATTTTAATGACGACATATTTCGTTAATTTGGATAAGGTTTAAAACTTTAGGGTAGTTGAAAGCCTAATTAGTGTAATTTATAAATGTTTCTTTCAAAAACCAGTAACCTTTGAATGTATTTTAAATTCTGTTTCCGAAATACGACAGCCACAAGAGCGTAATCCTTCATCAAGGGCATTCGAAAAATCTCAACATTATCAGTGGAAAAGAATGTTAAATAGAAAAATATGCGGTGAATGTCGCTTGCTTTCATTGCGCACTTATAATGAAATGTAAACGCACACATAGTATCATCATGTGTGGTCACAATTACTGTCTAGTTTCCGCATAATATCTAGATAACTGCGTTGTGCCATTGTGGACACGTTTTCTACGACTTAACTTCCTTCTGTGTCACACAATTTTCATTACCCGATGAAAATTTAAAAAACTCGATTGAATTCACAAATACTGAATATTTCATCTTTTACTTTCCCTAATTCATCCTTCCTCAAAATCAAACAACATCTTACGACCAGATAATTTGAATTCGTAAACTGACACTTTACAATTTTATATGAAACCATGATTCGTTAGATACCGCCTGTGTCATGTTAATTAAATTTTTTCACGATGACCGTTAACTCTGTGCGACAAGTATTCTATTTATAACCATACACCATGAAAACCAGTTGGCAGATCAATGCCACATAATAAATTATTCAAAATCGTAGGCGATGCAATTGTCGATCGGAATAATATCAAGATAAAGTGTTTTTGGAAACCATAAAAATTCTAGTTATAGATTGAGATTTTCCACGGCTAAATTAGCCTATCGAGATCAGTAATAATTATATCTGATTAATTACAACTCCCTTAACTTGTACTCTGCAGAAAACTAATTTAATTTTTAAAGATGAGACGAATTTTATTCAATCAGGAAGAATATTCCCAATAGAGCTATATGTTAAGGGATTAAATTTCAATAATTAATCATAGGAAAGAAAGTGCCTGTTCTGCATTTAAAATAGACACAACCTAGAATATTAATATTATTCCACTGAAAAAAGTGATATAACCGTCAATTGCAACGAGATAATTCTCGTCCCAATTAATTACTATCGTTTTTTTTTAGATTTTGAGTGAAATGCTTTTTCATGAGAGAACATTATTCTTGGGATTTTCTAAATTCAATTTTATGCGTAAGCTTTTATAAAAATGTTAAACGCCAATGTTTTTGAAATTTTGTATCAATGATTGAGAATGTCGAACGGTACTTGATAATTATTTTATCCGTTTGATGGTCACTATCAATCGATCGCACATCGTTTGGTACGAGCAAACGTTACGGACTCGATTGTACATATGTAATCGTTGCGCAAGTCGATCCGCCGATAATTTGCAATTACAAATGCTAGATCAGTTCTTCACGAAGAGGAATTGCAGACAGCAGCTCATGAATTTTTAGATCCGATGTGCGTCTTTCAAGACTGAAATACATAGTGTAAGGTTCTAAACATTGAGTTACAATTTTAATATCTTCACTATACAAAATAATTAACTTATGATGGCGTGAAGTTGTTGATATATTTATAAATTAATATTATTAACATAAACAATATATAAATACAAAAAAACTTCCCAGGAGTTCATCACAGGCGCAGCACTGGCCCAGTACTTGTCAGCAGTACAAATGATCGGCAATTCGCGAAGTAAAATATGGTATATGTGTTCTAAAACGTCGAAAAAATATAAACGCTATCAATGCTGTACCGCATGCCAGTACTGCGTAGCATTAAAAGCCAGTACTGTGACTCCAGCAATCTGTACTGGGCCAGTCGTGTATTTCCACCTGGGTTTGGTCATCATCTAAAAAATGGGATGAAACTCAAGTTCTTCCCCATAATTTTACAGCTGGATATAAAAGTAATATATAAATCTCAAGAAATATCTCAAATTCCGAACAAAATAGGAAAATTACCAGTTTTGATTTTGGTTCAAATAATAAATAAAAATGGAAAGAGAGAAATATTCTTTAACGCTCAGAGAGTGTTTGTATATTGCACGTTTTATATCTAGCAACATTTCACTAAGAAGACTCTTCGCGTAAAACAGAGTGATTTCCGTTCTGAGCAATTCGAATATGTACCAATCGACTCTTTTGATCGCTCAAGCGAGACCGCCACCAATTAAAACGCCGAACGTCGTGGGTCCTTGAACCGTTACAGGAGAACGGCTTTTAAAAGAGTGGTGGCGCTACCGTCGTGAAGAACTTGTTCGAGGCGTCATCACGTATGCGATCACAAATTGGTAACCAGTTTTCCTCGCTTTTTTTATGATGTATTAATTTTTCTGTAAATCCTTTTCTGTTTGGGATGTTGGAATGATTTTGATCTTCAGAAAATTATTTAAAAAGTTTACATCAGTTCAGTTTTAAGATATTTTGAATTGAACGTCAGAAGCCAACAATATACTAATAATCGTGGCTGATATTAAAGTCATGTTCATAAAAACTGCAAGCAAGAAATTATGTATCAGTTAATAAATAACTGTAATTATTGTATGAAAAAATATACGCTGATATTTATAACCTCGACGTTATCAAATTAGTGCCATTTATGCATATATTATAAATAGAAAAAACTTGATATTCTGTCAGAAAAGTGTATATTTTGTGTACTTTGTGAGTACTATATTCATTTTTATAGTATCAAATGTAAATTGAATTATTTACTCCTGAATGCACGCAAATATATAACATTGTTATCGATTTTATAAGTTATTAGGTGGTATAAATGCAGTTAAGGAAAAGTTATAATTAAATAATCAATACAAACAAACTTAAAAACTCGTCAAAATGGATGAAAACTTATCTTTATGAGATAATTATTTGTAATAGGCTATTAGTATGAAACTTTGAAAGTGTATGAAAATTTTAATTTTTTAAAGTATAATAATAATACTTTCAAGCAACGTTCGTTTAGATTTGTGAAATTCGTTATAAAAATAAACATATTCACGTGTCCAAATCAATTGGATCTATCTTCGAGAGGGCGCTGGTGCGCCATGTAACTTACGTGACAATTTGCAAGCTTCTTGTTTTTTCCATCAAGATAGGTCATTGTCGACAAAAGAAATCTTTTTTTCCTCTAACCAAATTCTGTAAGACCAACAATTGTCACATTAAACCCCAAAATGTCAAATACAAAAAGCATACAAGACACAAAAATGATCAAATTTCGAAAAACCAAAACGTATGCTGAATTGTGCTCGACGAATGCATTTTTATCCTCTGAAAAAATTCTGTACGTCCAACAGTTCTCAAACAAAAACAAAAAAGTAAAACTCAAAAAACATACAAGACCCAAGAATAAAAAAATTTCGAAAAACCAAAACTTTTACTGAATTATGCTCGAAAAATGCAGTCTTTTTATCTTTTATCAAAATTCTGTGAGACTAACAGTTCTCAAATAAAACCCCAAAAAATTGGATTTGTCACGCACAATTCAGCACAAAATTTTGTTTTTCAAAAGTTGATTCTTTTTGGGTTTTGTATGTTATTTGAGTTTGACATGTTGGGTTTTAATGAGACAAACTGTTGATTGAACTGTTGTATTTTACGAAATAATAGACATTTTGATTTATTTTTGTTACCAGTTAGGTATTTGGAATTGGACTTTACAACATAAAACTGTGTCATTTTCAATTTGTCAGAGAACCGTTTACTCCACATATGAGCACAAGTCTAGAACAACTTTCTTGTTTTTCGAATAACTAAAATTACGGTTCTAACTTCCGGGACATACATTTCATACTTCCGGGGTGTCTCCAGTGCTAAATCCCAAATCTCAATTCGTATTTTGTTTGAAGTTATCTCTCACAGCTTCGAACTACATTGAAAATGATTGGAATCTTATCTTTCGATTCTTCCTCACGAAAATAGAAATGAATGACAAAACAGGAATTCGTAATTTCGTAAAGATTAACTATTTCCAATACTTTTAAATACAATTCCCTCGGCCTAAGCCGTCGACCTCCCCACACCAAACGACCTCGAAAAACCTGAAATTTTCACAAACCACAATAATTTTTCCGTTTCCCATCGTCGAAAAAGTCGAGTGTCATGGCCTTAGAACACGACTGCGTAACGATTACGCAAGTTTTGTCGCACGCACACTTTCCACCAAGTCAATATAAACAGGAGCACGAGACTCGGTGTGTGAATAGAAAGAGAGAGCTCAATGAAGTAGAAAAAGAGATGTACACAGTCGCCACAACGGCGCGGCGCACAGTTCCCATGAGTGGATCTAAGTTTAGAGAGGCAGAGTGAGCGAGAGCGATATATGCCCACCGCCTCTCTACGACACTTGTTGGCTAACGAGTACAGCGCATGCGTGACCATAGGCCACACTAGAGCGAGTGGACTCGATTGTCACCGAGTGAAGCCGAATGCGATCGGGCAAAGAGCGAATGTAGTGTATGTGTGAGAATGGTGATGGAGAAGGAAAGGGCACAACAAGGGAAGACTCGCGTTTTAGCAGAGTCGCGGTTCTTCTTGTGAGGAAAAATGAAGGTGGGGAAGGAGTGTGATGTAGTGGGGTCGAAAGAAGGGAAAGGGGGGGGGGGGGGAGAGTGCAGACAGAGGGCAAGAGATATCTATCGCACACGAGGACGGCGCTTGTTGTACAGCTCTCTGCTTCAGACACACCCACGTGCTTACGATAAGGGACATTAACGAGTTAAAAGCGAATGTTTCGCCTGAGCTAGTGGCCGGCAATAGCATTGACCCTGTCTATACTGCAGTCTCAAATTTAAAGACACAATTCTATTGTAATGAGAAAATTGAGAGTTCTGAGATTTCCCCTCGGATTTCCCTATGATCCTAACTCTTCTAGAATTGAGGGTCCGGATCAATAACCGGTTATACCATTATTTTGTGGATTTTGCCCCCTCAGTGAAATAATTTTAAAAAACGTTACTTGATCCTTAAGGTTACTTACCCGGCGACGATCGCATTCGCTCGGCTGCACATTCAGCGCGATTGCGTCTTCTCTCCCTTTTTAGGGTTAAAATTTTTTAATATATATTTGCGAGGAGAAAAAAGATTGTTGTAGAAATAATAATATTGACAAACAGAAAGAGTTTGTAGAGTTGGTTTTATAGGATGAATTAGAAACATAATACGAAACGTAATGTGTACGATACCACGCAGTAGGTGAGGACAGTTTTGGTCAGACGTATAGAATAGACGTTCGGAAGTGGTGAGTAGATCGTACAGAAACGGGGAAAAGTGAAGTTAAAATAGTCTCCAGGATTCCGAGACATCGTGTCGGCTCGACAATTTTGGTCGGTTGACTAGTGACTAATGCCTCCAGATTTAATCAGTTTCGCCATTTCAGTACAATTGTGCTCAAAAAGTTCAATTCTTGAAACTTAAGTACGTTAGTATCACAATCGAAATTCCAGTGAAGTATTAATATTGCTGCTACTTCCAACTGTGATGTACAGGAATTGAGTTACTCAAATTAAAATGTTTGTTACTTAGAGTTGTTAATAAAAAACAAGATTGGACAGCTATATCTCTTAAAACTTTAGAAGGTGTAATGTTTTTTCTTTAGTTTTGCAGGGAACTTGATGCCCTTCAATCTCATAAGGAAGAACCTATTATTAAACATTTTTAAGGGATTGGCTTGTTTCAAGATGTTTAACATATAGAGCCTCTTTTTTATAGCCGAACTTCGTTTGACTAAAAATTTGAATTTTTTATTTTTCAATAGCATTTTCGATGTTTAAAAGAAAAGCAATGAATTATGTAGGTCTTCTTGAAAGCAACAATTTGTTTTTAGTACTCTTTTTCGTATGTCGCACAGTTTGGCTGAAAAATATTATTTTTTATTTTTAATAATATTTTTCACGATAAAAACAAAAACATGCATCTTATCAAAAAATGGTCTCAAGAAAATTTGCAGATCTTTTTGAGAAGAATAAAATTTTTTCTTACAATTATCATTTAACATTAACGAACTTGAACTTTCTTTTTGGACCGTGAAAGAGGACGCCAAAGCAATCCTATAATTTTTGCGAAAGTTATCATGCCTAAAAACCACAAACTAAAAACTACAGACTAACAACTTCGTAAAAATCGTTTTTTCTGGCTCAGGAAGACTCAAAACGTGAAGATTTGATGAAAAACGACAAAATCTAACTTTACACCAAACTAATACCTTTTCACTAGGATGAGAATGTAAAAAATCCGAAAGGTGCAAGACCTATTGAGTTGAGTTTCGTCGAAGTACATCGTGGAATAGAAGTTTTTTAAAAACCCAATTGAAAAATTTATGACGTCTTTTGTATCGACAATAAAAAGTCTCTAATAATATTCGTCTAAAGACACTTAACCGGTGTTTTTGGACGAATTAGCGGACGACATTTTGATCCCAGTTAAACGTAAACTCGGAGGCTTTGCGTTTTGGTGACACCTAGAAATGAGGCTGCAAACTGAACGGATCAGAGGGAGTATGAGAGGATTGTAATTGCTGTGTAGTGGTTATATGTTTTACACGCATTTTATAAGTAAAGTTGTACGTAGCTACCTACTGCTACTCCCTCGCATCGGTCGTGCCCCTCTCATTGTAATCGGCTATTGGTCCAGTGGACCCCGGTTTGTAGCTACTACGCACCAGACAACGTACAGTCTTGGCAAGCAGTTGTGCTAATTCTGTGACTTCGCGCTTCTATATATGCGATGCCAACGATATCTCACCGCGTACAAGTGCACTCGGTAATTACTATGTCCCCCTTGAAACATTGTTGCCATGCGTTTTTCGACAAATCCATTTTTACACGACCCACGAATCAGATAAATTTATGCAGACGATGTTCTCGGACGATGGGCCTCTAACCTGTTCTGATAATGGAGATCGGAGCTCCTTTGATCAGAATTTTTTTCTCATCTAATAAACAGGGTTGCTACAAATCTCGAAATTCCCTGGCTTTTCTCTGAAATATATTTCATTTTTCCTGACTGTCAAATTCACAAAAAAAAAAACGAAATGTAATCTTCACAGCGATGCCAGAGTAATCGTTACCTGCAATAAAAATTAATTTCACGTGTTAAGATATACCCACCACATGGGAAATGGTTACCATGACAACTCTTTTAAATCTTGATTTGCTTCGACGCGAAAAAATTCAACTTTATCTACTTGAAATTACCAGCAACAAAAATTCAATTCTGTTTTTTCTTTGTTTTTTCCAGGTATAAACAGAACCTTATGCCTAGGAGATCAAGCAAAAAAATGTTTTTTTTTAATTTATCCTATAGACTTTTAATGACAACATTCATACAGAATTTGTTAAGGGGTAATCCACAAATTACGTGAGACGATTTGGAGGGAAGGGGGGGGTAAATGTGACTATTCTTATAGAGGGGGTTGGAATTTCTTACAAAAGAAACATTTTTACTGAAACAAATAGTGAATCCACACATATTACAACTCATAGGTGTCGCATTTCCAACAAAATAGATGCATTTTTAACCAGAGTTTATTTTTCAAACAAAAAAATCAATTTTCAAGCGAGAATATTACATTTCTGCCAAGAAAGATTAACTTTCAACCAAACAGTATTGTTTTCAACCAAAAATTATGAATCTTTAACAACAACAAAAATGCTCAACGAAAAGTGTAATAGTTAATATTTCCATCAAAAATATTTTAATTTTCAATCAAAAATAGTTGAATTTGAACAAAAAACACGAACTTTTACAAATAAGTTGAATCCTGAACCAAAATTAGTTAATTTTCAAACCAAAAAAGCATTTATCAGTCAATAGACAAAAAACAGTCATCCACAAATTTGAATTTTCAAGCCAAAAAGACGATTTTTCTACAAAATAGTTGAACTTTTAACAAAAAAATATGAACTTTTAAGAGAAATGTTAATTTCCAACAAAACAGTTGAATATTAAAATAAAATAAAAATGTACACATGTTGCTTCCCTGGTAGTAAAAAAAGACGAATAAAGGAAAAAGAGTGAGGTAGGTTTTGGTTGACTTCTTCTCCTTTTCTCCCTCTTTTTTCAACTCAAAAAAATAAACTTTCACTAAAAATGAGAATAGTTCAATTTTCAGTTAAAAACAAAATCAATTGAAAAAAATAACTTTCAACAAAATCTTTATATTTAAAAAAAATTAATTTTCAACCAAACAGATCAATTTTCAAAAAAGAAGATTGATTTTCGACCAAAAAAGATTAATTTTTAACAAAATATATTAAGTTCCAACAAAATAATTAAATTAAAAAAAAATATATATATATATGTTTTTAACAAAAAATGGCATAGTTAAATTTTCACTTAGATAAATAAATTTGCAATTAAAAAACCGAATTGTCAATAAAAATAAAATTATGATTTTTTAACCAAAAAGAGCAATTTTCAAAACCAAGGAGATTAATTTTCTACCCACAAAGATGAATCTTCAACAAAATAGTTCAAATTTAAACCAAAGAAATGAATTGTCAACCAAAAATCGACTAGCTAAATTTTCAGTTTAAAAAATTACTTTTCAATTTTAGAAAACATGAAGTCTTAACAAAATTAATACATTTCTTTCTGAATCTATAATTTCATATTGGTT
Source organism: Andricus quercusramuli (assembly GCA_932178445.1). NCBI lineage: Eukaryota > Metazoa > Arthropoda > Insecta > Hymenoptera > Cynipidae > Andricus > Andricus quercusramuli. The sequence goes on from CAKNXH010002425.1 coordinate 393,363, forward strand.
CCACGTTTATTTAATTAACAGAATTTATATGTATATTCATTCGTTAAGATTATAAAATCTTAGTAGAATTTTGTGTGTGATGAGGGGGGAGGGGGCTCAGGACAAAGTTTAAGAAATCTTACAGAGCGGAAGGGGGGAGGTATGTTAACATTTTAGAAAAACGCCTTTTCGATTAAAAACATTGTATGATATATTTCCTTACCAAACTGAAGATCAAAATATCCAAAACGTGAACTTACCTGCAACAAAGAAGAAGACCAAATAGGTTAAAAATTGTTCAAAAATAAACAAGTGAACTGCAAAGTACATATATGACTGATAACAAAGTAGGCATGTTGAGGAATATCAGACAGTCGCTTATCGAAAAAATGCTAATGACAATTGACATGATAGCGCAGGTTCGAATGTTAGTTGAATATTGTTAGCTTGAGTAACGGCCTGCGAGAATAAACTATTTCAGACAGTCATGCAAAACGATAAGGACTAAATAAAACGTCCCTGGACCGTAAGGATGTATGTGATTTTTAGAATATTCACCAACGCCTGTATGTCTCATAAAAATTTAAGACACCTCAACAATTCCTTGAAAATATATGCTACCTACCTTTAGGGTAACTTGCACCCAGCATTTAACTATTTACATGACCAAATTTAACGAATTTCCCTAGTTTGGAAAAGGGGACTAAAATTTGCCTGCGTTTAAATACGCAGCAATGATATACAACAATCCTTAGAGCTAAGTGATTCAGCATTCTTGTTTGATTTAAATATCGCTCGATCCTGGTTATGGTAATAGGTGGACATGACTAATGAGATTTCTACTTGTTCAGATACTGGATTATAAAATAATTACGTTTACACTAACATAAGTGAACGTTTGAGCAATCATACATCTATACTCTGAACTATGAGCTATGAGCATTAGGTCGTGGCCAGTGTAGATTTACTTAACCCACATTGGTTTGTTTACACAGTCGTCAGGTTCTTCCACTGAAGTCTAAGCCGCATTACCTTGCGCCCAATCAAAGTACAAATTCTGAAAAATTCAAGGGTCGACTTATCAAAATCAGACTCCCTTTCTACTATCACACACAATTATCTTTTCCCAAATTAGAGACTTTACAAACTTCCAGAACGCTCTTAAAAATGCAAACAGCAAAACGGAATTATAAACTAGCATACTAGTTTACGACTCATGCATACGTATTGAAATTACGCCTTTCATAAAACAAGTATTTTTAAAAAACTTGTATGCAGGTGCGAATAGAAGCCACTTATTTAAAACTGTAGTTGCTACTATTTAATTATTCTAGTTCTTGTATCACAATCGGGGACAACATTATATGCCCTACATCATATCTAAACTCGAGTCTATAATAAAATTAACTATTTTCAACCAAACTGCAATGCCTTGATATTTAAGAAAGCAGGATCTACGAAAAGAGCAAAGCGAAATAACCGATGAAAACTGTTCAAATCATTGTTCGTGCAAACAGCTCATTTAAATGAATTCAAAATTTATTTTGATTGGTTCTTGGGAAATTTACATCCGGTCTTCTCATTTCTGAAAAAAATTAAATATTTTGTTAAATTGTAATTTGTTAAATTGTAACGGGAAGAAAGCCGGATTTTTGCACTGCAGATCCTGCTTTCGTACCAACACGACCAGCTATAAGTGTAGATCCGTCTTTAATACAATAATTATTGAAAAATTATCTTCAATTATATTAACAATTTCAAAGAACGATTTGAATAAATGGATTTATTTTTTTTCCTACGATTTCTACGATTTCAACGATATAAACAAAAAACACATTTTCGATTTTTTGTAGATCCTGCCTTCTTAAATATCACGACAGTGCACATATTAGTTCATTTAACTCGAAGCTTTGACATAACTATGCATCTAAATCCGAAGCGTTTGAACGTCATTTGCGAATGCACAAAGTCAATTTTCGAGTGTTCAGACTCTATTTACCCAGACATGAATTCCTGCTTGACAAATGTTCAAGAGGCTAATGAAAACAAAAAGACACGTTCCTATTGCTAAAAGATACATCACACATTTGACATAAATCTTAAATTCTATGCTATGATCTATGTTAAATATTTCTCAGATGAGAATATTTCTAAAAATCGAAACACTTGTCACCAGGATGGCCACTCAAAATTTAAAAAAAAATCCAGGCTATTTCCCGGCTTTTCCTCTGCGCTCAAAATTCCAGGCTAATTCCAGGGTTTCACAGTCAGTGGCCAGACTAGTTACGCCACATTTAATATTTCAAGAAGAAATTGAATAATAAAAAACCGGTGAAAATTTCTTGACATACGAGTCGACAACTGATTCTTCGAGCAATGACGAATTCTCAAGAATATTGATAATATCGGGACAAATGAATTGCGTCGCTAAAAAGCGAATGAACACACGAGTTAAATAGTTCGAACGAGACACTTGCGCCAATATTCAGCGTATTTGTATTTCTTTCAGACATCTGGATGAAGAAAAAGGAATTTACTTATAAATTCATATCATTTTCAATTCAGTAAAGAAATTAATTCAAATGAAAGAAAACATATTGGAAGACAAAGTCTTTTACATAAATTGTTTTTATCCTGTAGCATTTTTAGATACATAACTTCTAGAAATACGTGGAGAGAGGAACCCTTACTCTCTGCAAATTCAACCGACCTGTTGCTCGTTACATAGCCACTCGTGTTCGCACAGTACGGAATGTGTGCATGAATACACGTACAATCAGGAATTTAAGTGTCTTTGTATTCGTGTGCGACACCCAAGGGTCAATAATATTCGCCTCAATGCCCGCCGACTCTACCAGAGTCACACTCGTAAATCCTAACCCTGAAGGTTAAGTACATCAGGTAGAAACTGTCAAGTGTTATACAATCAACGAATATTGAAGTACGTATCTACTATCTTTAATAGTAGATTATTGTCAAAAATGCTCATACAATTTTTTATTTGCTTTAGTAGCCTGGCTGAAATTGACTTGGGAGTATATAGTTATAGTGGATGGGACGTCATAATATACGTATCACGCATTCTGATCGGTCGCAACCCTGGAGGCACGTCCTACTTTCATGCTTCGAAACCGAATCTAATTCCGGTATCTACGCGCAGCTGAAGAATACATTCCCGTATTTCCAAATGCGTTGACCCACGGTAATATAGAAATCCAAGCTATGATCAATACTTTTCCAACAAGCAGGGCCGGCTTGAGACAGAAAATCGGCCAAATTCTGCAAGTCAAACGGACCTAATTGCTTAAAACAGTACCAGCCCACCTGGATTTGTCTCGAAATTCCACTTAAACAATCGGGCCTGGCAACCAGTCACATCAACACCTAATTCAGCTTAATGCCTTAATTTAAGGTTAAAATTTACTTACATATATTAGAGCCCAAATATAAATTATGTAACAGATTTTGGGGGTGGAGGCAGTTCAAGAAAATGTTAGGACCTGTTACATAGGGGGGGGGGGGGGGGGGGTAGGAGAATAGATACTCTCATGTAGTATTTTTAACAAATCAACCCTATAAAAAATAAGAAATTATGTTAAATAAACGGTTTCTTTAATTCAAAACAAATATTTTTTGAGTGATTCTGGAATTCTAAGTCTCTCTGATGTTTTACATTTTTGGGACTGATCCATTTTGAAGATATTTATAATTGAAAATTCACCAACTTGTTTTATTTTTGAATGTTTATAGATTATAATCACGAAATTTTTAACATCTTTTGGAAATAGGTCTGTCTTCAAGATTTGCAATGAAGATTCTTCACTTCTTAATGTGTATAGATTAGCAGGATGCAATTTTTTTTTAATTAGTTCAATTTTGATGATTTACAGTTAAAAACTTTTCAATTCTAAGACTTCTAAATTTAAAAAATTTCGAACGTAAATCATCAGAATTAAAGCTGCTTTTTTGCAGAATGTTACTACAGAATGATGTAGAAGTTTTTCAAGTACAAAACGAAAATCACGTATGGGGTGCTTTTAAAAATAATTGTTTTCAACTTTTTTTTAGAATTTAGAAATGTTTGATACTGGGCCTCATTAGCCGTTAAAAACTGTGTAAAAAAACCTCATTGAAGAATTTTCAAAAATTAATACCTGTCGTTCTATGGTGGTGTGAATATCGTGCTTAAGGTACCTTTACACATATATTAGATATATGACTGTAACGCAACTTATCTGCCATTGAAGAAGCAGTGTTTTGCAGAATCAACTATTGAAAACAATACAGTTAACCTTTTCATAAGGTTATTTATTCAGCCGAGTTACTGTTATGTTTCATATCAGAGAGCACATATATCAGCATTTACGAATGTAAATAAACAAAGAGACAATTTCGATGACTGGATTTCACATGACTAAGGAACTTGCATTTTTCAAAAATACAACTGCACATACATGCTTGGAGATTACAAATAAACGTTGGATAAATACACTGTCTTATAATTGCCTATTTGCTCTCGTGCCGACTGTAAGTAGCTTGAGCTAATACTTAATGCGACCGTCAGTCTCCTCTGAGTCCCAGTGTTATTAGACTCCTTTTCATTAAAAGCGTTTGTTTTTAACGTGCGGAGCAGACGACATTTTTCGCTTTAGCGGAGCGGAATAATAACCTTCGTGGAAAAAATTTTCTCTTTTAAATCGAATTTGCCGATATAAAAAAAAGCTTCAAGGTATCTATATCTGAGAATGTATAACTTCGTTAAAAAAATCTTATGGGTGAGATTTGAAAAACCAATGTAGTTTAATTCCTGCGATAATTCGGAAAGAGGCTTTTTAACTATTGCGTTGTTATTCTTACAGCGAAACTGGTGTCAGTGACACGCGATATATGTTTAGCCTCTCGTATCTACTTTCCTGAAAGTGGTCAACCACTAGATACTAGAAACGCTCTCTAGAAATATGTAAATGAGACACTAGAAATTTAAGAAGTGATTTATTATTGAATCGCCTTTTAAGAAAAAGAAACCCCAAACAAGATTACCTATTGCATCTATAATATTTCATTCACCGCATAATTGTAAAAAATGTCCTTGACATTTCACTCATCACAATATTTCTATCTTTCATGTAACGTTTCCAAAATTAACCGTAAATATTATTGGTCTGACTAAGAATAAATACCGATTCGAGCTGCACATAGGAATAATACATTGCGAACTTTTAATCTGTCAGTTGTCATAATAAGATTTGGTTCCATTCATTAGCGACGATTAAATGTATTCTTATGAAATTTTCATTTCATGCTGGTTTTACGTTGTCAAATTTAGAATGATATATCAATCGTTTATGGTTTAATGTCCCACATTCAAAAATAATCACCTTGACGTATCACAGGTATTATGTAACTGATATAAAAATCGTACATATGCTTTGGTAGATAAAGAGCCTAGAAGGATTTGAAATTTTGAATTTGAACCTTTTCCACTTCAATCTTGATTTAAACAAGGGGTTAACTACTGCTGTCAGTAGCGTAGCCAGGATTTGATAAAGGGAGGAATTTATAAGGCTGGCCAGAAAGTACATTACTACTTACAGGAAAAATTAGGATGATGTAAGACATAACATTTATAAATGTCATATTTATCACCCTTACGGGAAAAAATGTTTTTAAATAAATTAAAATTTTACACCATACGCACATCCATTAAACTTTACTAACATACTTACAAGCATCCATTAATTAAGACCATATTAGAGTCATTCGGTTCTACATAAAAGGACCCTTTGATTTCTGACCGATTAAAGAATAATCTGGGGTTTAAAACGAAAAACAGATTATTATATTATTCCTATCACACAATTTATTGTTAAAATATTAATTTAATATTTAATTTAGTCTAATAATCCTTGTAATATTTTGAAATCCCATGTAATCTTAGCACGTCCTTGTGATCCAATGAAATCTCGTGTAATCTTGTGTAATCCCTTGCAAACTACTCGTATTTTAATAGGTAACACTTTGTTGATTGTTTAATCCTAATTAGTCACATGGGGTGAAATTCACTCTAAAAAATTTGCTAGCCCCTCGTAGAGGAACTCGTTACCTTAAACATATTTAAGCAATTCATTTTAGTTACATAAACTAAAATATCACCTTTTGCAATCCTTAAATAATACCTAAAAATTTTTTTAAATGTTTAGGATTCATTAGGACCCAATGTGACTATTATGCGATTCTACTTAAGTGTGAGTAAATAGGGTTAAACCCCCATTAAACACCAGCTTCAAGCTTTTGGCACACTATATTTGCACATTCCAAAAACCAAAGAAAATAAAAGTGCATAGGACAAGAATGTAAATCAATTGATAGTGGTACCTTTATAGGCTTTATATCCCTTGTATCTGTTACGCTAAATTATTTTTGCATTAGTTCGTTTTCAGTTTTTTTTTCTACCCTTGTTTGAATATTTTGCTTTTATCCTTATTCGCTGTGTGCATATCAAATTAACTGTGAAGTTGAATCAATTTTAAATAACATATTCGTTGAACACTGGAAAAAATTATAAAAATTGTAGTTGCCTTGGCACTACTTCCGGGTTTACAGGCAATCAGCAATGCCTAAGTTTTCCCCAACAATGAAAAAATATACTTTTTAAAAATAAATTTTTCAAAACTTATTTCAAACAAATTTCCTCAAGTTATTACCATTATTATTCAGTTGTGTTCTTTGATTTTCATCCCGTGTAATCGTGTGTAATCTCTTGTAAATATCATTTGAAAACCCAAGTAATATATTCAATCCTGAATAATCCCTGTAATCTTGTCAGAGTGGCTACAAAACTTCATTTTCAAAATTCCCTGACTTTTCCCGGATTTCTCCCTGAATAATTTTTTATATTTCCTGATAATTATTATTTAAAGACCAAAATTCTAATCCTCTAACATTTTGTAATATAGAATCTGTTATAAATGGATTTTTTTTAATGGTATTAATTTTTAATGTCATTCATGTACTAATGTGAATTAATAATGTGAATTAATAATGTGAATTAATAATGTGAATTAATAATGTGAATTAATAATGTGAATTAATAATGTGAATTAATAATGTGACTAATGTGAACTTTAAAGAATTCAAGATAAATTCCTAAGATTTCAAAACGATTCAAGTTAAAGTCCAAGAATTTAAATGTATGGAAAAAAATTCAAAGTTACATTGATTTCAGTGAAATTTTAGTAAATTTATAATTGAAAAAAAATATCAAAAATATGAAAAAACTCATTAGACTCAGTAAGTTTGAAGCAAACAAAAATGTTGAAAAATTCAAATTAATCCATTGAAGTGAGTAGAATTGAGTGAATTTAGAGTAATTCAAGTAAATTGAAAAAATTCAAGAAAATACCTTGGAATTTTTAAAAATACTCTGAAATCCTTTTAAAAGCCTTCAAATTATTAAAATTTAATTATAAATTTCTTGTAATTTGTTGAAATACGCTTAAAAAATGTTAAAAAGAATTCAGGGAAGTTCAGAAATAGGTTTATAGATCGGAATTCAGTAGTGGTTAAACCATACCTTAATTTTTTGGAAGAAACGCGACTAAAGTGATTTGAGAAAAAAAAGTCACTAAAAGTTACTGCGTGTACAGACCTAATTATTATTGACAGTTACTTAAAGTGCTTCTTACAGAAGTCCCCTGATTTTTGCATTTTTTTTCAAAATTCCTGAGTTTTCCCTGAGCGGCCGTTCGAAAAATACTTAAGACTTTTTCCTGATATTTACCCCCGGCGGGGGGGGGGCCCCTCAACACACACATACCTCTTTTTCTATAGTAAGTGTATATAGGTTTAACATCGGCGTAATGCCGGAGAAGACTCTCACCTGCATTTACGTATTGTTTGAACGGCCTCTGATTAACAAAATACCCTGACTTTTCCCTGATTTCCTGATTTTCAGGTTACCAGGTGTAATCTCATGTAATCCTATATGTAATTTTTATGTAATCTTCTGTAATACTGCGTGATACCATGTATCTTGTAATCTAGTTTACACGAAAAATCGAAGGGATTAACCCCTAGGATTTCAAAGTCTAGTTCGATCACTCGCGATGATTGCGACACTCTACTCGTTCGAAAATTTGTACAGTCAGACTAAATTCTGCTCTAACGCCCACACTCAAACCAAAACCTAAATAAAAACTTTTGTTTCTTATGAACCTCGAAGAGAATGACAGCGGTGAAAATGAAGATTTCATTTATCGTACAGCTTCTGGAATTCTTTGGTTACGTGGCTGCCAAGACTTTGGTATTACTCAGCACGTTGAGTGTACCATAGGTGGCTTCAGTATGCCAGGTTCATATTTGGCAGCGGTTTTTGCGATCACGAGTCTCGTGCAGGATCCGCTGCTTTTACATCGACGTTACGTTCACACCGACTCGATACGTCCCAATCTGATCCCCAGATTCGAGGCAATGACCCCGCGTGCCATTTACTCTCCCTCCTCAATTCCTCGGACTTCATTCGCCGTCACCGAAGCGCCAGAACCGGACCCCTTGGTTTTTAGGGTGATCATTCTCTATCTTTTCTTACCTCTCTCCCTCCCAATCACCCATCTCACTCTCTCTCTGTCCTTCGGCTGCTCTCATCTCTCCTGTTTCACCTCTTCCTCAGCAGCTTTCCTTCTCGACGACTCGACCTTACTTTATCACGGTCCCTTTCACCCTCTCAGTCTGCCACAGTTCTGAGCTTATCGTTGACATATAGTTAGTTCCCTCTTTATTCTTCATTTCCTTACCTCGTTAATTTTATTCTTTCTCATTTTCATAAAATAGTTAAATTTTCAACAAAATAATTAAACTTTCAACAAAATATTTACAATTTTAACAATACACATTACTTTTCAACTAAATAGACACATTTTCAACGAAGAAGATTAATTTTCTACCCAAACATACGAATTTTCAACACAAGAGTTTAGTTTTCAAGAAAAAATCGAATCCAAGTGATCAAATTTTTGGTCTTTACAGTCTTATAAAAAACAATCCACTTTTTAATTATGGTGTCAAAATTTTAATAAGATCGACGTTTCGGCTCGGCTTTGAGCCATTCTCAAGATCTAAACAAAATAATTTTATAAAATTAAATAAAATGAACAAAAGTTACATAAAGTGGAAACAATTTATAATTCTAACAAATTCTAATTTTGTTTAGATCTTGAGAATGGCTCAAAGCCGAGTTGAAACGTCGATCTTATTAAAATTTTGACACCATAATTGAAATGTGTTCTTTTTTAGAAGACTGTAAAGACCAAAAATTTGATCACTTGGATTTTATCGACAACAGTCTAAGAACGGAGTTTGGTTTGGTTACCACCAACCGATATTATTGTTTTAAAAAATCGAATCCGTAAATTTTCATATTAAAAAAAATAATTTTCAACAAAAACCGAATTTTCAAGAAAATTGTGGATTTTTGCAGCCAAGAAAACAAATTATCATAAAAACAGTTGAATTTTAAAATAAATAGTTTAATTGCTAACCAAATAGTTGAATTTTCATGAAAAAAAAGAAGTTTATACAAAACTTAAAAAAAAATGTGGTAAACATTTTCAATCTGAAAATATGAATTTGCAGCATAAAGTTAATTTACAACCAATTAAGTAAATTTTCAACTAAAATGATGAATCTTAAAAAAAAAATTTTTCAAGTACTTCCACTTTTGAACCAAGTAGTTGATTTTTCAACAAAATATAGTTGAAGCCTCAACTAAAAAATATTAATTTGCAACCAAGAATATACCATTTCCACCAAAGAAGGAAAATTATTAACCAAATATTTGTTCGTTAACAAAGTGGTTCAACCTTCAACCAAGTATTTGAATTTAAACCAAAGAATATGACTTTTAAACAAAATAGATGCATTTTCAACAAAATAATTGAATATACAACCAAAGAGTAGACCCTGCAACCAAACGAGATGAATTCTGAACCAAAAATATAATAGTAGACTTCAACAAAAAAAAAAGAAATAAACTTTTGACAAAAAAAAAGTTCGATTTTCCTATTGGGTTCTATTAATTCAGTCTGAATTTAAGCGAAAAAACAAGGAAAAAGGGGAATTTCTTGAAAACAAATAGAAGTTTTTTAAAAAAGGGTGAATATGGATAGAAGTGTGAATATGGAAATATGAAAGTGATTTTCAAACTTATATTATTATTGAACTGTACCATTGCAGGGCCAACTTTCGCAAAATTCGCAAACTTTGTTAAAATTTATGATCAGGAAACGTACTAAACGTTATCTAAGTTCGTAACATTACTTCCGCTAAACCCCCCCCCCCCCCCCCCCACCCCCATAACTCAAATTTATGAGGTAGTTCATGGCCAGCGAATATTTGACTCAAAATAAGCCTAGCTTTTTACTGTGCGCGTTCAGTAATTTCAGTGCCTCATCTTGAATCACATCCATCGATTTGGATGCTCCAACAATTATTAGTTTTCTAAGTAAGCATTCAAAATTGTTAAATGTGAATCAATTTCAAGCAATTTATATTGGAATCTCTCTATTCAATTAAACACACCAAAACCTGGAAATTTCCCCAATTAAAAAATTTAATTTGACCTCTAACAAAATTTCACAAGCATTCAAACCACTTTCTGAAAAAACCTGTTCGTAAATAAACGCATTGATTTAAATACAATTTTAGTAACCTTAACTACATCTGCATTCTCGAGTGTCTGAATCATAAAAAGAGGCAGTCCACTAGTGCAATGATTACGTTATTAAAGAGACATAAGAATAAGATTGCAAGGAGACGTCACATAAAACTCTATACATGTAATTCTTCATAATAACACCGGTAAGTGCATATATGTCGAATGTTAACAGGCATGTAAATAATAGGATGCAATCTAGTGTGTTCAATGTGTTTCGAATCGATTACATCGTCACTATAGATAAATTAATTATCTCATGGTCTTGCTTATATAAGATATCCAATTAATTCATATACTCTTTCAGTAATGGTGCAGAACCTATAAAATAATTTGTAGTACACAAAAAGAGATGTACCCAGAAAAGAAATTCCGTTTCTCCCAATTTCGGACCTGCTTCAATTTGAAAAATGGACGTGGGAAATGATAAATTTTGTGTGATAATAATATGCAACACCATTTGACTTCAGGGAAAAGTGTTTTAAAATGGAAACAAAAAATTTCGTAATTCCATTTCCACTCGTTTAAGTACCAAAACATTCCGAGTTATTTCTGTAGACGTAAATAAAAACAGTGACTTATCATTTCATAAAAATTTTTTCTTTAAATATTAGTTTACAACCAATATGAGCTCGGCCTTCAGGGGTTTAAGCATAAAGTTTAAAATTGAGACGAAATTTGTAACATGATGGAGAATTATTTAAATGCGTTTCATTTGATACGAAGAAGTCAAGTCATCGATTTTTTTGATAATATTTAGTTAGTTTATGGTGTTTAGACGGAGAAAAATGAATGTTAAAACCTATATAATAAACAATCAGATAAGTACCGCCTAATATGATTAATGCGTATTTAGCTGGGATGTTAAACTGAAATATCAAGATATTTAAATCGTTCTTAGAGTGCATGAGCAGCCATTATTATTATTAATTATAGTGTAAATGGTTTGTGTCGAATAAAGTAGTTAAAGGAAGTGCAAAAAAAAAAGTTCAAGTATTGAAAATTCTGTTGCATGGCCATATGGATGACTTTTAATAAACACTAAACATCTTTAGAGTTGACTAAGAATAGAACTTTTCAGAACGGAAATGAAGATTAGGCTAATGTATCTGTTTAAGAATTTCGAGCAAGATATTTAGAAGCATAACCTTGACAAAGTTACGGATTAACATCCATTTTTTCTATGCAGGGTACTAAATAAACAGGTCCATCGGGAAAGTATGTCAAAAAATCTCAATTGCTACCGTTAATGACAAAAATTATAAAAATATTCAATAATCAGGCACTATCTCTTGCGAAAAAAATATTTCTTTTAAAAAATCATTTATTAAATAGATGGACAGGTGAATAGTAATATACAAAAAAACGTATAACCAATTCATAACGATCAATTAGTATTGTTAATAATGAACATTTCACACGTTTATTGTTCATGAGAAATAAGCGTTTCCTTCCGTATAAATAGTTTTAATAATTGTAGCGAAAAAGATCATAACTGAAAACACAATTTTAGTTTAACAATTATTCCAATTAATTTATGATCAGAACATTAGCACCCTAAACACTGTAACACATGGCAACCAAACATGAACAAAATCGATGACTTCACTTTTTTATTTCAAATCGAACGCTTTCATAGACGTTATTTTCCAAGTCGAAATTTTGAATATCCTCATCTCTTCAGAAAAGAATCGAATACCGAAAATCTTTAAAAATTTGAAAAAAAATTCCTTACATAAATATTGGCTTGAAACAATTTAAAATTATTCAAAGCGTGTTCTAACATATTTATCTTTTATAATTGAAAAATCATGTACTTTGTTGAACATTAGTCTTTTTGGTATAGAAAATTCAACTAGTTGGTTAAAAATTTATTTTTTGTTGAATATTCATTAGTTTAATTAAAAATTCATTTCTATGCATGAAAACTGAACATTTTTTTGGAAATTAATTTTTTAGTAAGGAATTAGTTTTTTAAACTGAAAATGTAAATATTTTATTTTTGCTTGAAAATTTATAACTTTAATTAAAGATTCAATTATTTTGGTAAAAAATTCATATTTTTGGATTGGAAATGCTAGTTTTTTATTAAAAATTCATATTTTTGGAATTAAAACTTCTCTTTTTTGCAGAACTTTCGGCTTTTTGGCGTCTTGGTTAGGATTCAAGTAATTTTTTGAAAATTCTTACTTTTTGGTTCGATTCAACTGTTTTTGAATACAAATTAAAATTTTTTTTTTTTTAAATATTAACTATTACACTTCTTTTAAATTCATTTTTTAACGAAGATTCATCCCTTTGGTTGAAAATTTAACTATTTCGATGAAAATTCCTTTTTTTCTTCTTTAAAAAATAATTCTCTTAAGTAATTTGTGGTTGACCCCCCATAAAGTTCTGTATGATTATTGTCAGCTAAAATGTTTTAAATAAATTTAAAAACAAAATTTTTGTTTGCATTAACATTATTGATCTCCGAGGTGTAAGATTGTTTTTATACCAAAAAAAAATTTAGAACGGTCCGTGAAAAATGAAAAATGGGTTTCAAAAAGTAGAAGTTGAATTTTAAATATTCTTTTGAGAATTTTTAAAGAGCTTAAGAGATGAAACCTTGAATAATTGTCCTGTGGCTCGTTTAAAAAAAACCAAGGTGTTCATATTGGTACACATTGTGGGCTGCGAAGACATACATGACACTACGTAATCAACGCGGAATAGTCATTAGAAGAGTCAAGGGTACGTTACGTGAAGCTCGTGGTTACGTTGTAACTGTGCGTGTAGATCTTACGTCACGTGCATGTACTTATGCAGTATCTACCGGTGCATTTATTGCTGATGTAGTAAGTGCCTACTTACACAGCTTATCGGCACGTAATTGTCCACGAAAATAGCTCGCCGTTCGCCATAAGTATACAGGAAAAATCCTGTTGTCTCAAGGCAAAAGGAATTTTTCTCCTCGCCTTCAGGATGTCGTTAGTCCTTCGTCGATCACGTGCGGTCGTTTCTCTGAAGACCATTGTATCACTCTATCGTTTAATCATCGCACAAGACAAAACTGTTGTGTATTTTTATCAAGCTTTACTATTCCCGGAATCAATTCGCACCATTCCTCTAACTAAAGACTTCTAACTGCTTGATACTAATTGAAAGTAGCCTAAAGTATTAATGATCAGAGTTTGGATAATTTTAATTATTTCATGAATCTGTCTGTTTACATAATCTGAAAAAGAGGGTTAGATTGAAGGTTACGAACCTACCTCAATCTCAGAAGTGCGCACTTGTTCCTCTATTTCAGATTTTGCTTTGTCAAGCTGGCTAATTGTTTTGCAAAATAATAAGGCTCGGATATTACAATTGAATTATATAATTTGCGATCACAAGCACATGCTCATGCTCCCAAAATAATACATTGAATGTAGCCTGTAGGAAATACTGACCTTTCAGTGTGTAACCTTCACGCACAGAAAAACGTCGATACTCAAAAGTACGCCGATACGGTGTTTTGAGTTGCAACAAAAATGAGACATCGGGGAATATGAGAATGGAGCTATGTTCATGTTACAGTTTCACACTTCAGGTAATCTCATTTTGAGAAAAAAAAATTTATTTCGAGAACGTAACAAATGAGCTGCAACAAATATGATCACGCTGTGCCAAGAAAATATTAGAAAGCTATCCACGATATATATTGAACAATGTCTAATTTAAATAATTTGGCATGTCTGAAATAGCCTTTTGGTTCAGTTTAAATATGCTGAATCTTTGAATAAATATTTTTAAAAAGAATATCTCTGATTCGATGAAATTTTCTCTGCAATAAGACTTCCTTCAGCGAAACAGGGTGAACTTGAAAGCCACGAGGAAATTGCTCTGGGCGAGAAATTGTGTACGGAGAAAGGTACCAAGTATCGCGAGGCATGCGGGTCTCACCACGCTTTTGTCGCAATTTACAGCAAAGAAATTGCGGCCTTGCTCCAGGCAAGGTAAATACAGAAGACAGAACTCGACTCGAGTTGACCACGAATCGAATATGAATCTCGGAAGATCATACACTTGGCTTACTTGACATAAGCCAAGTTTATGATTTTTTACAGTTATATAAAGAGACTTTGATTTTATACTTTGAATTTTAGTAGTTTCACAGACTTATCAGTGGCCCTGAAAACTTTACAAAGAAAATTTCCATGAAAGATGCTTCAGAGTCAATAGTTTTCAAATACTCGAAATTTCGCTAAGCGTCTATAGCTAAATTGTTTAAAAAATTCAAAAATTACTGCAATTTTTGCCGGCCCATTACAGGTTTGGATTTTTTGACCATTTATGATTCTTCTGATCTTGAATCGTCAGACAAAATTTCAAAAACATCGATGCTCAAATTTTGAACTATGGGGAGAATCATCGAGTTATATGAACTTTTAGAATGTATTTAAATGAAAAAAGTATGTGAACTTGGCGAGATTATTATTGCTAAAAAGAAAAGAAAAACATAATACACAACTCAAAAGTGTAGGCAACAAGTCGACTGAATTACCAAAAAAATCGAGTTTTCTGTATAAAAGTGCAATATCTTGAGAAATAATCATTGAATTAAATTTTCATGAAAAAAAAACACAGAAGATTTATCCACCCGACATATGTGTTGCGATTTTTAAAGCAATCGCTCAAATAATTTACACTAAGAAAAATACTTAGATATTTATTTCAGACAATTAATTTGAGGTCAACAAATTTTTATTTGAATGAAACCAAATTAATTTAGATTGAAAACAAAAACTTTGTTTGTAATAAGCAAACATTTGTTTGACAGCATACCAAAGATATAATATGTTTGAATTTAACAAAGAATTTGTTTGATTTAAAGAAATTATGTTTGAAAAAAATAATTTGTTTAAATCGAACAAAATATATTAAATTCAAATGCACGTTTTATTTCAATCCAACAAAGTGTGTTCGAACACATTTTATTTTTCGAAATAAACCTTTTTCTCACGTGTAAGCTCCAAATGGACTGAGTTCATCTAGCCGACTGAATTACAATAAATCGCTCATTTTTCATGGTTTCTAAATCTGCTAAATACAGTTTATACTACATGAATAAACGCAGAAAAAAGAAATGTAATATTTACTAATCAAGAAATGTAAAGTGTTTCTTGTAACCGTAACAGTAAAAACAGCTCTAAATAAAGGGGTGAAAATGTCAAAAGCACTTAGGATTACGTAAATTTCAGTGAAATTAGGGTGAATTTAACGGCAATCCTTTAGTAAAATAAACCTCGATTCCCTGGTATGAAATACGGTAAGATATGTGAAATCCACTGAACCGAGATTACAATAGTGGTGCAGTGAACATTACAGAAGGATCGGTACATGCTACCGATCCGAATAGCTTGTTTAGCTCGCCCTCAAAGTCGTAATAACGCAACCTATCCGCGCGGACCATCGGATGAATTCATGACGCCATCGGCAGTGGATAGATTGCATCAACTAAAAAACATTTATTTTTGACATTTCTGTGACAGTCGTCACATTACTCCATATTCTCACTCAGCAATGAAGGGGTTTTATAATAAGAAACACAATTTTGGATGGAAAATCTTATTCACAGGTCACGTACAGCTGAGAGTTTATTGGAGGAAGACGTTTTTGCGTTCCGCGACTGTTCCAGCTGAGTTGTATGGATATATGAGGTAAATGCGTGAACTTTTGTCGTGTTCCGCGATGGCATGAACGCGTATTCAAAAGTCGTTACCGAGGTCGCCACCTTAGTTACAAATACATTTCGTAATTATTTCAAAGATCACAACTCGTGTAATAGTGTAGTGGTTGAGGTAATCGACTTGCGCGCTTAGGTTTATGCGTTCAAACCCCCGGCCCTTCTTCGTTTATTTATTAATTATTTTTTAGCAATTTTTTTACAATTTATAGAGCCGTCCAAACTATATAGTCTACACCGTTAACATAAGTTAGATCATTTATATTATCCGTCAAAGTGTCATGATAATTCGTAATTGCAACATCGAGGAATAGTGCAGAATAGCGACTGGATCGGTAATATCTACTGATCCGCAGGTCAACAGCACTTGAGAATCGGTACTGGTAACCATCAATGATAGTCATATTCAGTTGCCTATAGTTGTAAAATTTACTAAACTGACGTGTTGTCCATATACGTACTTGTAAGATCAGTAGATTTAATTTGGTTTTCAGTAAAATGTGGGGCTCCTTATTCTGCGTGTAATTTGTATGCTCAGGAACTATTTTTAGTTATTTTTTATTGATTGAAAAAGATGTGATACAAATTGCTGAAGAGTAGGCCGAGCTATCCAATAAAGGTAGGATAAGTTATACACTGTTAAAAATTTATGTTGTAATTTTACAATACATATTTTGTACACTAAATTATGAGAAAAATGAAAGTATCCTGCATATAGGGCGAACAGTATCCAGAAACGCATTTTTTAGGGGGGCATTTCCAATATGATAAATTGTTTTTAGATTAGGTAGGTAATTTATTTAATTACATCAAAATGTTTTTAACTGTATTTAAAAAAATCTATTTGAAAATCACAATACCTATTATAATTTTACGATAAATTTCTTGCAATTTGGTATTAGAATTTTTATTGTAAAATCAAGCAAACCTTTCTAGCAGTGCAGCGTTCGTTTGAGAAAATAAATTCGAGGTGTTTTTATTTGACAACGATTCACACCGCGAATCTCGAATATTTAAAAACATTTTTTATGTTATTGTAGTTTTTTTCTTTGACAAATTGAACAAGTCCTCGATTATCGCTTGTTTCGCTCGAATACATCACTAGGCGGAGTCAGGAATTTTCGCTATGTCACTGACATTGTCATGTGGACTTTAGCATGAATCAGTATAGCTTCTTAACCAAACTTGCGATTTAAATTCGTCGCAAAATTGGGCCATCTTTTGTTTAATTAAGATAATGGGAAGGATAGACATTACAGTTTTTAAGATGAAGTGGGATATCTATTGCGCATTTAGATTAGAGGCTTCCAATCTAATTATTGCGTGTAGGAATTGTTTCGACACCCGTCAGATCTTTATCAGTATAGACGTGCTTTAAATAAAGTATGAATGACACGTAAGAAAGTGAATGAAAAAATGGAAGTCTTTACAAAATAAAGAATCATAAATTCAAAAGCCTGGAATCAACAAATCACGCATCAACGAATCACACTGATGCTCATATGTATTGACATTATCGATGGTAAGAGAAAACTACAAATGAAGCAACAGTTTGATTTGATTGTTTTTATCGTCTGGAATGAACTTATGGTACTTTGAACCGGTAGATTCGCATCTTTGTGTACAAACCACCACAAGGTATCGGTCAGAGAAAAGTAGCGAGAAAGACTTTCACGTGCCTCGATACCGGCTCCAAAGTAGGTGGAATGGGATGACTTCAGGTTATCGGTGGGATTGAGTGAGGAGGGAAGCACCAAGAAGCAGATCGAGAAAAAAAAAACAAAGAAAGGGAAAAAGGAAGAAGAGAGAAAGACTGGGAGATGCAGTGCAACGCAAATCCCGCCTGCAGTAAAAATAACGTGAAAAGTATGCTTCAACTTGTTCAGCAGCTGCTCGCGGTCAATCTCGAACAACTCTAACGGACCTACAAGCTTACTGCCAAGGAAAATCTTTCCGACATTTACTTCAAGATTGTCTACTCGATACCACTCAGTTTGTCATTTTGGAAATATATTTTTAAACGATTACTCTTAAGTTATATAAAATAAGACTATGGTCTCCAAAATATTTACCTTCCAAACATGTTCGCCACAATCATGTTATCAAAAGAAACCTCCAGTTAGATTAAGTCATGACAATAGAGGAAAGTAGGTTATTTTTACGCTGATAGAGAAGTATAATACATCCTTAAATAACATTTTTTACTTTTGAAGAATTCTATCAAAAAAATTTGAAAGGAAAACGACTTAATGATTGAAATCACCAGCGAAGTAAAGAATTGCCTAAGTATGCAAATTTTCAGCTTATTCTCAACGCAACTGACTATAAGGAATATTTTCTGTTAAAGACGCGCCTCTTTCAACGAAGAGATTACATATTGTTTTTATGTAATTATTTTCCAGCCTCTCTCGTTACGAATCTCTGTGATGTAAATGTAAATGTAAAAGGACACAAAGAGAAGAACTCCGGTTGCATTATGAGATCATAGGCTGCGTGATCTTGGTCATGCAAAGCAGATATTCATATTCAATTCATAATTTCTATTAGGATTAATGATTACGATGAGTTTCCGAATGCCGAAGATTTAGTATCTTTCACAACTGTGTCTTTCAGAATGCTTAGTTCTTAAAATTTCAAGAATATAGAACAGATTTGAAATGTAAATTTGAGCGCATTCATTCTCCCCTTTTAGAAGACTTCTGTACGATCGAATGCTTTCGAATATATTATCGGTCTCTGTCATAAATTCATAACGGATTTTATCGCAACGGCGATAATTTTGCGGGAAGTATCTCGTAAAGTAGTTTTATAACCAAATTAATGTAATCGCTGATGAATTGTTTGACTGAAGTAATAAAATTGTATAATTACCCGGAGACTAGTAAATAATAGGAGGCATTATGCCAAACGATCCGCAAATGACAGGATTTCCTTTTTATCTTCAATCGCCTAATTCAAATTAATATTCTTTCAATACAAAATATGGTGCCGTGTCTAACATATACTTCTGAAGATTTCAGAAAACTTTAAGCATTTCGGAAAGACGTTAATTATCTACTTTTAATAACCAATCACGATTAAAAGTCAAGAGACCGTGACTCGCAGATAAATAATATGCTCCTAAATTTAGAAACGTGTATAAAAGTTGAATCACGTGCAATATTAGTATTTATAATTCAGAGAATGCAGCATTATTGCTCGCGTGAAGAAGATATCGTTGCTTAATCGCTGTGGAAGAATACCCACTGTAGAGATTAATATTCTTTGACGTTTATTCGCGGCCCACGTCAAGCTAAAAATAGACTCCAAAAACCTCAGTCGCCTGAAAAGAACTGGTCATGCGGTTCCTTTGATTTACTATATACTGCAGCTTCATGGAGGCAAATTTGAGCTTTTGTCGATACTTTTCCTATTCTTTGAAACATGCTCGTTGATGTACAACGTTTAGCAAATGAAGAAAAATGACTGATCAAAGGAAAAGGAAGATGAAATTCTTAGAAGAGAAATCACGACAAATTCTCACTTCCATCTGCAGTTGACTGAAGCCAAAAGGGAGTCAGGCTTTAGCCAATTGCAGACGAGTAAAGGTACACCGAACCGTATACAGTTATAAGCGAGCCAAGCAAGGAAGAAGCTGCTGGGCACTCGACGAGAGACGAGGTAAATCGAACAGAGCCAAACTGAACTGACAACTTGAGTCGAGACGAACCCGCAGTCACGAACCAATGCAAAATTCGATGGTCAAGGCAATCCTATCGGTCATATTATATTCCTTTTTACATACACGCCCGAACGTAAGTGGCCGTACTATAGGGTTTAGGCAACAAACAGCCGAGGGTAAAGATTTGAAAAAAGGAATTACTTCAAGTTTAGGCCTTCAAGCCTCGAACTCACGCCACTAATGGACAAGTTTAATATTTTTTTAATGCTGCAACTATTTTCAAAAAATTACTCTAACAGACATTTTCATTTAAGAGCGAAAGCCTTGTCGACGCCGTGAAACTTGGCGGGAAAACATTTCGAGCAACTTTGATAAGAAAATGTACACAACAAGTCTAAATTATAATTAAAAAGTTAGCGGAAAGTATGTTCCAAGTGTAGAATTATTGTTAATAAAGGTTTGGAAATTCAAAGAGATAACGATTATGATCATTCATTAAAAAATAATGTTAGAAATTCCGAGTATTGCAAAAAAGCGATCGGCGAAACGAGTGCCGTGACATCCATGAATTACATTTTTTGCAATCCACGTATTTTTTAACAAGATTTCCATCACGAATTTTACCTTCATAAATTGCAAACAGGATTTTATAAAGAACATACAATTTTATACACATTCCATGTACGGGTTGCACCAGGTGTCGCTTTTGCAATTTCCAAAACAAAACTTTTTCTGTACTCAAACATTTTCCTTCTTTAATGGATTTTCTCCTGTCACTTCAAAAATTTTTTCTATGGAAAGTTTCATAATTTATTATTACTCTATAGATTGTTTTCTTCGACAAATATTTATAACTCTATCAAAATTGTTCAAAACTTCCGGGAGTATTGTTTTCTTAAATGAAAGGTCTATGCTACTATTTTTGCAAATAGCAACTATTTTTTACTTTCCCCTTAAACATATTTTAAAACTTCTGCGCTAGATTGGCTATACTAACATATCGACCATCTCAAAAATCAAAATTTCAAGGGATTTAAAAGATTTCAAAACATTTTAAGGAATTTCTAAACATTTCTACGAGACTTCGATAGATTCTACGGAGTTTTAAAGAATTTTAACTGATTTCAGGCACATGAAAGGATTGCATGGGGTTTCAAAACTTCTGGAGTATTTGAAAAGATTCCAACATATTTCAGAGGATTTCAAAAATTTTATAGGACTTCCGAGGACCTTAAAGATTTAAAAAATCGCTATGGATTTCGAGGACTTGAAATGTTTTGATACATTTTAAAAATTGCAAAGGATTTTAAAATGGTATCAAAGATATTAAAGATATCAACGATTTCAAGGGATTTTAGGGAATTTCAAAGAATTTCTAGACAAAGGGAGTAAATAAAATACAATGAAATTTCAAGATACTTCCAGGAAATTCTACGGATTACATGGGATCTCAGAGGATTTCGAAGATATTAAAGATTTGAAGATGTTGTACGGGATTTCACAAGATTTAAGAGATTTAAAAAATCTCAAAGGATTTTAAAGAATTGAGTAAAGAATATAGTGTATTTTGAAAGATTTTAATGTATGTCATGAGATTTCAAAGAATTTCGTACGTAATTATAAAAAATTTAAAAAGATTTACAAATTTCTAAGAAATTTCAAACTATTCAGAAGATTTCAGAGAGTTTAAGGAATTTTGCAAGGAATTTCAAGAGATTTAACAAAACTGGAGAATTTTCCAGAAATTTCAACAGAATTCAAGAAAGCAGGAAGTTATCCTTTTTAAAACAGACACACCAAAAATGATACCGTAAAAAAGAGAACTCTAGTTTTTCACAAAAAATAGGGCTTCTATTAATTAGAACTGATTTTTTCCTCAAGAGAACTACAACAAAAAGGAATCTCTTGCTGAAAAGGAACCCAACATGAAAAACTGTTCCAAAGGAACTTGAAGTATTATTTATAATAAAGACTTTTTGTACACAGTTTTCAAGGTTTTAAAATTTTTCAAAGATTTCAAGTAATTTAACGACGTTTCAAAATTTTAAAAATGTATCCAAGATATCAATATCCATTTAAAAGATTTCAAGGGATTCAAACAGATTTCTCGAGAATTCAAGGGAATAAATCAAATCAAATTTGAAAGGACTTCTAGGGATTTCTAAGTACTTCAGAGATATGAGGGATTTCACCATATTTACGAGATTCATAGGTTTTCAAGTGATTTTGGAGATTTCAAGGGATTTAAAAAGATTGACGAGTTTTCCAGGGATTTTAGAGGATGACAACAGATTTTAAGCGTGCTTAAAGAATTTTAACGGGTTTTAAAGCTTCTAGGGTATATAGCAAATTTTAATATGAAGTTATCTGAATAAAAAAAAGATTTTTATAACAGTATACGATATGTCAACTTTGTAGTCGAGCACTCCTATATCTTGCAGATCATCTGGTTCAGAACATCTACCCACGACGTAGTATGCAAAAATAGTGGCAAGTGTTGCGCCACATTGTGTGCGATACCAGTACTGAGACTTGAGCGGTCGAATCATTAACGCTTCACCAACAGTGTTGCTCTTCTTTTACTTCGTATTTTACACACAACTTTTGGATGAGATAATGACATCCGTGCCACGCACGGATGCCAGGTGCACGCATTAGTATCAGCATCCTTAAACGCTCAACTGGATCATATGCTATAGCTTCATGATTGATCTCCCTCGAAACCGGTTTAACACACTGTATTACTTATATGAAAACAATAACAAAGTTTTTCTATTCCCATAAAAGAATCTATCTATAGGTTGTGAAAGAAAAGTGAAAAACAGTAGCAATAGCAATAAACCCAAAAGGTATACACCAACAGATAAGAAGATATCAGTGATGATATACTGATAAATATATAGATAATAGTGACTAAGTAGGAGTCTTGCAATCACAAGTTATCTTTTCAAAACCTCTAAATTTAAGCATCTCAATAATTATTTACGATCGATATTTATCTTGAAGATAGATTACACCCGAGAACAAAGATCTTGGACCTAAATTTACAAATTTTCCAGAATCTGTAATCGATATCTTTAGAGCTGCCTCAATAAGTGACAAGTACTCATCGAAGGAATGAAGGTGCTCGATGGCAACCATCGGAGCCAATTAAGGGTGAAGATATCGACCTCTCAAAGGACGGGAGCGGGGAGACACTTTAATGCGAATCGCCGATCTCTCATTCGATCGAATCGCAAACAGGTAATGGACAGCCAAGTGAGTGCGCCTTTGAAGGATCAGGTATACATGCACGAGATTATATAAAGTATTCGCTCGATAAAGATCGATACGGCCGCAAGGTAAGACTATCTCTGGAGCTCTGGAATTTATCGTTCTGAATTAGACGTCGCCATCCAGGCTGGAGATTAGAACGGATCTACCAAGCTTTATCGCCTCCAGTTCGACGGAAGTCTCGAAAGTCGTCAACTATACGACTTGTATTCGATTTTCCAAGGGGACGCAATGATAAGAAAATGGAGGACCTTATTCTATCCAAATTGGATCTTATTATGGGAATATCCTTCCGTTTAATTATGAAAAGCATTAGCAAGATTACAAATTAGACAAATATAACCCTCAATGTTCACTATGTTCAATAACATAGATCATCTATTGTCGAAATATAGGGCTTAGTTTCGTGAATCACGTGTTATTGTAATCACGTGGAATTCCACGAATGATACTATCGATCAGACTCATCACGTGGAGATCGTGCTCTTTCTGTGAAAAAATTCGAAATCAAGTGAAGATGAATCAACATCTAGGAATGATGCTAAATAATTTGCAATTCATGCGTTATAATTCCAGATTTCTACTCAAATCAATTATTTCCTCTAACATTTGAAATACAATTTACACTGAAATGGATTTAACATGAGTAGATATTTGAAATACTGACTCACTAATGTGAACCGGATAGTATCTTCATGGATCCCTAAGGATGAGCAATAAGCCATTAATCGATTCTGATTATAACGATAAAAAAGATCTTTAAGAAGTACCGAAAAAGTTGATATAACTGAGATATATATAATACTCCATATATAATATAATAATATATAATAATATATAATATATATATATATATATATATATAATACTTCATACTTCATTCTTTTAAAAAGCATTTTTTTCAAACAGTCGATCGATTTCGAACATAAGGAAAGATCAACTAATTTCTACAATTTTCCAAAAACATATAAAGAAGCATAATTTTGAACGAAACAATCTCTACTGTTACAAACATCTTAATTTTGATGCACATGTATTGGAAGTTTTTTCAACTCATTCACATTAAATTTCATTCACACTGCATTGGAATTCAAACACTTTCACTTAAATTGAAAACATTATTTCAAAATATAAAAAAAAGGATGTAAAGGATTTTGATAAATGAATTCTCAGTTACATGTGCATGGAAATCACTTTCAGTTACCAGTACTTAAAATTGAAGTTACATTTGTAATTTAAAAGTACTTCAATTTTCTAACAGAGTATGTATCAAAGTAACGTAAAAAGGTTTATCAGAGAAGAAAGGAAAAGACTCGAAACAAACCAACCTCTCCCTATTTTCCTTATTCTTTAACCGTCTATTTATAGCGTGTGGAATCCATGTTTCGAGGCCTGTTTAAACAATTTTAAATAAATAAATAAGCAAACAATAAACATTTTGAACCATTTGCAAACATTAAATAGGAAGTCTCTGTTGTGAAAATGAAAGTAATTTTTTTTTGGCTATAATCGAGATTCTCTGCATATAGTGAATCGCCCGCCTAGTAAAAATCGCGAATATCTTTTCTCGAACTATCTATGCACTTAGCCCTTTAGTGGATACCTCAGCCAATTCTTTACCGAATTACATAAAACCTTTTGGAATGATGAAAAATTGGTTAAAAATAAATTCTGTACATACATATTGTTCATTCGGAAACTAGTCACAGAAGATTCAGAAAACATGAAAAATTTTATTATAAAAATTTATTTATAGATATTTCACTTTTTAAGCCTAAAATTCAATTTTTTGGCAGTTCAATTAACCTTTAATAGTCAATATGTTTAATTTAACTAGTTACATTGTTTAATAAATGGACAGCAAATGATAACTAGGGAAAGCTCACTATTGTAATATTGACATCCCAGTAATAAGTAACTGAACTAATAATTACATTACAAATTATAATATAAATATCAATACCAATTATATGTATTTTACTGTGATTATTAAATATTCTTATTACTTTCAAACGAATATTTGATTTAACCAAAACGTTAATTAAAAAATACGTGATATCTCACCAACAACATCTACGATCCAAAAAATTCCACCAAATAAAACGTTATCACTACAACCAACATAGTTGTTGAAATCAAATTTTGCCAAGTAATTCTAAAAGATATCTCGCCATTTTTGAATTCCTATTCCTTTTAATTCATTCAATAATATATTTAAAACTTTTTATTGCAATTAATACTGAATTTTTTTCAAACGCGCCAAAAACTAAGAAACCCTTGTGTCCCTGTACAAAATTTATAAATTTATCAAAATGTTTATTAAATTGAAAAGCTTCTTATATAAACTAAACTCTAGAATCATTATTAATTACACAATTCCCAATCACAATACACAATCACCCAAAAACACTGTTTAAACTTAAGAAAAAGCAGAATCATGTTTCCGATCTGCTTTAATTTGGAAATTAAACTCAAAATGGCTGAAAATTATTGGATTAGATTAATTCCCTGATCGAGTAACCTATTTTCAAAGTATAAAATGATTCAACCTTGTTGAGAAATGATGGTGGTTTTTAATTCTATAAATGTACAGGGTTGTTACACAAAATTCTCTGACTTTTCCCTGACCAATTGTTCATTTTCCCTGATCGTTATAAATTTGATATTGACTTTTATTACGGATTTTCTCGCAACGTTAATCCGGAACGAGCTGGTAGAGGGGTTAGCCTCACGGAAAAAAAATTCCGTAACGGTAAATATTTGTTTTTAAATTTATCTGAAAACCTTTTTTGTAACAACATTCATACAGAATTTGATAAACATCAATTTCACTTTATCGATAATTCCCTGACCAGTTTTAAATTCCCTGACTTTCCAGAATTCCCTGACCTGTAGCAACCCTGCCAAGGGAATTCCGGTTCGAACTTCTCCCGAACTATCTTGGTACAAGCAAAAAATTGATTTCGCACTTTAGGGTACGAAATATTGACAAAAATGACATTCTAGAATCTACCACGAACGGGTTTAAGTTTGAATAGGTAAGGAATAGAGACCTCCCAGGGATTCGGAAACCAAGCTCATTGTACTGCGATAATCCATTCAAGTAGGTATTTCCCAACGAGTGTCCTCAGTCAAATTCCCAAATTATGGGCCCTTTCATAAAAGTTCCTCTGCCATAGAACCGCAGGAGACTTTCTCCCTAACAAAAAGTCGGAAAGAACCTAGACTTTAAAGTGACAATCGACCAAAACCTCAGTAGAGGTAAATAGAAACAATTCGACAGTGAATCTGAAAGTAACCCCAGCAGTATGGCAATGAACTTCAGTAGTTTTACATTTACTTTAATGATAATGTACTCCCAGGTACAACCGTGATCTGACAGTCATGTAATGACAAGGTGATGAGGCTGACACCATTTGTCAGTAGTACTCTAATTCTAGATATGAAGGATCAATTAGGTACTCTACCTTCCATCCAGCACTGCTATTGCTGTCGCCCTTATCCTTGAAATACGCCACATTCTGGACCATCCACTCGTAAATCTGCGACAAGGTGAGCCGTTTTTCCGGCGCACTGGTGATAGCCTGAGTGATGAGATCAGCATAGCTCAAATTTCCCCACGCGTTTCTCCTCGACGAGTTCTTCTTTACCGGAAGTAGTCCACCCCCTTGGCCCAATGGACCCTGTTGGGGTGGTGTTCCACCCTCAATACCTTCCTTGCCCCCGGCTCCACCAGAAACGTTACCATCAACATAACCCTCCGGTCTCGGTAAGGGCCACGTGTTTGATCTTGCTCTTGTCTGCGGCTCGAAGCCACTCTCAAGGTCATAGGGCACACCTTGCTGCGCCGAAACCGATCCCGGTCCCGTGACCGGTACCGGCATCGAGTCCATCATGTTTGCGCTCTCGGTATACTCCACTTTGACTCCGTCTTCTCCGACCTGCGCGGTCGGAATTCCTTGTGATCTTAATAAGAACACTTGATCCCGAACTCCGGGGCAAAACCGAGTCCACTCAATTGGTAAAGTCACTCTCAAAGCACTCACCGATTTTTGCAACTTTTCGAAGAAAATTTGGATTAAACTGAATTAATCACGGATAAACACAGATCCACAGTCAACGCACAGTCCGGGACTCACGTTGGGTCACAAGAACTGACTGGTATTGGCGTTCCACTCCCGGGGGGAAACCACGTGGTCCAACTGTTTACAAACCTCGCGACGGTCACGTGGCCATGTTTCGACGGAGCATTCGGTTCAAGCGGCGCGATCCTGGCCTTTGGAGGTACCACGGGGAATTTTCAACTCTCGCTACCAGGCAACTCGGCACGCTCAAGACGCTCACTGGAGTGTGTTTGTGTGTATGCGGCTCACGAGATATCTCGTCAATTCGAGATACGTGTGCACCTCCCTCTCTTTTTCGCCAACTCCAGAGCGACGTAGTTCCTACGCGGCAAACGCGATATCGGCGGTGGGTCGTCACTCGAATTTCAATCTCAAGGACGTCCTCTGGCTCGTCTCGAAATTTACTAGCGCGTTTGAAGCAGCCTCGTTTTATCCGATCCTGGGTACCACTCGATTCCACCGCTTCTCATCGACACCAGTTCTGAAAGATTCCACGCAAAGAGGTTCAAAATCTCGATCCAAAAAGGAAGTTGTATAACTGCTTCTTTATCGGATCGTAAATCAACGATAAATTCCAGTGTCAGTGATAATAAAGATCCTAAAGGGAGTTGAGAGACTCGTTAGCAATGTTAACACTGGATAGCAAGTATCCCAAAATCATCCAGGAATATCGTGACGACTACTTTGGGGCTTTTGACATCTTATTCGCACTTCCGAAATTCTCAACACTCACTTTTAGAATTAAAAAAAATTCCTAAGACACAATTTTTGAAAAAAAAAATTAATTCAGTTAATTAATTTGGATTTTCACTGACTATAAATAGGTTAGTTGGAGCAATTCTGGTCCCGCTGTTTGTCGTCGCACAAAACTAAAAAAGTTCGATCACGTGGTTGTAGATCATTAGATCAAAACAATTCGTGGCGGTTGTTTTTTTTTTGTTGAAAGAAGCTAAACGTACTTTTAAGTGTTGAAGGCTTGTCAAAATTGCGTCGCGTCGAAGGAGTATTAACTGCGTATCGTTGATTTTTTTATTTTGGTCACTCGTGTTATTCGAACAAGAAGGAACGCATAACACTCACTACAAATGAAATTGCCGGCAAGGCAGCACGGCGCATACTGTCGAAACTTTCGTCGACACTCGACGAACCGAAGAACCCGAGCCAAGCCGAGATTAACCGAAGCACCGCGAGGAGGCGAATTCGTGGCGCCTTCTTCTGTAATAGGAGAGAGTGAGTGAGAGAGAGTGTGAGAGAGAAGGAATGGCCGTAATGCCAATAGGGTTTAATTCCCTGATCGAGAAACCTATTTGAAAATTATAAAATGACTCAACCTTGTTGAGAAGTGATGGTGGTTTTCAATTTTGTAAATCTACAGGGTTGTTACGCAAGTCGAATTAAAAAATTATAGGACATTTCCAGGTTCCCCAGGTCAATTTTTGACATATTTCCAGGAGAACATTTGAAAAAATTCTATTCAAAATATGATGTCAAGTCAATTTCAAAGCATTGTGCTGTTTGCAATATAATTTCCAGAAAAATTCTTGTACACTATCGACAGAAATGATCTACAGGTCTGTTTTGTGAACTTTTGCTAAATTTTTTAAATTTTTATAATATTATCATGAAATTTTAATAAGCTCAAGTTAAAGGCAAAATGTCAATTTTATAAAAAGATATTGCAAAAAAGTCGCAAAATTCCAAAAATGTGTAAATTAGGTATTTTCAGTTCAACCACCAGCTAACTTCACTTCGTTGAGTGGTGCGTACAATCATTATTTGAAATTTTGCAACTTTTTTGCAACATGTTCGACCTATGGTAGAATCCAGAAATAATTTTGAATATATAACCTTAACATTTTGCCTTCAACTTGGGCTTATAAAACGCTAAATTTTATTAACTTTTGTGCTTTTGTTATAGGAAAAAAAAAGTTCCTGTTAATACCATAAAAAAGGTACTTTACCAACAGCTCAAAAAATAGGCGTGTATATAGCTAATTTACGACGGTAATGTACGTAAATTTATTAATCAATGCGAATTTTAACAAGTTTTTCGACTATTATCTCATTCTAAACAAAGTTTTGTAATATAGTAAAACAAATCATTAATATGTAATAGTAAACAAGTAACAGGCAATACGCTTCCCGCGCTCATTCAAAAGCGCTAGAACGTAACTCAAACAATTCCTATCAATTTGAGTTAAAAAAAATCAGAAGAGTATTAAAATAATTATTCAAACTTCGAAAAGAAATGGCAATACAAATTTTCAGGTTCTTTTTCAAAACTCCAGGACTTTTCCAGATTTTTCAAGTTCTGGAGCAACCCTGAACTATCAGGGTGGCAGATTTAATCCCAATGAAACTCTGTTGAATGTTAAACTTTTAAAATTGAAGTTCAACAAATTTTTAATTCAAACGTTCAATAATTTACACGCATAAAATGCAAGCTTTCAATACTTTTCAATTGAACAATTTAAAATTAAATTACGTCAAACTGCAAAATTAAAATCCACGCTGTCGCTTTCAATGCTCTAAATTGAAGAATTTATCAATAAACGAATTTGTGAAAGTTCCAAATTATACCATTCTGAGCAATTTCAAATTAGAAACATTGAAAATTGAACGATTTTAAATAATGTTCTTTAAAACTAAACAATTTTTAAATGAGAAGTAAATTTTTTTTCAATTTTAAGTGGTTACAAATTATTAATTGTTCAATTGTTCTTTATACATTAAAACTCAACACTTTCACTTATAAATTAAAAAATTTTTAATTAGAACAATCAACATAGCAACGTCCAAATTTTATAAATTGATCACATTGAAATTTTAACAATTCAAGGCTATTTCAAACAATTTAGTTTAAAATTATTCAGTTATGAATATTAATTAAAAAATGTGTTAATTTAAATTTATCAATCTAGAAAATTAATTTAAAAAACTTTCGTTAGGTAATTTAACATTTCTGAAGTTTTCTAGTTTCATTAACTTTCACTTTTAGAATATTTAAATTACCTTAATAAACCTTATCGGTAATTTTAGTTTTTTTCCGTAATTTATAATTTTGGAAATGTTATGGTCATTGTCACTTTGAGATTGTCAGCTGGACACATCTATAATTTCCCCAAAAATGGATAACTGTTTCCGATCAAAATTTTTTGGGCTTTAATCAGCAATACGTCATCTCGAAAATTGACTTCTTTTATCCATAAATGGTGATTTCGATTTTACAGAATAATTTTTCGCTCTTGTGAAAAATTCCGATTTCGTTGATTATCTAGTTTAGTGCTTCCACCCTTCATATATTGATGTTTTTTTTCGCGTCAATGAAATGCAAAAAAAACTGTTTAACACAATGCCTGCTGGGAAAACTATATAACGGTACTTTCTCCTCAAAAAATGTTGTTATTCTTTGAGTGTATGGTTCGCTTACTTCAAAATTTCCTGGGCCAGTAGTTCCCAGACTGGGGGAATCCCGAGAAACTAATTGCGGCGAAATAGTCATGGGGCCTTAAAAATGTCCTGTTAATACCTTCTAATAATTTCAATAAAGTATTGATCTATATTTACCAACATGAAAATTCTGAAAATATAAAACATTCATTAAAATAATCAAATTTTTTACTATAAACGATTTTAAATTGACTATGTAATATGTATAAGACTTTATTATAGTTATATCTTTCAAAATAAACATAACCATATTTATTAAATGTAGTAGGCATTAATACATTACTTTTCAACAGAAAAAAGGACTTGTGAACTTGGATTCTTTCACATTTGTCTTATTTTTATGGATATGTTTTTTAATTTGGATTTCAGAACTTTTAGTTAACACAGAAAAAGCCGAAGTGAATTTTTGTTGCGGGTAACATTCAAGTAGATAAAGTTGAATTTTAGCGCATCAAAACAAAACAGGATTCAACATTTTGATTTTTCTATGAATTTATCATTGAAGAGTGTCTTTCAACAAACTATTCTTCCAAAATATAATCACGAGTCATTCAATTTTGGAAATAATTTTAAGATAACCAAAAATATTCATGTTCTTTTCCCGCCAATGTAATGCAAAGAAAATCGTTTAACCCAGTGATTATTGGAAAAATATTTAACGGTACTTTCTTCTTTCAGAAATGTTATTATTTGGGAGTATGGGTCGTTAAATTCAAAATTTCCTGGGCCCAGAGTTCCCAAACTCGAAGAATCCCCCGAAATTTATTTCGGCGAAGTATTCATGGGGCCTCAAAAACATTCCATTAGTACCTTCTCTTAATTTCAATAAAGTATTTATTCATATTTTTCAAAATAGCAACTCTAAAAGTATGAAATATTTATCGAAATAGACGAAAATTTTACTGTTGAACAATTTTAAATGGAATATGTATAAGTTTTGTAAGGAAGTATAGCCACACTAGAAGTAATTGCATTATCATACAACTATTAAAATAGTTATTGCTTTACAACTTCAGAACGTCTATTTCAACCTATTTAAAAAAAAGTATTGTTGTTTGTGCAAAGTAAATAAATGCAGAGATAAAATAAGTTTATCTGGTTTATGTTGCCAGTGTATTTTCAGGATAACTGTTTTAATGGAGAAAAGATTCTCGGTTATTTCCCGGTATATTTTCGGTTGGTGAAAAATTTTCACGGCCATCGAAATGCAAAATTTTGAATTCTTGAGACTGGATATTTTTTCATTGGTAGCAATCAAAACTGGCATGCAAGTTAAAACACGCAAAGTGGAACTATATTAATTTTTTAATTTTTTAATTTTAAGCTTAAAAAAAGGTTTAATTCAGAAATTTGTAATTCAAGGGCTCAATAATTTACATGTATGATATGGAAGATTTTAACAATTCTCAATTGAACACTTTTATATTAATTGAATAAAATCATCTTGCAAAATCAATTACTGTTCAATTTTTAATACCCGAACTAAAGTTCAATTTGAAAAATCATTAATTCATTTATATTTACATTTCACCAACTTAAAACATTTTTTTATCAAAGATTTTTTATTTCGAGTGCTTTTAATTCTGAATTTTTGAGTCTTAAAAACTGCATTTTTAAATTCTTTAAATTGAAAATGTACGCTCAAAAATGAAGATCTAAAATGGAAAATTTGGTAAAAAAAGATTTTAAATTAATTTCAAATCATTACTGAACTGATATCACAATTAAAAAATTTAACAATTGAACAAAACAGTTTAAAAAAATTTGAAATAAACTTATTTCAAATTGCATTATATCATGTGATTTGAAATTTGTGATATTTCAAGTAATTGGAAAGATTTTTCTTCTAAAAAGTAAAACTCCCGGTCAAAGAATAAATTCACTGTCATTTCCCGGATATTCCCAGTCTCAAAAAATGCCGGGTCATATCCCAGTTTCTTGATTCAGCAGCCACCCTTATTATGATTCCAATTACAGAAAATTGCTTTCTTTCGCCTATGCATTCAAATTTCTAATCCTTCCCACTATACAAATGTTTCAAACAAAAACTTTTTATAAATTTTAAATATATGACTGTACTTTCAATTCTGATTGAATTGAATATCATTTCAAGAAATGCAGCAAAAATAAGGGACTCTTTCAATGATCATAGACATAAGCCAAACAATGGTCCAAAATAAGGACCAAAATATTTGGAGAAGCGAAAGAAGAATTTTTTTCCCTGCTTCACTATTTGAAGGCGAATTTCCAGAGATCTCTTTTATTCAAAGATGTACTTATATTATTCCTTTTACACTTTATATACCAAAAGGTCGCTGGGTTATCACGGCGAACACGTTCTCAGTAATTATACATATGGAGTATAGAATACAACTCGAGCGGAGAAAACCTCGATAATCATACAAAATGGATGACAAAAGTGTATGAACCTTATCGTGATGACCCATACGCTCGCACCCAACTGCCGGATCTCACGTTGTGCACGATTCTTCGTTTACTGTCCTTTGAAAACTCAACAAGCGTCTTCTACAGAGTGCGAACTGCAGCCAATTTAATTTGGTTTATTTTTATTGTATGAAAAAAAATATCGCTGTATTTCTAATCGACACATTTATAATTTGAAATGGGGCTAGGACTATCCAAGTATTCATGTAGAATTCATGTGGAATTCATTTAGAATTCATGTAGTGGTCAGAATCTCACTAGAACATCTGGACTAGTAAGTTCTAGTTAGGACCTTTAAGGCACAGTTAAGATTTTCCATTCTTTTTATCTAGAAAAAATATGT
The DNA here is from genome assembly GCA_932178445.1 of Andricus quercusramuli. Classification (NCBI taxonomy): domain Eukaryota; kingdom Metazoa; phylum Arthropoda; class Insecta; order Hymenoptera; family Cynipidae; genus Andricus; species Andricus quercusramuli. The sequence goes on from CAKNXH010002425.1 coordinate 427,056, forward strand.
GCTTTTAGTTAGGCCCCAAACTTGTATTTAGCCAAGCTTTAGTTGGGACCTGATTAAGAATAGAATAGAATAGAATAAATTTATTTCACTCGTGCTACATGCAAGATCTACACTTCCACCAGCCTTTTTAACATCACAGCTGAATGTTGACGCTAGTGGAAAACAGAGAGGGTCTAGACTCTAGACTGATGATGGAAGGGTATTCACGTTAGAATGTCTAGATAGAGCCCAATTGAAATATAAGAATGTTAAATTAGGTTAAAATCAAATTCAAACTCCTATTTAACATCCAATACTCAAGTTAATGTATAGAACTCCTAAAAATAAAACAAGAATCCAACGATCAAATTTGGACGATCACCACAAAATGCTCTTGTTGCAATTCCTAAAAACAAGGAAAGTTTGTTTCTTTGGACAAAAATGAAGAAGAGGAAAGAAAAATAAGAAGGCAACCAACCTAATCCCCGCCCCTTCCTTCTCTTTTTTATTTATTTCGTCTTTTTTATTTTTATTATTATCAAATCACAATATAAAAGCATTTATAATATTTACCAACGTTTCGGTGCTCATACAGCACCCTTATCAAAGGTAAGAAAAATTAAAGCAGATGGGAACTGAAACGAAACAGCGACGCTATCTCCTCGATACCTCAGATCTAAGTGTGGGTCAAAAGGCTCATACTAATATCCCATAATAGCCCATAATAATCATATAATGATTAGATAGATCTCAGCTAAAACAGCGACACCCAAACAGTCAGGTCCTCTCTGTTTTTCCAGATCAGCGCCTGATCAGAAATAGGGAAAACTATAAGCTAGTCAGTCACTTGTTCGGAAAATCATAACATTACTCCCCCCCCCCCCCTTCACGGCTAAATTCCTCAACCCTAATTCAATTTAACTAAGGGCGCGTTATTTAAAAGTTATCCCAGGTGAAAAAATCCACGTGCGGTTCAAGGTGGAATTCCACGTGTGATTCGTGTGGTAAATTGAAATAATCCACGTGGGATTTTGCACGAAGTTTGACGTAGAATTCCACGTGGAGTTCCACAAGGAGCGTTAAGCATAATCTTGAATTGCGAATATCTCCTAAGCCGCAAGAGATAACCAAAAATAGATAGCATTTTTGAATTTTGAGTACCTCGTATACTATATTAATGTCTTTCGTTTCATAATTCTAGAAAAGATTCCACTTAGAATTCTGCGTAGAAATGTAAGTGGAAATCCACGCAGAAATCCATGTGATAAATTAACGTATTTTCCTTAATTCACGAGAAATTCCATGTGCATTGTTTCAATTTATCGCGCGGATTTCACGCGGAATTCTTTAATCCACATGGAGTCCTATGTGGTTTTTAACTATTTCGAGGTCAACATTTTTATTTAAATAATAGAGTATAATCTGTAAAATATGTTAATTATTGTGAATACTTTACAGAGCTACAGGTCAGAGAATGCCAGAAAGGAACGAATCCATTTCAAATCAGGCAGGTTCTACACTTGTAGTTGCAGAATCTCTCGGGGACAAAATATGTTGTTTTTTAGAGGAAAGTAGGCGATACGTATTTTTGCAATTTGTGAAAAAAAAAATTTTTACCGAGTTATGCGTATTTGAATTTTTGGCTTTGTTTTTCTAAAAAACCCCAATTTTTTCTTTAAACTCGTATAACTTTTGACCCAATTGAGATATTTACGATTTCTTTTCAGATTCTGGTAAATTTTATCGCCTTCTTTAGAAATCCTTGAGGAAATTAAAAAAATCTTTAAAATTAACCAAATGGCGGCCATTTTTCTGAAAATGTTAAAAGTCGATTTTCTCAAAAAACCCACACTTATATTTTTTGCCAATTTTTTGTTGAATTTGTACTATCATAAGGAAAATATCTTGTGAGTTTAATGCGGGCTAAATAACTTTTGTGGGCAGGAGAATTTTTTTTCATAAAATCGAATTTTTCTTGAAAACAACAACAGATACAAGAAAATGTTAGGAAAATAGTTTGCACATTTAAAAAAGTTCTACAAAAAGTTCTCTGACGCATTTATGATATCTTGTACCATTTCCGAGAAAAATGAAAAAATTCAATTTTCATAAACAAAAAATTGGCTTCAATCCTGGCTTATGGAAATACCCACCATTTTTGTTAAATATTAAAAAAATATATACCTTCATATGAGGAAAACTCCATGTTAGGTTTACGTGAGCTGAACAATTTTTATCATCAGAAAATTATTTTTCATAAATTCGAATCTTGAAATTATTTCATTTCAAATTTATCCAGGTATTATTTATTTATTTTTTAAACTTAGATTCAGATCAAGTTTTTATACATTATTGAGAATTACCTGAATAAATGTGAAATATATTTAATTATATTGAATATAAAAACTTTGCAGTCAAAAAATTTCTTGTCTTGAAATTCATTTTGTAACTTAAATTGTTTCAGCAAAAAATTTCAAAATTCGAATTTATGAAAAATAATTTTCTGATGATAAAAATTGTTCAGCCCACGTAAAACTAACATGGAGTTTTCCTCATATGAAGGTATATATTTTTTTATCATTTAACAAAAATGGTGGGTATTTCCATAAGCCAGGAATGAAGCCAATTTTTTGTTTATGAAACTTGAATTTTTTCATTTTTCTCGGAAATGGTACAAGATATCATAAATGCGTCAGTAAACTTTTTGTAGAACTTTTTTAAATGTGCAAACTATTTTCCTAACATTTTTTTGTATCTGTTGTTGTTTTGAAGAAAAATTCGATTTTATGAAAAAAAATTCTCCTGCCCACAAAAGTTATTTAGCCCGCATTAAACTCACAAGATATTTTCCTTATGATAGTATAAATTCAACAAAAAATTGGCAAAAAATATAAGTGTGGGTTTTTTGAGAAAATCGACTTTTAACATTTTCAGAAAAATGGCCGCCATTTGGTTAATTTTAAAGATTTTTTTAATTTCCTCGCGGATGTCTAAAGAAGGCGATAAAATTTACCAGAATCTGAAAAGAAATCGTAAATATCTCAACTGGGTCAAAAGTTATACGAGTTTAAAGAAAAAATTGGGTTTTTTTAGAAAAACAAAGCCAAAAATTCAAACACGCATAACTCGGTAAAAAATTTTTTGTTCACAAATCGCAAAAATACGTATCGCCTACTTTCCTCTAAAAAACAACATATTTTGTCCCAGAGAGATTCTGCAACTTCAAGTGTAGAACCTGCCTGATTTGAAATTGATTCGGTTGAAAATTCGTCTTTTTGGGTTAAAGATTTATCTAATTTGATAAGAGTTGATTTTTTGGGGTGAAAATCACAACAATTTGGTTGAAAATTAATCTATTTTGATTGAAATATCAGCTGTTACATTTTTTGTTGAGAATTCATCTTCTTTGGTTAGTTGAAAGTGGGAATGCTTTGTTAAAAATTCATTTTTTCATTCAATTTTAAATTTTTTTGGTTGAAAATTACTATTTTTTTTCATTTAATTTTTTACTAAAAATTTAACTATTCCTTACTTGGTTGAAAATTCATATTTTGTGGTAGAATATTAATCGACCTGATCACTAACTCATTTTTTCGGTTGAAACTTGATTTCTTTGTTTGATAATTAGTTTTCTTTTTTTAATTGAAAATTAATGTTTTTCACTGAAAATTCAACTATTCCGTTTCTTGTCGAAAATTTATCTTTTTTGATAGAAATTTAAACTTCTTTTTTGAAAATTCATCTGTATGGTTGAAAATTCAACTATTTTGTTGGAAATGAATTCATTCATTGAAAATTCAACTAATTTATTTCAAGTTGATAGTGTATTTGTTTTAAGTAAAATTCATCTTTATGGTTAAAAATTAATTTCTTTGGTTGAAAATTTAACAATTTTGTTGGAACTTCGTTTCTTTTCAGTTTTAAATTCCACTACTTTCTTGAAAATTCGTTTTTTCAGTTGAAAATTAATTTTTCAAACTGTAAATAATAATAATAATGCACAGATCAGATATTTAGCCTAAGACAGATCACAGAAAAAAGCTTGAGAGTAGGAAAGAAAGTTTTCTGTGCATTTATTGACCTAGAAAAAGCTTTCGACACGGTAAATAGAAGTAAACTTTGGGAAGTCCTTAAAGAGTATGGAGTGAATGGAGGGCTCCTACAAGCAATAAAAACAATATATACGGGTAGTAAAGCAAGTGTAAGGGTAAATGGGAAACTGAGTGACTGGTTCGATATTATGCAAGGCGTGAAACAAGGATGCGTTATGTCCTCGTGGCTATTTATCATATTCATGGATAAGTGTCTAAGAACTGCCCTCTTCAACGAAAAAGGTATAGATCTCGAAACCGTCAAAGTACGTGGGTTGGCTTTCGCAGATGACAAGATTGTTATGGCAGAATCAGTCGAAGACTTGCAAAGAATGTTGACTAAACTTAACACAAGCATGAAGAACATGGACCTCAAAATTAACGTGAATAAAACGAAAGTCATGGTTTTTGAGGGAAAAAGTGAGAAAACAATATGCAACATTGTCCTAAATGATGTGAGATTAGAACAAGTTGACAAGTACGTATATCTAGGTAGTCTATTCACTAGCGACGGAAAAATAGATGGGGAATTAGATAGGCGCATAAATAAGGGTAAGCAGGTTATCGGTAGAGCAGGATCCATCCTCACGAATAAAAACATATCAAAAAAAGCTAAAATGGCCATACATAATTCCATATTCGTACCAACTGTACTATACGGTAGCGAGGCATGGACCTGTCAAGAAAAGGACAGGAGAAAAATCAACGCGATCGGCATGAAACCTCTGCGCATAATATGCGGAAAAACACTGATGGACAAAGTCCGAAACGAGATAATCCTCAAAGAATGTGGTACAGGAGACACGCTAGTTGACATATGGGAAAGAAATCAGTTAAGATGGTTCGGACATCTTGAAAGAATGAAAAATGAACGACTGACGAAGCAAGTATATAAAGGTAAAGTAAATGGCAGAATGCCCAGAGGTAGACCGCCGAAAGAATGGTTAGAATCTGTAAATGAGACATTGATCCGAAGAGACATAAGAAGTCATAGGAACAGAAGAGCTTGCATGAAGAAATGCATGGACGTAAAGGAAGCTAGAGTAGTATGCCAGGACAGAAATGTGTGGCGACAAATAGTTTATAAGCAGAGTGACAATAGAGTGAATGATGCCTGAAACAAAGACCTTGGATACTAATGGGCCCAAGTGGGGAACCATACATAACAATTTTGTGAGGCTCCTCACTTGGGATGATCGCTAGAGAGATTGATCAGCAACCTGGGTCGGAGCAGTGTTGCGGAGTGAACGTGTTATTTGAATAAATAACACGAAAACTCCAGATCAATCTAAAATATCTATACCATAACACATATACCTATATACCTATCTACCTTATACCATATAACGACCTACTTTACACCTATATACCTATCCCACTACTTTCCAACCGAGCAAGTCACGCCTACCCCGAAAGGGAAATGGCTAATGGTATAATAATAATAATATTGAGTTCGTAACAAGAAGGATATGTACATGGAAGTCAGCGTTAACATATGAGCCTAAAGGGCGAGGTAAAGCTCAAAGCTGCTTTCAAAATATAATTTTTTTTTTTTTTATTTCAAAATTAGTCTGTTTTAATTAGGAGATCATCACTTTGGTTGAAAATTTAACTATTTTGTTGAAAATTCCTTTTTCCTTCGTTCAAAATTGTTTCAACTGTAAACCGAATTCCAATTATTTTTTAAAATTGATAGTTTTGAGTTGAGAACTTAAATATTTGATTGAAAATTCATGTATTTCACATATGTTTTATACATGAAAGAAAAATTTTGAACGATCATCAAAAATGAAAAATTGGTCAGGTGGGCAGCGATAAAAAATCAGATTATTATTATCATTAAACTTATACCATTAGGCCATTTCCCTTTTGGGGTAGGCGCGACTTGCTCGGTTCGAAAATACTAGTGTGTAGGTGGGTATATAGGTATAAGGTAGATAAGTATGGAATCTACACCTAGTAGATATTTTAGATTGATCTAGAATTCTCGTGTTATTTATTTAAATGACACGAGAATTCTAGACACTGATCCGACCCAGGTTGCTGATCAATCTCTCTAGCGATCATCCAAAGTGAAGAGCCTCACAAAATTGTTATGTGTGGTTCCACACTTGAGCTCATTAGTAACCAAGGTCTTTGTTTCAGGCGTCACTTACTCTACTCACATTCTTTTTATAAACTATTTGTCGCCACACTTTTCTGTCCTGGCATACTACTCTAGTTTCCTTCACGTCCATGCATTTTTTTATGCAAGCTTTCGTGTTTCTATGGCTTCTTATGTCTATTCGGATTAGTGTCTCATTCACAGATTCTAACCATTCTTTCGGCGGTCTACCTCTATGCATTCTGTTATTTACTTTACCTTTATACACTTGTTTGGTCAGTCGTTTATTTTTCATTCTTCCAAGATGACCGAAGCATCTCAACTGATTTCTTTCCCATATGTCAACTAGTGTCTCTTTTACACCACATTCTTTGAGGATTATCTTGTTTCAGACTCTGTCCATCAGTGTTTACCCGCATATTGTGCGCAGAGGTTTCATGCCAATCGCGTTAATTTTACTGCTGTCCTTTTCTTGACAGGTCCATGTCTCGCTACCGTATAGTACAGTCGGTACGAATATAGAATTATGTATGGCCATTTTAGCTTTTTTTTATATGTTTTTATTTCTGAGAATAGACCCTGCTCTACTGATAATCTGCTTACCCTTATTTATGCGCCTATCTAACTCCTCATCTATTTTTCCGTCGCTAGTGAATAGGCTACCCAGATATACGTACTTGTCGACTTGTTCTAATTTGTCATCATTTAGGACAATGTTGCGCATTGTTTCAAGTTTATTCAACATTCTTTGCAAGTCCTCGATTGATCCTGCTATAACAATCTTCTCATCTGCGAAAGCTAACCCACATACCTTCGCAGTTTCGAGATCTACACTTTCTTCGTCGAAGAGGGCCATTCTTAAAAACTTATCCATAAATATTATGAATAGCCATTAACCCTTACACTCGCTTTACTACCTATATATATTGTTTTTATCGCTTGTAGGAGCCATCCATTGACTCCGTACTCTTTAAGGACTTCTTAAAGTTTACTTCTATTTACCTTGTCAAATGCGTTTTCTAGGTCAACGAATGCACAGAAAACTTTCTTTCCTACTCTCAAGCTTTTTTCTGTGATCTGTCTTAGGCTAAATATCTGATCTGTACATGATCTTCCTGGCATAAATCCACTTTGGACTTCCCATATATTTTCTTCTGTAATTTTCATTACCCTACGAATGAGTATTTTTGAGTATATTTTGCTTACGGTATTTAGTAAGCTGATGCCTCTGTAATTACTGCAGTTGCTTTTATCTCCCTTTCTTTTCTATTAAATTAGGACATCGGGTCACCCTAATTATTCAAGAGTCATGAATGTTACGAACTTTCCCAAAAGGCACAAAATTTGTGAGGCAACATGATAACAATTTTTCAATGTAACCTTGAGCAAACTTTCATACGTTGCTCGTAAGCTGAAAGACAGAAATTTCCAAACTATATGTTTGATTTCTATACAAAAATACTGCGTGTGTATACATGGCACCGAGCATGGCACAAGTGTTGGCCCAATATTCTTATAATTATTTGCCGGTCTTTCACAGTCTGATAAAGGGACAAAAGTCTAGACCAACATAATGATCTCATGAAATTCATCACAGAAATATTGGAAGTAGAGATAATAAATGAACGAATTACTCTAATCGATCTAGCATTTCAAGCAATCCGCTCAAAGTTCTTATTCCCTTTGAATGAAAATTTTCAGAGCGAAAAAATCTGTCTAGCAGTGCAAATTGATGGTACATTTACTTTCCGTTTAATGTAATATGAATCGCGCTGGTATGGAGCGTGTAATTTTACGATGGAGACTTTATCGTGTGAATTTGCAGATGCGGTGCGAATTAGAACGTAGAAAGAAGCTTGCCTGAGGCAGTTTGAGTAGTCGTACCCAGACATCTTTTAGGTGCGAGCGAGGTTAAAGGATAGACTATTCATTACAACCACCCTAATTCTAAAGACCTCCACAACCGAGCTGTAACATAGAACCGAAGAACCATTAGCGGCACGACCATGATAAGAAGGCTTGTAACTTTCAAAGAAAGAAAGTTTCACCTTTAAAAGGGCCTACCACTATTTCGCTGTCTTCCATTATATCGACGAAATTTTAAAATAAAAATAATTACCCTAAACGCTAAAGGGTAAGCCAAATTTGATTGCCTGTAACTTAGCTATTACGATTTGGTCTCTGTCTTAAATTCTTCTTCCAGATGATATTTACAATTGGTCTTTTATTAAAGACTTTAAAATCGGTTTTACGTTTTGGTATATTTGAATTTTAAGGAGGCACATGCGATAGATAATACTATCTAGCAACAAGTTTAAGTACGCAGTTCAAAAATACGAAAGAGAGTGGAAAATTTTGCAGATTTCGTGAGTTCCATAATACTACCAGTATTGCGTTTCCAATTTTGAAATTATGTTAAATATTTAAAAATCATATTTCTCATTGTGCCAACATCAAATGTTTCAAACACTCAACATATATATATATACTTATTCAGATACGAATGGATAAGAAATATTTTTTTGCTACCGGAAAGTGGAGGGTGCGATTTCACATAGAGATTCGATTCTAAAAATACATAAAATGGCTGTCTCCATGTTTTGATTTTACTTATAACAGTTTCACATTTGAGCAAAGGTTGAATTAGACTTAAAATTAATCATTATTATTCATTCAGCTTCTCTATGTAAAACCACCTCTTTACCCGGGAAGCTTCTTATACTATTAAAAAAATGCAATCCAATCAGTTCGTTTCCCATCAAATCAGCATTCTCGCGTATCGCTGCCAAATTTCACATTATTTACATTGAATAAATAATTCTTATAGTTTGCAAAATGATGTGGAATTAATAAAAGTTTAACATATTTCAACTGCACTCACAAATTATGCATTTTGCTCATTACATGATCCTCCTTAATGACTATTATCCAACCAAAATGTTTTAAGTCAGTGTTCCATCGTTTAAGAATAATTTTACGGCTGATAAAAAGGCACGAATAACTCATGCACAGCATCATAAAAATGCGTAACTCCAGGGTATAAACATAGGAGTGTTTTTAGCAACATTTCTTACCGATCAACGCTGTATTATGTAATACGTTTAGATTCCTGCTGATCCCATCACGTAGAAATCTATAAAAAAAAAATAATCTAAATAATTTAAGTTCAACTTTTTATTCTTTATTCAAATATTAGCTGAAGAAGGTGTGTGCTAGTTTGTCTGTAAACCTTTGTCATCGAGTATAACAATTAAAGATATAATATACGGCACCAGTTATTTGCTGAAGTCATATTTTAGTTCAAGGTTTAACTTGGCTCTTAATCTCCCTGAAAATTCTAAAACGCACAAAATCATTGTCGTATAAATTAGGTGCTTAAAATTTCAAGAACCGTAAGATAGTCTTTATCAATAACACGATTCACGAGTAAGACACGACTGAACAAAAATAAGGAATATCGTGTATACTTACACGATATTCTACATAATGTGAAAAGCACACATAATAATACTTCTCTGACCTTCCGTGAAAACAAGTCTTAGGTATATACTAAAGCATGTTAGCACAAATTTCTAGACTCTTAAATAGGAGTATTGCGAGTCTAAAAACACTAAAATAACTTTATACGTAAGTACTGCCTATGTTAAAAAAAAATATTTATGCTATAAATATTATTTTTTTTTTAATAGTAAAAGTATGAGAGTTCATAATATTAGAAGTCTTGAAATAATTATTAATCTTTAAGCTAACATTATTATTTTGTTAGGGCATATATTTTTATATAAATTTGATGGAATGAATTTTGACCAGATAAAATTCAATAATTAAAGATGTTATCGGTTCTTCCCCTAGTAGCCTAAATTCTTTGTTGAGGTTGTAAAAAATCAATCTCGTATACTAACCGTAGCTTCAGTGGGCAAGAGCACCAGACCGGCAATCTAAAAATCAGGGTTCGTATCCCAGCGGAGCTAGAGAACATTTTTTCACAACTTATAAAATCAATATGTAAATTATATTATTTAAATATTTATGTAAGACAAACAATTTAGGCCAGTAGAAGAAAACCCGATGACATACTTATTTGGACATTTTTATATTTTTGATACCTAATACCTAATACAACAGATTACATTCGTAATCATTTTTGGTTTGTAAGATTTTTGTTCTACTAGTCTAAACCTAGTCTAAACATAGTCTTTAGCTGAAAAAAAAATCTCGCAATGATTTTAAAATCATTACTTTGGTTTTAAGACAAAAATTAAAATTTACAAGATGCTAAGGCCGTAATGTCCAGCATAACTATCGAATAATTTCGAAAATTTCGGAGATTCACCAAAATTTACATTGATGGTACTCAGGTTGAAAAGTTATAATTAGGAACACTTTTAAACTAAAAATAATTCAGTTTTGAATACATAACTTTAAAATATATAGTTCAATTTTGATGACTTCAAGTTTAAAATCTTTAGCATTCTTTTTAGGACTTGTATTAGAAAATTTAATTATTTATATGTCGGAAAATTATAAAGAAAAGGTATACAGTTTTTAAGAATTCAATAATCCCTTTTCAATGTCTAAGTCATCTGATGATCACATGCCTTCAATTTAAAATTATTAAATTTGGAAATTTTTAAATTAAAATTTGTTATTATTTTAGTTTTAATGGACTTCCATTTCAAATTTTAAATTCAGTTTTAAAAACCTTTAAATCCACCTTTTTAATAAAACTATCGCTTCCAATATAAATTATTCAGTTTGTGATAGAAATTATACGGTTTCAATTTTTTTTAATCTGGGATTGTTTTGACTTTCAGTCGGGAATACAGAGATCATAGCGCAAAAGGAACTCAAAAAGGGGAAATAGAGTTTGTTTTTACATGTAGAAAAAAGGAAACAATCTTTCTATAATAAATGTTATATTTTTAAACAACATTAAATGATCTCCCAATGATGCCTGCCATTAGAGAATTCATTAAAAAAAATTGGATATACACTGCCGTCGGAAATTGTGCGCACGACTCGCGTGAGCGCTATTAAAAATCACCGCTGACTTCGAACGACGATATTTCGGCGAAAAAATGGGATAGGGCATTTTCTAAAAAACAGTTGGAAATCTCATGAAATTCCACGTCTATTGGTACCCAACAAATATTTTTTTGACCTTCTGAAAATAGTACAGCACTTGAGAAGTTCAAACAAAAAATTCAAGATTTTCTCAAATTTTCTACCTCAAATTCAACTTTTTGCACGACCTAGGAAAATTTTTTCAAAAACCTGAAAATTATACGACATGGAGCCTGAAATCTTATCTTTAATTTAAGCCAAGAAAACTTATAAAATCTTCATGGGTGCCCGAGATATGATTGAAAATGTTCAATCGTATCTGAGCTCAATTTTAATCGACGATCACGGTTCTCGGGCGGTCCGCTGCTCGTTTCCTTCGTTGAGGCAGGACCGAATAGGTCACGCACTAAGGTGGCGCCTCTTATACTTTTGGTTCTCTTCATTAGTAATTTTCATTTCAAATTATGGTGAATGAAAAAAAAATATTTATTGTTATTTGTGAGTGTTGACAATTATTTGAATCTAATATTACCTCCATATTAAAGAATAGGACAATGTTCACTTAGGCGCCACCTCTGTGCGTGGCCTATTCGGTCCTGCCTCAACGAAGGAGGCGAGTAAAAGACCGCCCGAGAATCGTGATCGTCGATTAAAATTGAGCTCAGATAGGATTGAACATTTTTAATCATATCTCGGGCACCCATGAAGATTTTTTAAGTTTTCTTGGCTTAAATTAAAGATAAGATTTCAGGCTCCATGTCGTATAATTTTCAGGTTTTTGAAAAAATTTTCCTAGGTCGTGCAAAAAGTTGAATTTGAGGTAGAAAATTTGAGATAATCTTGAATTTTTTTCTTTGAACTTCTCAAGTGCTGTACTATTTTCAGAAGGTCAAAAAAATATTTTTTGGGTACCAATAGACCAATAGCAGTGATTTTTAATAGCGCTCACGCGAGTCGTGCGCACAATTTCCGACGGTAGTGTACTTGGGTCGTTAGAGATCCATTCACAGCGATATAAAAATGCTCAACAAAAGAAAAAAATTGTTGAAGAAACGATTTGTATTCGTTTAGAATCGTTCTGTTAATCAAGAATATTTTCCCTATTTAAAAATATTACCATTAACAATTAAATCGTGATACCTATAAGTATAATTACGTATTTCTTTCCAACATTTGTCATTTCATCCCTACTATTTAATACTTTGAATGTAAATTTGAAATTACACTCTTCAATATACTCAAACAAAACTACAAATATTAAAATCTTAAGCGCCTGCAATATTTTACATTTCAAAAATATTTAATTTCATTTAAATCATAAATAGTTTAGTTTTGAGTCAGTCAAATAAACATTTTCAAATTTTTTATTGGTAAGATTTAAAAAAAATGAGACTGCTCAACACTCCTATATATATATATAGATTTAAAAGTCCAGTGGCTCTATTTCCAACATTTGAATTTCAATTGTTCAAGACAGAACATTTAACTTTGCAGTTGATCAAATTGGAATAGTCTATTTTTTGATTATTTAATTTCTGTACATTTCAATTAGAAATTGTTTAACCTGCAACCGTTCTCTTTAAAATTACTATAAATTTTTCAACTATTTCAAATTTTCATATTGAATAAGAACTTCTGTCTCTAGTTTTTACATTTTCAAAATGATTTAAAATGTTTCAGCTTCAAGTTTTTTCTTTGTGAGTGCTTTTTTTAATGGACTATAGTTTTCAGGGCATAAAAATGTTTGCACTTATATAGTAACATTTGTGTTACGATGTATTGTTTTTTTCATTTTGTATCTACTTTATTTAATTATGAATCATTCATTTAAGTGCTTCAATGTTAAATTAAAAATAGTTGAATTAATTATTATAATAAATTATTCTGTAACTTGAAAAAATCAAACTTTCACTACACGCGGTAGCAAATTTTAGTTTTGAAAATAATAATTTTGAAGATGTAAAACAAACAGTGGTTCTCCTAGTTCTTATGTATGTATATTGGGCTGGTCTACAAATTCGACTATCGATTTTTTGTGAATACCCCCTCCCCCCCCCCCCCCAACTTGTTCGTCTTCCGGAAGAAGAAATTCCCTTTTTTTAAATCGTTCAACATTAACCCGTGCCCCGGGTTTTGATAATGGCATGGGGTTTTAAATGGGAAAAGCTCGGTATTCGAAAAAAAGAAGTACTTGTTATTCACTTTTTGTGAATTAAAGTTTGGTAATCTCTTAAGTAATGTTCAAGGAATAATTTCCATTTAATAACTTTTAATTTTGACACCCACATCCCCTTGTATTGTGCCCGGATAATACCCCAAAAATGAAAATTTTCAGTTTTATGTAAAATTCATGTTAAAGACGGTATTTTTTAAAAACTTCTCCAACATGAATCATTTACATTCGATTAGTCACGAATTTTCAAGTATTTTTTGAACTAATTTTCAATTCTTCTAAACAATTATTATTTGTTTAAGCAATTTTTTATTGTCTGTAAATCATGGGAAGTTATTATTTTTCAACATCAATGATACATATGATAAATTTCAAGAATAATATTTCTGACTTAACATATTTAGTAATTATTTAAACAATTTTCATCTGTTTAAATAATTTTTTTCTCATTTAAGTCTTGAAAAGTTACTATTTTTTGGAATTTAGGATGCAGTAAATGAATGTTAAGTGTGATATTTATTGTGCTTTGCAATTATTTAAACAATTAATAATCATTTAATTGCGCCTTTTCATAAACAAAATAATTTTGATAAGCAAACGGACAAGTGGGGTGGGGCCACAGTAGTTTTGAAATAGGAATTTACTGTTCATAATCACCCACAGGTCGTGTTTATTAACAGATTAAAAATTTTTTTTTAGAAATGCTCGGCATTACATTTTAAAGAGAACTGTGGCTTGCAATTTGTTAATTTTTTCACAAAGCAACAATATATAAACAAATAAAGTGACAAAATGGCCCATTTTAGTCTTGTGAATTTTTGTCTCAAGAAAAAATACATTAACGTTTACTGTTTTATAAACATTTTTATAAACAAATTCTCAATAAATGAGTCTTTCCCAAAGTTGCATTGATTTTTCTGACCAAAAGTGATTCACAATTGTCATCAAAGGCATTTATATACTTCGAGCTTTAGCAAACGTAAATAATATAGGTTGTTAATAATGATTTCGTTAAACAAATGTCCCAATCGGCCGTTTCCTCGGAGAAAAAGTTATTATTTCTTGAAGTATTATTGGATATACTTTAATTAAAAACCAATTTATGTGATTGTTATAAACATTTTTTCAAACAAAATATAAAATTTATCATTTATGCATACAAATGAGACGTTTTTTTCACTGATATTATCCAACAATAAAGTAACAGTGGTTTAAAAACTGGATATAAGACACTACATTATAATTTACGTTATTGTTAACAACAATTTCTATTACAAAATGTCACAATCTGCCGTTTGATTGCAGAAAAAAGTTATCTTTTCTTTAATAATTTTTGTAATAAGTTTAATAATAAACAAAAACTATCTGCTTATCATTTTCACATAAAAAGAAGACCAGCAAAGTGCAGTAACAATCGATATTTATAATAATAATAGGATTATTATAGAAAAACTTTGAATAAATAAATTAAGATTCAGCACTCAAATCAATCTTGCATTCAAATTTTCTATTATTTTTTCTTTTTATATATTTTTTTTCTACTAGTATTTTTATTTTTATCTACTATTATTATTTCGTTCTATTAGTTCTTCGATTTCTTGATCAAGTTGATTCTATATCACAATTAAGCTTACAAATAAAATGATTGAAGACAAGATAACTTTTTTCTAGGATCAAACGGCAGATTGTGACATTTTTTAATAGAAATTGTCCTTACCAATTACGGAAATTGTTATTTAGTTTCTCATATCCAGTTTTTGAATCACTGTTAATTTATTATTGTATAACTTTAGTGGAAAAAACATCTCTTAGTTTTTGTTTAAAAAAATTTTAATCACAATCACATACATTTTTTAAAAATTTATTTCGTTGGTTGATAATCGCAAGAAATGTCATTCCAATAATTAAAACTGTTATTAAACATCTATATTATTTGCGTTTGATACAGCTCGAAATATATAAATGCCCTTGCAGACAATAGTGAATAAGTTTTAGTCAAAAAAATCCATTTAGCTATGAAAAAAATTCATCTATTGAGAATTTGTTTATAAAGATGTTTATAAAAGCAGTAAATGTCATGCTAATTTTTCGTTACAAATTAAGACTTTTATAAATAATCTGAGCAGCTAGCGTGAAGTAAACAATTGTTTCTATGAGAAAACAACACTAGTAAGAATTTGTTCTTAAAAATTGTTAATGATATTTAACTTAAATATTATTAGAATTATTTCTGTTCTTTCAATGAGGGTGCAATAATTCCGGTTAACTTTCTGTACTTTTTCTTGAGATAAAAACTCACAAAGCTGAAATGGCCAATTTTGTCACTTTATTGTTTTATATATTGTTTCCCGTGTAAAAAAATTAATTAACCGCGAACCACAAATTACAAACAGTAAATTCGTATTACAGACCACCGGAAGTAGGGGTATTTTCAAATATCATATATCTAAAAAGAAACGGAGAGAAAGGGCAAGTTTTTGGAGAATAGGGGAAGAAATGGAAAATTTTTAAAAACAAACAATTTTGAACAAAATACAAGTTGTAAAAAAAAGTTTGACCTAATTTTATCAAAATTATTCTTGGTAGATTTCTTCTTCGTAACGCAAGTAAAAGACAAAAAATTTAAATATAAGAATGAATTATGTAATTTTACAACGAATTTTAATCATTTTTTCCACAATTATTACTAAAACTTATTTCTCGGAAGGCAACATAACCTAAATAAGTTACAAAATGATTTTGTTAACAACTAGTATCAAGAGAATTGTTTCGCAATATAAAGAATACTTTTCAATATAAAACGATATTACATTTTTTAATAATCTACAATTATCCACTATCACCCCTACTTGTAAGGAAAGCATTGATAATAATATAGAAACATTCTGTATTTTCATTGGGATGAAAGGTCTTTCTTACAATCGTACGTAAAGTAAAACGAAAGATAAAATTATATTTCCTCACCGAGAATCTGAAATATCTGAATTCACACGTGGTATTGTCGATGAAAATAATTCTTCAAAACACAACATAAAACGAAATGAAAACTGAAACCTAACGAAATCTTTTAGCAAACGCGCTAACCTCGCACAGGCACGCCATGATTCCGGCGATTTTCGAGGCGGGCAGGGACTTCTGGGTAAGGGGCAACAAGCAAAACCTGAATTACCAACGACCGAATTGGACATTTCGAATCAGATTTCAAATTTCTCCACCGGCTGGCGCAGAAGTCGCTTAAATTTTTAGTTAGTCAAGATGGCCGCCATGAACTCGAGTTTACCTACAGAAATTCCTGCAAAGAAAGAGCATGAATTTAACGAATTCTACACAGAGGTATTTGTAATTCTTCATCAAAATAAAATTTAGGGTATTTATTATAAATTGCACATCTCAAGACGGAGCGTTTTCGTTATTATGTAATCGATAAATCTTATATACAACTTGCCCGGGCTCACCAAACGTCATCAGTATTTACAATCAGTTTTTTGCGTAAAACGTGCTTTTAGGCTGCAAATTTAATCTTTATTGATAGATGAAAATATCTTGGTTGATTCATAATTTTCAGAATATCAAAAAGAAATGTTTTCCCTTTTTAAATGGCCTTGGGGAAACTGAAGAAAAGTCGCGTGACAAGCCTAACCTGAAATAGGTTTAGTCCGTTTAGTATAATCTTTTCTCGTTAATTAATTACCTTTGCTGAGATTATCCAGAATTTACAACAGAAATAGACGGGAGTTTATTTTGAAGTACTTTCCGGAAAAATATTCTCAAATTTTGATTTTCTGGGTGACTCGGAAATGTTTTTTTTTTGTTTTACAAGAATTAGGTATCATATTTTTAAAGTGAATTGTTATATACTATAAGTGTATCGACATAAAGAAATACGAATTAGAAATCTAGAATGAAGAAAAAGTCGAATTTTCATAGTCAGGAGTGAATCCCAATTTAAGAATTCTTCATTTTTTAAACGAAGTTTGGAATTTCTGAGGCTTTAGGTTTTTAATTCTTAAAGTTACCAATTAGAAACCATATCGTTTTGAAGTGTTTAAAATAATTATACTTCAAAGTTTCACAATATTTACAGTTCAACAATTTTGAATAAATATATATTCATCATCTTAGAAATCTCTATAATTTCAATTTAATATTATAGTTTTGAATTATCAATTATAAAACAGTTTGATCTTGGAGGCCTTGAAACTAAAGTTTTTTGCTTCAAATGGTTTAATTCGAAAATTTTTGATTTGTATTTCCTTAATTTTTTCAGGTTTTGAATTTCAAATTTCTCAATGGTGTAATTTCAGATTCAACTATTTAAAATTTCAAGACAATTTCGCTATTAAATCTTTCAAAATTTCATACTAAAAGCCTTGATAGTTTTAAATTTAATAATTTTATATGTGAATAAAATGCGATTTCGAATTGAAAAGCTTCAAATTGTGCAACTTGAAACATTGAAGTCATATTATACCAATCTTTTTTTTGTATTATTTTTTTAATTTTCATTGTTATATCTTGAAACTGTCCGATTTTCAGTTGAAGATCTAAACAAATAAATTATTTCAAATTGAACAATATTTTATATTTATTTAATATTTCAAAGGGAATGTTTAAAATTGAATGATTTGACATTACAATTTTTTTAATTGTGCTCTTTAAAATCAAAATATTTAAAAATTGAACTATGAAATTGATACATCAGTAGTTGAATAATTTCATTAGTTTTTAATAGCTTGAGTATAAAAAGTTTTAATCTCACAATTTTTTATTACTAAAATTGTTTCCAGTTTTTAATTACTTTCGGATTCGTTTAAGTTTCAACGTTCTGGAGTAGAAATCAGTTCATTTTCAAGATTTCCCATCTAAAATTACTATTTTAACGTTTTTTTAGAATAATTCAATTTATTCTTCAGTTTAGAAATATATTTCTAATCAGTTTTAACATTAAACTATAATTTTTTATGTAATAATAATATAAAATTCTAGAATTTCGAAAGATTCGACTTTGAAAGATTCAATTTAATTTTCAATTTCAAATTGTCAAATTTTAATCGCGTTGAATTTGAAATTATTTAAATTTAAACGATTTTAATGTTATCGGTTATTAAATTTTAAACCCTTTTAGCTAGAAATAATACAGTTTCAATTCATTTGAATTTTAAATGATACAATTTCTAAAATTCTAACCTAAAAATATTAGGTATTTTCAGTTCAACCATCAGCTAACTTCACTTCGTTGAGTGCTGAGGGGAAAACAATAGAGCAAATGCATGGGACAAAACTTTATTTTGGTAATATCTTCATAATGAATAATAATTATTACTACTTTATAATGTCATTGAATAGTTCTTAAAAAATAAAAACTATTTTTCAAATACATTTATATAGAAAAAATTAGTTTTTACGAAGATATTAATAAAATAGGGCAAAAATGGACCGAATCCCATGCATTTGATCCATTGTTTTCCTCTCAGCAGCTAACGAAGTGAAGTTAGCTGATTATGAAGTGAAAATACCTAATACCTTTTTGAACTTTTTGAAATTGTCCTATTTTCGAAATATTAATCTGAAATCGCTAAATTTCGAGATTCTTCATATATGATTCAAAGACAATGATTTCTTGCAAGAAGGTTTGGTGATGCTGATCGACTTCCGCAATTGATCATATGTGAAAAAGTGTGATTTCCGCAAAGAGAACATATTTTCTTCTAAACCAGAAGAAAGCTGGGAGAAGAAAATTATAAAAATAGTGGCCACCCTGAATTTGTACTTTTTGCAGGTGTTGAATTCCCAATAAGTTAAAAAATAAATTTCCTATCTGATTTTCAGGTAAAAGAAATAGAAAAAAGAGACTCGGTATTAACACCGAAGCAACAAATAGAAAGACTTTTGCGTCCTGGCTCCTCGTATTTTAATTTAAATCCCTTCGAAGTCCTTCAAATCGACCCAGCGACATCCATTGAAGATGCCAAAAAGAAATACCGACGTGTAAGTTTTTTTTTTTTGTTAATTTCAAATTTGACCTAAGAAAACAAGATAATATCAAATATTTTGCAGATGTCGATATTGGTGCATCCAGACAAAAACCAAGACGATGCAGAGAGAGCGCAGCAAGCTTTCGAAAGTAAATGGAACTTTCTTAATTTAAAAAATAAATTATTTCAAAATTACAAGAAGCTATAATTAACTTCAATTTATATTCCAGTTGTCAACAAAGCCTGGAAAACTTTGGAATGTGAAGAAACGAGAGCGAAATGTATGGATGTTATTGAAGAAGCGAAAGCACGAACGGATCTGATGGTAGCACCCTTCTTTTTAATTTTTCTGGACTCTTACTTGTATTTTCAATAAACGTGTTTTTTACAGATCGCAGAAAAGAAAAAGAAATTCAGGAAAGAGGGTAAAGTTGCTGAAGGAGCTGCAGTTCAGGCTTTAGAAGAAGAGACAGAAGAAGGTTACACACATGCTGTCTGGGTTATGACAATGAAACTCTTCGCAGATATGGAACGCAGAAGGTTTCTATAAGATTTCTATCAATAATCCAAAACTGCATATACAAAATATTTTCTAATTCTACTACACCGAAATGTTCTTTTTAATTCGAATATAATCTACCTGACCGACAGTTTTATTCAATTTTCTAAAATTATTACCAAGTGTTTTGACATTTTATTGCAGATTTTTATTCAGAGTTTATTGTCGATAATGACGATAATATGAGTGTAAATATATATATTTTTAAATCATAGAGAGAGATTTACGTTTAAAAATCAAAATATAAAACTGTCATAATTTTTAACAGGAAATTTTGCTAAGTATATTTGTAATTCTGAATTGGAAAAGGAAATGTTGTAAAAGAATTATTATTGTTCTGACTTTGAACAGAGAATTTGTGAAAAGAATGATAATTTTGAGTTTGTACAAGGAATTATACAAAAATAATAAAATTCTCAGTTTTACATGGATTTAAGAAATAAGTAAAGTGAGGTACAATTCTAAATTGGAACAATGATTTTCGAAATCCAACTATTTTTCTTTGAAAGTTAATTCTTTTTAATTGAAAAGTTTACTATATTTTTGGTTCAGAATTCATCTCTGTTGGTTAAAAATTCTACTATTTGATTGATGATTGAATTATTTTCGTGATTTTCTTACTCGAAAATTAATGTTCTTAGCTGCAAACTTAACTCATCCATTAATGGCTGAAAATTGATAGTTTTTAGTTAAAAATTAAAACAATTTGGTTCAAAATCTATGTATTTTTTCGTAGAAAATTAATCTTAATTAAAAATTTAAGTAGTTGATTAAAAATTAAACTACTTTGTTAAAGATTCAATTTTAATTTTTCAATTCAATGTTACAAATTTTATTAGTTGAAGGTGTACCTCTTTTGTAGAAAATTCGTCTTTTTGGCTGAAAAAAACAACTGTTTTGTTGAAAATTTGTCTTTTCTGGTTGCATTCAATCTTATTGAAAATTGAACTACTTGTTTGAAAGTTTAACTTCTTTTAAAAATAAATTTTGTTATTGAAGATTCATTTTCTTTAGTTCCAAATTTAATTATTATGTTGGAAATTTAATTATCATGTAAAAAAGTCAACTACTTTGTTGAAAATGTAATTATTTTGTTAAAGAGTTAACTTTTTTGTTGAACATTTGTCTTTTTGTAAGGAAAATTCAACTTTGCAGGTTCAAAATTTAACTATTTGGTTGAAGATTTAATTATTTTGTGAGAAATTTAACTATTTTGTTAAGAAGTCTTCATTTTTGTTCAAAAACTCGACTGCTTTCAAAAAAAGGTCGTCTTTTTGACTTGAAGCTTAAACTATTTGGTTAAAAATGTAACTGTTTGTGCTTGAAGTTAATTCCTTTTGTTCGAAAATTCGACCATTTTGTTTTGTAGAAAATTAATTTTTTTGTCTGTTGAAAATTCAACTCTTTGGTTGAAAATGTAATATATAATATATAATATATAATATTTCGACTTGAAATATTTCATTAAGGGTAATGAAGCGTTTAATGTTCAGTTAATTATGGTACCTATGCAATATACATTAATTTTATTTAAAAGAATTTGTTTCCTATTTCCGTGAAAAATCTTCCCTGTTTTGAGAGCATTTTGGGCTGTTAAGTCTGTTTTACTTCAGGCGTTTATCAAAGCAAACCGTAGACAAAATTTTGACTTAAAAAGGGTATGGGTGGGTGTTCGCATTTGTGACGCTCTGATGATAAGCTCTCTGCACGTTCATTATACATATTAACCAATCATCAATCTAATTTGACAAATAATTTACAGGAGGGAATTGATGACGAGGGACGTAGAACAAAGGAAACGGAAGCGAGAAGAGGAATTGTCAGCCGAGGCTCAAGCAGCCCTCGAACGAGAATGGCAAAAAAATTTCGAGGAGTCGAGACAGTTGCGAGTGGATAGTTGGAAGGCTTTCCAATCGGGTTCGGGAGTGCAGAAGCAAAAGAAGACGAAAAAGATGAAAGCCTTCAAACCTCCGAAGACAAAAGCTGAGTCTCGATAATGAAGTAAATTTGTCTGAAGTTTACAATCAGCATCGGCCGCTAGTTTTGAGTCTATTTTTAATTGACACGACGTTTTTCTAAAATATAACGAGGACAGACTGGTTAGTTTGCTGGCATCACGTCACGTTATCGTGCCAAGATGAGTTATATAAAATTCGTGCTTGGTTCATCGTAATGAAGCGACAAATGTGTAACAACGCAAGACGAGTACTGAAGTGGCGGACGCGTGCGTGACTTTGGACAAGATTAAGTGCGAGTCTGTGAGTAATAAGTGTGTATGCGTGCGTGTGTGTGTGTGAATCCACGAAAATGCGCGAATGACCAAGCGTGTGATTGATCAATTTGAATGGGTGCACAATAAATTTGTGCATGATTCCATGCCGTAACTCGAAATGTCGTTTACATGAGAGGCAATATTTTGATGATTTGCCGTTAAACTGGAAACCTCTTTTTATAATTGTTGATCCCACAGTCTTTTGTATATCACACGATTGTTAGTCAGAATCGGGTGCGAATTTGTAGTTAGCTTTCCAAGGTACTTGTACCTTGTGTATTTACAATCAATTACGATCAAAGATAAAAAGAATATCAGTGCAAAATTTGTGTAATTCATGAAATTGGAGTCTTTTATTATAGATACAAATATGTATTTAACATTTTTCCTGGATTAAAGTATTATATTACTAATTAAATTAAATTTTTGAGATTTAAGTGTGATACACTTGATGAAGTGATCCTATAATGTAAAATAATGATGCTGCGTAAACAAACGTCGAACAAAGAATGCCGGAATTGTTGAAAAAAATCGCGAAAATAGTAGTAGATTTAATTGGTAGATAGTGTGTAGCATATCAATACATTGTGAAATCTTTGCGCAGGAATGGATTTTCATTTTGCCGTATAATAAATGATTTTTTTTTTATATTTTTGAATTCAGTTCTAATATATATTAACTTAGTTGGAATTTCATTACGAGAATTTGATAGTTTTATTGAAAATAATCTCGGGAAAATTTGTGTAATATTTGAACTTCTTATGAAGCTACTTTGAATATAAATAAAAAAATAAAAAAATTTAGAAGTTTGAATATAAAATAATAACACTTTCATAATTTCGAACTTGAAATGATTAGGAGAAATCGCTTTCTCAATTAAGACGGGCATAATTCATTAATATTTGTAAAACGGAAAGGTAAAATCTCAATTTTAAAATTGGTTAACTAAACTATTTTTGATAAACAAAATGATAAGAGATGAAATTGAAGATTATGGAAAATAATAGTGAAAATGCGGAATTTAAAAAATGAATAACGATTTTAGAATAAAACATTCAAAAGTAAATTATTTGAAATTTAAAAGTGTCCCATATCTAAAATTTCAAGCTCAAAGTTTTCAAATTTGAAGTGGTTAAAAGAATTTGGAATAAAACACGGTCAAAAATGCGTAATTTCAGGTGATATCAAGTTACGTACATTAAAAATAATTGGCTAGATATTTAAGAATTAAGATAATTTCCATTGTCAGTGAAAAAATAAATGAATTATAATCAAATGGTTGGGGTTGATTAATACATGATGTATAAAACCTCGGAAATGCACAAAAGATAAGAAGTCTTAAGTTATAAAAAATAATATTGAGATAGACGAAGTAAAGATACATTTTTTAATGTAAATATTTGAAGATAAATTGATTTTTATCGAAAATATTTACCACAAAGAGAGGTCAGGGTTGCTAACAAATTTGGGGTTCAAATTTGACTTCTTTGTATTTTATTGGGGACGTTTTCAATTTTCAACTGAAAAATTCTCACTTAAAGCTTGCAATTTGAAATAAAACTTAAGGGTTTTGCATATGATTCACATAATTTAAAATTGTTTAATTTCAAACACTATTAAATTCAAAGTGTTTGATTTATAGTCAACCCTCAATAAAAGCTTCAATCAGAAATTCTCGAATTTAGAATATTTATTATTTACAGTTTCAAGCGTGTGTAAAAGGTGCATTTTTAAAGTTATTTGAATTGCAAAAAAATCTATTTTGAAGGCATGAATTTCAAATTGACCAATTTTGATTGAATTCATGTAGCGCTTTCACATATTTAAACCTGAAATTAGTTCTTTTATGATAATTTTCAATTTGGAAATGTACATTTTAAACTTGCGTAAAATGGTTCGAACGATTAAAAACATTTCTAGGTGTACGAAAGATTCCATAAACTAGTTTAAGTGTAAGGCTTTCAGGTTAAAATGCTCGATTTGTTAAGGCTTCATTGGATATAAAATTTCCGAAATTACGGGAAACCATCAGTAATTTCTTATATTTGTCGGCAACTATGGAAATTGTTGGAAATTCTGGTATTTAACAAATTGTTTAGAAATTTGAAATGTTTTACTGTAAGAAAACAATAAAAATACTCACAAAAATGTTACAATTAAAACCTTTAATTAATCTTCTATTTCTTTTCACAAAATCAATCTTTATCACATCCAGGTATGTACTTAATTTTTACATTTGGTTATGAGTTCAGAAGAGGACAGTATTAGTGAACATTAAAAATATAAAACGAAATAATTGATCATATTAAACTTAATTAAAAATTATCAGTTTTAAAGTTTACATTTTTTTAATTTAGCTATAAATTTAATTTAAGAATTCAAAATTATTTGGTCTGGGAATATAATAATTTGACTAATATTTCCAAAAATTGACGTTGATCTTGCAAGGCCTACCCATTTTTTACTTTGCAGGCTATTTTTTACACACAAAAACAACATGGTAAAAAGCTTTGCGAAATTTACGGAATTTCAGGGTTTTCAGAACCGTTTGAAAAATTCCTTTTACTTTTTTAGTTAGTTAAAATCGCTGTTACTTTATTAGTTAATTTTGTATGAATAAATCTTAGGAAAAATGTAAGTTAGTTTAAAAGATATTCAGAACTTTTAGAAGTTTGGAAGAAATTTTAAAATATTTTATAAATTTTCAGGCTGACAATCCAACTGTTCTAAACCGTTCGTCTTTTTGGCTTGGAAATTCAATCATTTTGTTCAAAAGTCCTTCTTTTTTCTCAAAAATGCAAATGTTTTTTTTTAAACATTTACTCGTCCGTATGGATTGAAAATGTATCTTATATGGTAGAAAAATCTTTGGTTCAAAATTCATCTTTCTCGGTTAAAAATGAATTTTCGTTAGAAATAATCTTTTTGGCTTGAAAGTTCAACTATTTTGTTTAAGTTTAACCTTTTTTGTTTGAAAACTCTACTATTTGGCTGCAAATTCATCTTTGTAGGTCGAAAATTGAACTATATTTAGTTTGAAATGCAACTGTTTGGTTCAACATTATTATTTTTTTAATTCGACATTTTGATAGAATATTAGGACTTAAAAGTCAACTGTTTCCTTAAACCATTCGACCTGAAATATTGGGAATGTAAAGATTTTCTTAATGAAATATCTTATTGTATTCAATATTGTATCTATATTTATTTTA
The DNA here is from genome assembly GCA_932178445.1 of Andricus quercusramuli. Taxonomy (NCBI): domain Eukaryota; kingdom Metazoa; phylum Arthropoda; class Insecta; order Hymenoptera; family Cynipidae; genus Andricus; species Andricus quercusramuli. The sequence continues at coordinate 452,485 of CAKNXH010002425.1, forward strand.
TTCTGGGCAGCGAAGTCTGCAGCAGACCGGCAATGTGGAAGACCTGGGTTCGGATCCCAGCGAAGCTTGAGAGCAATTTTTTCACAATTTAGAAATAAAAGTCAATATTCAAAAATATTAATTTCAGACCAGTAGACAAAAAAACAATCAATATCAACTTATTTAATACAATTTATCTGGTCAAAACCATTCATAATTTTAGTAGAAAATTCGTGATTTTATTTGGAAATTCAACTGTTTTGTTGAAAATTAATTTTTAGGTTGAAAATTCAACTGTTTTGTAGAAAATTGGCTTGAACATTCAACAGTTTGGTAGAAAATTCAACTATTTGGTCGAAAAGTCAATTATTTTTGCTGGAAATTCGTCGTTTTGGTAGAAAATCAATTCTTTGGTTAATAATGCAACTGTTTGAGAGCAAATGAAACTATGTATTTTGGTTGAGGATTGAACTATTTTGTTAAAGTGTTTTTTTTTTTACCTAAAATTAAAAAAAATGTCATTGAAATATCAAATATTATATTTTTTATTGAAAATTCATTTTTTTAGTTCGAAAACTGAACAACTTTTGTAAAAATTAATTTTAGTAGAAAATTCATCTCTTTGGTTGAAAATTAAACAACTGTTTTTAAATTTCCCTTTTTAGGGTTAAATATTAATTTTTGAACTACAAATTTAACTATTTAGTTGAAATTGACATTTTTTATTGAAATTTTCATATTTTCTGATTGAAAATTCAACTGTTTTCCACACAAAATTCGTCTTTTTGTCTTGGAAATTAAACCATTCCATTTTTTTTCATATAGAAATTCAAGTATTTGATTGAAAATTTATGTAATTTATTGAAAATTTGTATTTTGTTATGAAAGTTAATCTTCTTATTGAACATTAATTTTTTGGTTTGAAAATGCATCCCTTTCTGTAGAAATTTCACCTTTTTTGTTTGAAAATGCAACATTGTAGCTAAAGATGAATCTGTTTCGGTTGAAAATTAAATTTTCTGTCGAAATTCACATTTTTGGGTTGAAAATCAAACTGTTTTGTAAAAATTCTCATTTTCGGCTCGAGAACCAAACAAACTGGTGGAAAATTTAACTATTTGTTTGAAAATTGATGCATTTTGTTGAAAATTTGTCTTTTTTGGAAGAAAATCAATTTTTTGGTTAAAAATTAATCTTTTTTAGATAAGGATTCAAGTATTTTGTTGAAATTTTGTCTTTGTTGGTTAAATCGAACTGTTTTTTTTTCTAATTTTAAATCAAAATCCTTTCCGTTGAAATATCAACTATTACATTTTTCGTTGAAAATTCGTAATTTTAGATTCAAAATTCAACTCCTTGATTGAAAGTGGAACTATTCTCATAAAAGTTCTTTTTTTTAAGATTCATATTTCTAATTGGAACTTCGTATTTTTTTGGTTGAAAATGATTTTTTTTTTGAACTAATAATTTAAATATTTTGTTGAAAATTCAAATGATTGATTGTAAAATAACTTATTTTTTGGAAAATAATATTTTCGGGTTGAAAGTTCGACTGTTATATAGAAAAATTGCCCTTTTGACTTGCAAATTTCACAATTTGGTATAAAATTTAACTATTTGGTACAAAATTAAACTATTTTTGTAGAAAATTAGTTTATTTTGATTGAAAAGTAATTCTACTCAATAAAAATGGCACTATATCTCTTTTGGCAAATACTTTATCTTTTTTAGCTTAAAAATTCAACTATTGAGTTCAAAATTATGAGAAACGAAAACAATATTGACTAAAAATTAATCAAATAAATATTGGACTCACAGCACATCCAATGTTCAAAATATTTAGTGGAAAATGTATGTAGTTTGTTGAAAATTCGTATTTTTTGGTAGGAAATGAAAATATTTTGTTAAAAATTTAAGTATTTTGTCAAAAATTCGTCTTTCTGGTGGAAAATTCAACTATTTGGTTGAAAAATGATGTATTTTTGTTGAAAATTCATTTTTTCTGGCAGTCGATTAATCTTTTTAGTTGAAAATTTAACTTTTTGGTAAAAAATATATCTATTTGTTTTACAATTCGTAATTTTTGTTTAAATATGCAATGTATGGTTAAAAGTTAAGCTATTTCAGTTAAATATTCAAGTATTCTGTTGAAAATTCGCCGTTTTTTGGTTACATTCAACTGTTCCTTTTATTTAAAATTTAAATCTTTTGTGATTCAAATAATAACCATTACATTTTTTGTTAAAAAATTAGTATTGCAGGGTTGAAAATTCAACTATTTTTAAAAATTAAGAATTCATCCTTTTGGCTTGAAAATACAACTGCTTGGTTGAAAGTTGAGCTGCTTCGTTAAAAAACTAATGTTGTTGGTTGAAGATTCATCATTTTAGTTCGAAATTCCTCTGTTTATTTGAAAATTGTACTATTTTGTTAAAAATTCTTTTTTTAAATTAACGGTTGTAAATGAAAATTTAACTATTGATTTTTTGGTTTAATTTTTGAGTAGAAAATTCCATTTGGTTCAGAATTCATGTATTTGGTCAAAAATTTGTGTTATTAGTAGAAAATTAATCGTCTTGGTTTAAAATTAAATTACACGATAAAAAATATCGTACTTTGTTAAAAAAAAATTTTTTTGTAGAAAAATCATTTTTTTGATAAAACTGTAACTGTATGGTTGAAAATTAATCTGCTTCAGTTGCGAATTTAAATAGTTTGTTGAAAATTCGTCCTTTTGGATGCATCCAATTGTTTTTAATTAAAAATTAAAGTCTTTTTTGGTTTACATATATCAACTATCACATTTTTCCGTGAAAATTCATCTGTTTTGTAGAAAATTCAACCGTTTTGTAGAAAATTTACGTAATTAGTTGAGAATCCATATTCTTGATTGAAAATTTAACTACCTGGCAGCCAATCAGCAAAAAAGTTCAAAATCTTTTTTTTGTTAAATAAAGAAATAGTGGCATTAGCAGAAAATGGTAAAATATTGTCATCGTAAAGAAAAATTGTAAAATAGTGTTAATCAACTCGTGAGTCCGAGGCCTGAATCACTGATATTTTTTATCTATCTTTTCCTAAAATAAAAAAAAATCTTACGTTGATGATCTTATATCGATGAAAAATGTATCCTTATCCGCCACTGCATTGTACCGCTGCTGTCTGGACAAAATGCATTTCATGCGATCACGTTTTTCCATCCGGCACGTGAACCGAATAAACAAGAAGTCAGGAATCTATATTCAACACTACCATTGAATCATTGAACGACAAGTGCCTAAGATCGAAGCGCAAGATCCTCTGTTGTCCTCTGTACAAACCGCCAACGCCAACCATGCAGGTGCCCAGGAACTAGCGTGTTCAAACACGCCGAATGTTCGTTTCGTGCCGAGGATGGCCGAAGCGCGGTCGTGTTGTAATGCGCATGCGCGACAGGTGTAAGCGTCGCGCATGCAGCCAGCAACAGGTAGGCAGTCGCATTTTCGAAGGACCTGGTGAACCGGGCCACGGTTTATTGCACGTTCGGGCTGTGGTCCGTGTCCGTATAAACACTGGAGACCAACGCGGAAACGATTCGAGTACACTCGTTCGGGTCGTTTGTGTACTGCCAGAGGAGATAACACGAGGAAGAAGATAGACGAACGAAAAAGTATCGAGATCCCAAGGATTTCGAATGATTCTTCAAGACGTTAAATGTCTCTTTTCTGTTCTTAAAGGCTAGGTAGGAAAAGTAAAATACAAGAAACATATAATCATTCCCGAGCAAAGTTCAGAATATCGGGTAATGTGAGTGATGCAGGAGAGGAAAGGGAATTTGGAATTTATCAAAATTGTCGAGTCTCCAATGTAAGAAAATTTTTTGTTGAGAAACTCAAAGGTGCCACTTATTGTCATTACTTTTGTCAAAAATAATATCAGTTATTTCTCTCATCTCAGTGGTCTCAATTTGAGGGATTGTGTATCAGGACGAATTCAGCGGCAAATTAAGTATGTTGGGAATTTCAGAGCGGACGAGGATCGAACTTGTTCAACTGGATTTTATGGTTTTTGAATTCCAAGTTTGTAAAAAACTTGGAAGACGTTAACGGCCGAGTGTGTGACGTGGTTGTGTTCGTGTTTAAGTGCCTTCTTGACATCCAGTGGTTCCCAATTACGGAAAATTTTCTTATGGAAAGAATATCGCAGATTTTGTGAGAATTTTTTACGAAAATTCGGTAGGTCAGAATATCAAAAAGAAAATTGAGTCTCTTCAAGGAATTTTCTGTAATTCTAAAGCAAAAGAGTGTTATTAGGGTGTTATTTCACTTATTCTGCTAAAAGTAATAATATTTTGCAAATTTTGCGGTCTAAATTCAGATTATTTCGTAGAAATAGTTCAGATTGTTCATATAGCATAATTTTATTTGAATTTGAAAAGTTATATTACACTCTTAAACTAAATTTGAACCATAAATAAACATAACCTAAAATAAAGTAAAAGCCGATAATAAATTAAGGAGTTATGCTAAAAAAACACCCAATTGGTTCCAATTTATATAGTCATTGTTACTATTTCGTTCGTATTGTTTATTTCACTTTTTTATTGATTAAACCTCTACAATCCAAAATGCAAGTGCTTATCGATACATATCGATATGAATGTCAATTGTTTGTATATTGTTCTATGTATAGCGTTTTCAATGTAATCTAAAAACATTTAACCTAAAATTTGATCAGCTTTCAATTAACGATTAATTCGAATTATTTTAAATAATCACGGAGTTAGACATTTTATTTCATTGACAGCTAACTTCACTTCATTTAGGGAAAACAATGGAATCAAATGAGACAATACTTTATTTTTATAATATCTTCGTGATTAATAATAATTATTATCATTTAATTATTTCTCTATATATTTCTTGAAACATAAAAACTAATTTCCAAATATACTTATGGTGATGAAACTATTTTTTACGATGATATTAACAAAATAAAGTTTAGTCCCATGCATTTGGTCCATTGTTTTCCCATCAGCACTCGAGGAAGTGAAATTAACTGATAAGTGAAAATAAATAATAAGAAGTATTTAAAATTGTACAGTTTTCAAAATATAAGCCATTCAAATTGGAAAATTTTTTGTTTGAGGATTTTCCCAAAAAAGCGTGATTTTGAATTTTGCAGACGCTACCCCCTAAATTTCTTCCTTTTGGTGAAAAATTATTGCCATACATTTCCTTTTATTTTTGAAAAATTGTTTAGAGGTTTCGCTAGGCCGTTTTAGGTCTGAAATTGAATTTTCTTAGTTTTCAATTTAAAAAAAAAATTAAGGCTAAAAACTTCTTTCTTCCCTCAAAAGTATTTGCTATTTATTAAGCAAATTTTGGAGATATTATCGGGCCTAGAATACGAAGATTTAGTCTGAAATGGACCCTAAACCTTTTTTTCCTGGAATAATAATATACACAGAAATTCTTCTACAATATAAAGAGAATATTCTTCATAAGGAATAAATAAAAAATATTTATACCGGGTGACAAAAAGCTTGAGTTTTGAAATACATAAAAAATAGACATTTTTTACAGTTTGAAAATTTCTATATTGTACTTTAAAATGTATTTTTACTCATAATTTTATATCAAATCTTATAATTTTTGAAGAAATTATAAATTTTATCATTCAAGGCCCAATGATATCTCCAAAAAAATTTTGTTTTGTTTCATAGAATTTAGGGCATATTCCTCAATAAATAAGAAATACTTTCTAGAGATAAAAGAATTTTTGGCATTAAATTTGTATTTTTTAAATTGAAAACTAAGAGAATTTATTTTCAGACCTAAAACAGCCTAGCGGAACCTCTAAACAAGTTATTAGGAATAAGAGAAAATTGATGGAAGTATTTTTTGACCAAAAGAGGGAAATTCTGAGAAAAGTGGGAAAAATGTCCATGTTTTTCAAAAGTTACTCAAATTCAATTTAAAAGAAGGAACACGCTAATAGGTTTGAAATTACAGCCTCAAAAAGTGTTCTCACTTTGTAAATTTCTGAATTGAACAATTAAGAATTAAAAGAATAGAAACAATTTTTCATGTATACTGTTGACTTCTTTGTACATTTTCGAGATTAAAATAAATTATTTTTTTTAGAAATGTTTTATATTGTTCTTCTTGCATTTAATTTTTCATTTTAGAAATATTTTTGAGTTTCTCGTAAACTCTTCATCTAAAGAAAGTCTTGACTCATAAATTTAATATTAGTTTCTGAATATATAGAATCTTCATTTTTAAAACTATTTTCGACATGAAAAGATATTCTTGATTTGTGGCAATTTCTTTCAAACAAAGAAACTTTTATTCAACTAAGGAATATTTTTTGGCTCAAAGAAATATATTTTTTGATTTAAAAAAATTGGATTTAAAATAAAAAAAAGTATGTGGACTAAAACAAAATTTTTGTTTGTACAAACGAATATTTCTTAATTCAAATAAAAGTTTCTGTGATTTTTAAACTTGATTTGGAGCGTTTGGAAAAGTCTTAATTCTCACTTGGAACTTGAGAAATGGAATTTTCTAGAACGTTTATAATTCTTATTTGGAACAGGGAATAAATGAAAGAAATATAAAAAATGCACGTAAAGAATTAAAATTATCGTGACGATTATCGTGAAGAAATATAATTTTGAGTTTGAGACAGGAAGTTTCCGTGAGGAATTATAATTTCTACTCTGGGACAGGGAATTTTAGTGAAAAATTATATTTTGAATTTGGGACAGCAAATTTCAGTAGGAAATATAATTTTGACAATTGGGACAGAGATTTTCCGTAATGAATCTTGACTTTTGAATAGGGAATTTCGTGAATAATTATAATTTCCATCTTAGGTTTAGTTTAGAACAAGAAATTTCGTTAAGAATTATAATTTTTACTTCAGGATAGGCAGTCTCCGTAAAGAATTATAATTTCACTTGGAACAGGGAGTTTTCAAAATACAACTTGAATTTTGAAAAAGAATTTTAATCCAGCTTAGAAGAAGGAAATTCACAAAAACAATCCCTGTTCCGAGTCAGAATTCTTCAGATTTTGCACCTTTGTCCAAATCAGAATTTGAATTAAACCTTTTTTTACAACTAAAAAGTTGCCATAATTTGAAACCTCTCTCTTCCAAAGTTTAGAAAAAGGAACTTACTTTATTTCGAAATTATAATGATAATTTTCACTTTGAAACAGGTATTTCCGCAAAGAATTATAATTTAGACTTTTGGACAGGGAATTTTCATAAATAATTATTATTTGTCTTAGAAGAGAGAATTTTTGATATGGAACAGGAATTTTGAAAAATAATTTTAATTCTGAATTAGAATAAGGGAATTAGAAAAATCCCTGTTAAAATTCAGAACTATAATTCTTTTACAGAGTTCTCTGTTCCAAATCATAATTGTAATACTTATGACAAAAAATTATTTGGTTTTTCTACTCAGAAATATAATTCTTTTGCAAAAATTCATGTTCCAAATCAGAAATCCTTGAAATTTTTGTAAATGTTTAGAAATCTCTTGAAATCATTACAAATCGTTTCAAATCATTTAGATCTTTTGAACACTTTTCAATTGACCAGGAGGAAATTGACCGGAAATTTAGTCATCTACTTGCAGACATTCTAAATATTTGTTATGAAAGAGATTCCTACGAAGAAAAGATAAATGAATAAAAACCATATCTTTTTCTGATCTAAAATGTTTAAACATCTAAGTATTGTAGTAGATACACTTTATAGACAATCTGAATTACACCAGTTATTTTTTTAAGTGTTCCAAACATTCTCAAATTTTCAATTCTTGAAGATTCAATTTTTCGAATTGCACAAAGTTGCGAATTTTGTGAAAGATGGCTTTGCAACGGTGCAATTAAATAATAACTTAATATGTTTAAAAATCACTTTCATATTTCAGACTTCACACTCTTTCCCTTATTTCCTCCTCTCTTTTCCACTTTCTTCTTGAAGAATTCTTCCCCTTTCCTCGATTTTTCGCTTAAATGCAAAGTGAATTAATATGAGTCCAACAAGAGAAGCCAACTATTTTTGGTTATAAGTTATTGTTTTGGGAGAAAAGTCTACCATGCTATTTTTTGTTGGGAAATCATCTCATGAAGAAAGTGGAGCCACTTTTTTAAAAATTCATTATTTTGGTGGAAAATTTAACTATTTTGTGGAACATTCTTTCCATTTTTGGTTGAAAATTAATTTTTTTAACTGAAAATTTTATTCCATTTGTGGTTGAAAATTCGTCTTTTTCGTAGAAAAATAGTATTTTGGGTTGAAAATTCATCCGTCATCACCTGTTTTTGATTTCAAATAAAAACTTTTTGTTTCTAATATGAACTATTACATGTTTCGTTGATAATTGATATTGTTTGGTTGAAAAATCAAATATTTGGTTGGAAGTTGAACTAGGTTGTAAAAACTAGTTTGTTTGACGGTTCATCGTTTTTTAATTTGAAATTTACCTATTTGGTTCTAGATGAACTTTTGTATTGAAAATTCCATGATTTTGATTAAAAATTTAACTATTTGGTTATAAATTAAGCGAGTTATTTGAACAATTAACTATTTGATAAAAAAATAACTTATTAGTTGAAAACTAATTTTTCGTTTTGAAAATTCAACTATTTTGAGGATAATTCATCCATTTGGCTTCAAAATTCAACAATTTTGTTGAAAATTCGTTTTATTTTGGGTAGAAAATTTAATTTCTTTTTTGAAAATTCGTCTGTTTGGTTAAAAATTCATGTATTTTGTTAAAAAATTGCCTCTCAGCAGAAAATTAATCTTTGTTGGTTAAAAACTCAGCTGTTTGGTTTAAAAATTAAACATTTTGTTGAAAGTATGTTTATTTTGTCGAAAATTCAACTTTCCTGTGAAATTCAACTATTTCAACTATTTGGCTGTTAATGCAACTGTTTGGTAAAAAATTAATTTTGTTTTTGTTGAAAATTCGTCTTTTTGTGCTAAAAATTCGTATTGTTGGGATATTGGCAACTGAACTCACTAGAAACGCAAAAAAACGCAGAATAAACATGGGATCCGTATTTAGCCAATGGCTACGTTACTCTTGGGTGATTGGGGGGGGGGGGGCCCCCAATAACAAAAAATTGGTAATGTAGTTTATGGACGGCCCCGTATAGGGTTGTTAATTTTGATGAAACTTTGGGAATGTTTCAAAAGATTTAAATATTAACGTGGAAAAATTCAAAATATATAAAAAATGCTAGTAGGTATTAAATTTTAACTTTTAATTCTGTAATAATATATATGTATCAACACGACGCCATTGCAGGGCTTAAAATGTTGCTAGGTCCTACAATCTTTTTGTAATCGGGTTCTAAAAGTGTGTATGTATTCCGAAATCAAAAAGTGTGCAGTGGAAAATGAACTTTATTTTCTAAGGAAAATTTTCAGTTTTCTAAGCTCATATTTTTAAAATATTAAAAATAAATCAAAATCCCTATTTACTTTTCGCAGACTTCACAGTCTTTCCTCTTATTCTCTTTTTTTCCAATATTTTTCATTGGAAGTTCATTCTTTTTATTTGAAAAGTTTATTATTTTTTTTCATAAGCACTCATAATCTTTTATTGAAAATTTAATTGTTTGATTAAAAATGTACTGATTTTGTTGAAAATTCAACCATTTGGTTGAATTTTGTGAAAAGGTCCATCGTTTTTGGTTAAAAATGCAACTGTTTGGTTGAAAATTGATCTGTTTTGGTTGTAGGTTCAACCATTTTGTTGAAAAATCGTCTTTTTGGGTGAATTCAACTGTTTCTGATTCAAAGGAAAATTCTTTTTTTTTTGTTGAAATGTCAACTGTTGCATTTTTCGTCTTTATTGTTGGAATATCAACTATTACATTTGTTGTTAAGAAATCATCTATTTTATATAATAATTTAACTGCTTGGTTAAAAGATGAACTATTTGTTGAAAATTCATTTTTTTTTTTGTAGACGATTCATCATTTTAGTTGAAAATTCGTCTCTTTTGTTGATAATGTAACTATTTTGTTTTAAAATTTGTACTCTTTATTGGTGTAAAATTACTTTTTTTATTGAATTTTAATTATTACAGTTAAAGATTCATCATATAAGTTGAAAGCTCATCTCTTTCATTGAAAATATAACTATTTTGTTGAAAATTCCTTGTTTTTTTGTTTTTTTTTTCGTTGAAAATGGACATTTTTGTTAAAAATTAATATTTTCGATTAAAAATTCAACTAGCTTGTACACAAATTTGGTTGAAATTTTTGTTATTACTTTTGTCTGAAAAGTAGTTTTTGGTTGAAAAATCAACAATTTTGTTGAATATTCGTCGTTGCAAATTTGTCTTTTTGGTTTGAAAATTTGTCTCTTTTGGTAGAAATAATTTTTTTTTTTTTTAATTGAAAATGCAACTATTTTATTCTCTATAAATTTGAATCAGTAAATTTTTTTACTAACGTCCATGAGCGACTGATTTCTAACTATGAATCAGTTGTTTAGTGATAAATCAGTCAAACTTACTAATTTAACAATGAAAATAACTTATTCATTGCCATAATTAAATCACTGATTCAAAATGGTAAACATTTTAACTGATTCAAATCTACAAAATTGAAAATCATTCCGTTTTGGTTGAGGATTTAACTCTTTTGTTAAAAATTCGTCGTTTTGGTGACATTTTTTCATTGTTTCCTGAAGCTTTCAATGTTTCAGTGAAAAGTTTCATTGACTCACATCTCTAGCCTCGTATGGGACCCGGATGATGGTGTCTAAAGACGTCACTGAAGCAGGTAACGCGTATGCACTGTGCATGGTAATACTAATAGGAAGAGAACAGGACAGGACGGGGCAGGGGTTTGGCGAGTCTCTTTCTGCTTTGGTCCACGAAGTCGAAGGTGCAGAGTTGCAGTTTGCAGACTGTAGTTGGTTTCAGTTCCGATGCGATGCGAGAGATTCAACTGGCGCAGTCTTCGGCGGTCTTGTCCAGTTCCAGTTGTGAAGGGGTCCGGTCGATTGTCGAACCTCTTTGTGCTGAAAATGCAACTTGGAAATCGGAGAAGTTAGCGAAAGGACAACCTCGTCTGCAAGACTGTGCATACCTGAGAATCTGCTTGAGAGGCTCTAGTCTGAGACTGGCTCGTTTTGACCGACGTGAACGCGTAGCCTTGACTGGCGCCAGCTAGCCTGCCCGATCAACCACGTACAACTTACCTACAATACACTTCTTGGTTCTTGCGAAACTCGATCGTATTTTAAAGTAAACGTAAGTTGAAAGAAACCTAGGGGCCAGTTGGTACTCAATTTTCAAGTACCGCCTCCTCTGAGATTGAGATATCTGATTCGTAGCAGAACTTTTGAGATACACGTGTCTGATAACATGAACTTCATTAATGTTCTGTGACGAAGAGAGGATCAAGAATAATTTCCAAATTGATTTTGGGATAGGTTGGTGGGTTGTTGATAGATTCTTAGTAGTTTATTGTTGATTTTGGAAGAGGAACTTGATGTTGGAATGAAATCCTTTGTGATGGATAGTCTAGATTTGGAAAAGAGTCATAGTTTTGAACTAGATTCCAGGTCTTGGAAAAGGTTAAAAGAGGTTATCTAAGCGCTTTGTAAAAGAAGTACCGCCAACTCCGGGATTGGGATTTAATTCGTAACAGAATATTTCAGACACGTGTTCGAATCAGATGGAGTGATCTGATGATTTCGCTTTGTTGTGATGAAATGAACTTTATTGACGTTTTGTGAAGAGAGGATCTAGGAGAATTTCCAAATCGATTTTGGAATAGATTGGTTGGTTTTTAATAGATTCTCCGTACAGTACTTTATTTTCGATTTTGAAAGAGGAACTTGATGTTAGAATTAAGTCCTTTGTAATGGGGAGTCTAGTTTTGGAAAAAATTCTTAGTTTTAGAATAGATCTCAGGCCTTGAAAGAAGATAGAAGAAGTTATTCAATCGATTTTTAATAGAATATATCATGATTTGGCTTAGGTGTGATGAGATGAACTTTATTGATGTTTTGTGAAGAAAGGATCAAGAAGTATTTCCAAATTGATTTATTCTTTAATTTTAATGGTACCATATTATTAAATTCTATTTTTTTTCAATTTTTATCAAAAATGGAAAGAGTGGTTAGATACAGGACTAAATAACCAACTAAAGGGGAATTTTTCAGTAGAGCGAAAAAGCATTATGTAAAATCGAAATCACTATTTACAGGTGAAACAAAAGTCCACTCCCAATCTGAAGTGTTGCTGAATTGAGACCAAAATAGTTCGATTTTAAAACATTACCCAGGTTCGAGAAAATGGACGTGGAAGTTGACAATCTGAATGTGGCACTAACTAAATAAATTCAATTTTCAGATTAAAAAAATAAAAACAAGCTCCGGCGAGATTGAGTATCTTAATATGAGTTAAGTTAGCCAATTCTTAATTGATTTTTAAAAATCATCGTTTTAATTTCACGTAAGCCGTTCTTCCAATTGATTCAATATTTTCGATACTTAATTGAATTTGGAGTTTATTTTTTATAATAGATATTCTTCAAATTTTTAATATGCTCCTAATAATTTCTTAATTTGAAACTGATTCTTGATATTGTATTGAATTTGGCTTTAAAATTGGTTCTTGTCTTATACCTATATTGTTATTTTTTAAGAAGGTCTTTATTATTTAATTTAAAAAATCCGGATTTTGAACAGATTTTTGGTTCTGTGTTTGACTCAGTATTTTAAAAATAAGTTGCCTTGGTAGTTACGCTGTGATGCCGACTTTTGTGGGTTAGAACAGCTTCTTGATTTTTCAAGGCTTTTCTTCATCTATTTTTTAAAGAAGATTCTTTATTTTGGAAAAGATTCTTGATTTGTAACTAGATTGTTTATGATGATTTTTGGTTCAGAACCTAATTTAAAATAGTTTCTTGATCTGGGAATGAATGAATAATAATTAGAATTTTCAGTTATTGATTATAACATGGCTTCTGAAAAATAAAATGTTTGTCACCACATTGTTTCAAATAGCAAAGGGCAAAACTATTAATAGAATAGATTTCTTGGTAAATTGCAAATTCCTGTATTATTCCTGAATCGGATTCTCCAACCAGTGTCGTGGATAGCACGAGTGAAAGGCTACAATTGTTACATGCATTTGACAACTTCCTGGTTTGAAAAACGATAATCGTGTCATGCGTGTAGCTTTTCTTCTTGTTATGGTATTTTTTAATGAAAATAAAAAACAAGGGAAACAGGATTAGCAACATTTGGAGTAATTTTAATATCAATTTTATTCCGTTATTTTAGAATAATTTAAGCCGAGTTGGTGAATGTAAAGAAAGATTTGAATTTCTAATAGGTGCCGATTGGCCAAATTAAATCTTTGAAGATATGAAGACAGAAAATCACCCAAAATATTAAAAATAATTGCAAAAAGGACTTTGCTCTGGAATGATTATATTATAATCTTTTATTTGACATACTTCGAATTAATTGAATACAGAAGTCATTGCACAAGTTCTAGTGTCGCGAAAAGCGATATTTCAACATAATTTAATTCTGCTAGGTTTACCAAGCGCGAGAATTCAAATATGTCGAAACGAAGGGAAACTAGACTTTGTGGCTGAATATCGGGCGGATAAAAAACTTTCGTCGTCCACGACGTAAGATGTCAACGACGGAAGCGGTACGCTTCGCTACCCAGCAGACATCTGCCGAAGAGGAACAGGGGTAAATATTTTTTTAAACCACTCTTTTGTTTAAGGATTTTCGAGAATCTATTCTTAAAATTGTTGGAGAAATCGCTTTTATTTATCAAAGAAATACGGTTCATGTATATTATTTTCAACAATGTCTTTCTAGAATGCAGCGTTGGATCAGATGATAATGTGTTTGGCTTAATAATTTCCATTAAAATAGTTATTCCACGCTGTCGCGTGTTCGAGTCTGTAGTTGTGAGTCTCTATCCTATGGCTGTTGAAAATTTAATTTTTCCTTTAGTATAGTAGCTGGAAACTCCAGTTCCATTATACCAGAGAACATTGTTTTCCTACGAATGCACGTGCACATTTACGTCTTTTTATTTTTATTTCCTAACATTAAAAATCTAAAAAAAATTCGAAATTCATTATTACACATATTTTTAAATATACGGATTTAAAGTTTGTTGAAACGATAATTCATAATTAATTATTTTGAATTGAAAACGTTCCAAATCAAATAATTTTAGATTACGTAACATTTTGAAAAAGGGCAATATTTTGAATGGCGCATGAAAAATAATTGAACTGATGTCATTTCTAATTCAAAGCGTTCAAAATTGAACAATTTTATTTTGAATTGAACCAATCAAAATTGAATATTTTCTGAATTAAAGTTTGAAAATTGAATCATTCAAACTTCAAAGAAATTGAAATTGTATTATTTCTATTCAAAGCCGTTCAAAATTGAATAATTAAAAATTGAAAACTTCTGAATTTAAATAATTTTCAATTCGAAGTGATTAAAATTTGACAATTTAAAATGGAAAACTAAATTGAATGTTTCAATTTTGAAGTAATAAATGGATTTCGAACCAAATCGTGAAATTTTCTACCAAAAAGGTGAATTTTCAAACAAGGAGGTTAATTTTCTACCAAAAAAGAAGATTTTTCAACAAAATACATGCATTTTTAACAAAAAAAATAATAATTTTTTAATCCAAAATGGAATAGTTATATTTATAGATGAAAAAGTTAATTTTAGCCATAAAAATTAAATTTTCAATAATATTAAGTTTTTTTAAACCAAACATAAGAATTTTCAACTATAATGATGAATCTTCAATACAAAAAATGAATTTTGAAGCAAAAAGTTGAATTTTCTACCAAAAAAGAAGAGTTTTCAACGAAATACATACATTTTAAAAAAGATAAATTTCCAACCAGAAATGGAATAGTTAAATTTTTAGTTAAAAAACTAATTTTTAACCAATTAAAAACAAATTATGAGCTAAATATTTATATTTTCAATACAAAAAAAGGAAGTTTTTGCATAAAATTATCTATCATCAACAAAAAAATGCATTTTTATCAAACTACTTTGTAGTTTCTTTGTATTTTAAGAAACAGTTGAATTCAGCCGAAGAAGACGAATTTTTAACTGCACAGTTGAATATCCAGGATAAAAAAAGATTACTTTTCAACCAAGCAACCAAGAAAGATTTTTCAGTCAGCAAAGAAAGAATATGTTATTCTTAATATGGAATTTTTATTCCAAAAAGAGGAATTTTCTACAAAACAGTTGAATTTGCAAACAGAAGACATTAATTTGGAATAAAATAGTTGAATTTTCAACCAAGATAGACTTTATTGTTCTTAATCAAATTGTACCTTCATTTCTTAAATTTATAAATTATACAAATACCTAATTATACTAATAACATTATGTTCATTATTGTAAATACTTTTCAGAACTTCCAATTTTCGTAGGCAATATTCGATTTTTTCCTCTCATTTTAAATATTAGTAAAATTCCATACATGTCAAGTTCTTGAAATTGAATTGCACAGTCACAACTAGACTGCGCCCGCACAAATTTCATAAAAAAATTAGGTCCGCGCATTAAAAATGGCGAATTTTTTTTCGGGCATGAAAAATCAGGACATAGTACAAAAAATCGGAAAATCAGGACAGTGATAAAATGCAGGACATGTCCTGATAAATCAGGACGCCTGGTTACTCTAAATGCTTTTAAATTTCGAAATATCGAGGTGACATCCTTTGAAGATAGTAAAATAGGCTAAAAAAGATACATAGTAAGCTAAGGCCTCAAAATGGGATTAGGATGGTGCGAATTGTAGCGAATTGTAGCGAATTGTAGCGAAATGTGTAGCCTAAGCGCGTCGATTAGTCACATTCACGACTCAATGTCAATGACTGCTTCCCCCAGGCTGACCCTCGTGCGAACGAGGTTCGTCTCCTGGCGTCGTATATCGCAAACCAGCGCTTTCACACGGATGTAAAATATCCGTGCTATAAGTCGCTATACATATATGTATGCATATAAATGCACATATATAGCTATATGCACAAAAAAGATATACCTAGCCACCTGCTTTTTATTTTTATTACGATCGAAGGATACAAACCGCAAGTGTGGAAGCATCCATATGGATACTGATTGCCACTTGCCGGATCCTCTCCTCAAGCAATGTAGACCACGAGTCCTTTAATATACATTACCATTGCAGAGCCCAAGGGTAGATTTCGCAAAGCCATAATAATCGATTTCAATATTGCTTGTTGAGGCTCAAAAAAATGTAAATTACGGATCAACGCCAATATTGCTTTAGATTAGCCTATAAGTGGTGCGCGCATATTTCTGGATTATCAAAGTTGCTGCGGGTGCGGAAATTCTTGAAAGCTAGGAAATACCAGGGAATATCTGAAAGAGCCAGAGAATTCTTGTAAACTGAAGTTGAAGTTAATTTTGTAATTTTGTTGAAAAATCGGCTGCTTCATTAAAGAGTCGTCCTTTCTGGTTTTAAAATTCATCTCTTATCGTAGAAATTTAACATGCATCTGTTTGGTTGCAAATTAATCTGTTTTGGTTGAGGATTCAACTGTTTTCTTGAAAATTCGTCATTTTGATAGAATTCATCTGCTTTTGGTTTAAAATTAAAATATTGATTAAAAATTTGTTTGTTTAATGACTTATCATTTTAGTTAGAACCTCTTTCTTTTTGGAAATTTAACTAGTTTGATGACATTTTTTAAATTAATTTTTTTAATTAAGAATTTAGCTACTGCATGTTTGCTTGAAAATTTATCCTCTTTAGTTGAAAATTAAACTGTTTGGTTAAAAATTCATACATTTTGTTGAAAATTCGTCTTTTGTGGTACCATATTAATCTTTGTAATGACTACTTCATCTGCTCTGAAGCTTCATCTTTTTTGCTTAAAAGTGCAACTGTTTGATTGAAAATTAATCGGTTTTGGTTGGGGATTTAACTATTTTATTAAAAATACGTACATGTTTTTTGGTTTAATTCAACTGTTTTTGGTTGAAAATTTATTTTCTATCTAAAAATTCACCTATTCTATTGTTGGTTGAAAAATGAGATTTTGTTGTTGTAAATTCATGTATTTTATTGAAAAATGATATTTTCTTGCAGAAAATTCATCTTTCTGGTCGAAAATTCAAATATATGGTTAAAAATGATTTTTTGTTGTTGAAGATTCACCATTTTAGTGAAAAATTCATTTTTTTTAGTTGAAAATTCAACTATTTTGTTGCAAATTAGTTTTTTTGTGTAGAAATTGAAATTTTAAACTAAAAATTTAACTAATCTATTTTTGCTTGAAAGTCAATCTTCTTTAGCTTAAAATTATTATTTTTTTTTAACTCGTCTTGTTGGATTGAGAATTCAATTATTTTGATTCAACATTTTGGATGAAATGTTTTTATTCATTGTTTAAGAAATCTTTCTTGGTTGAAAATTCAACTATTTTGTTGAAAATTCCTCTTTTTGAATTGAAAATTATTTTGGTCGAAAACTAAAATATTTTTTGGTGGAAATTTTCAAGTTTTACACTCTTTGCTAAGAATTTATTCATTTTTCTGGTTGAAGATTAATCTCTTTCGTTGAAAATTGAACTATTTTATTGAAAATGTATGTCTTTTGTTGAAAATTCCCCTTTATTAGTAAAAGATTAACCATCTTCGTTGAAAATTCATCCCTTTCGTTGAAAATTTAACTGTTCTGTTGAAATTTTGTTGTTTTTTTAGTTCACATGTAATTTTTGTAACTTAAAATTAATCTTTTTTAGTTGAAACTTTATCATATATATATTTTGTTGAAAATTCGTCTTTCTTGATAGAAAATGAAACTTCTTGGTTGAAAATTCATCTTTGTGGTTGAAAAATGAACTATTTGTTTGAAACTTCATATGCTTTGTTGAAAATGCAATTGTAAGTTATAATATATCTGGATTTACTATTTTTTTTAGTAAAAATGTTTCCTACGTAAAATCTTGCAACCCTCCCCAACCTCATAAAAGAACTGTTAAATTTTTTTCGAACCCCCATCCCTCCAAGTCGTCTTACGTAATTTGTGGATGATTCCTTATAATAAAATTGAAATCAATTTAAATCATCAAATCAATAATAAAATTGAAGTTAGACTATTTAGATTGGTAGCAAAATAATTTTTATTTCTTAATCCAAATACAAAACTAGAAAAAGATACAGTATTTATTATTATTCATTATTTGCATGTGTCTACTTAGACATCTGGATCTGTTTAAGGCTTCTCTATCGATCACCGAAGTTAAGCAGCGTTGACTCGGTTATACTCTGATGGGGGCCGTCGTACTTAGGTGGAATGTATTTCGTCCTTCACTCTTACAATTAATTAAACTAATTTATATTTACTAAAATAAAAACTTCATAGTTTAAATTGTTTAATTTTTCAAATAAAAATTAATCAACTTTAATGGGTCTCAATTTGTGAGAAAAGAAAATTTTTATTAATGAGATTGTCTAGAGTCTAGATTTATTAAGACTCCGAATTCTAATTTTATTTTGCACATACCCAGTGTCTTATAATAATAAATGGGTTTTTATTGGTTTCATTTTTAATTTATCAACAAATGTTCTACAAAATTGTAAAAACTCTAAAAACACTTTCTAAGCATGTGACGTTTGATATTTAAATGCCCACATATGCAGAACTAGTAGATATAGTCAGTCTTACTCAGACACTTCGCGAGTGATTTATAGAATGGGACTCATTGCACCATTAAAATATTGATAAATAGAGCTATAATATACTTTGTAATCTGAAGTCGTTGAATATTTTATTTTCATTTTTATAAAATAATTAATTATGTTTCATACATAATTTCTATTGAAAAATCATTTAGACTTTTTATTTTAAATCACGTAAGGTTACTTGGTCTTAGAATATCATAACAGAAAAACATGATAGTTTTTACAATTGAATAAAAAATCTTCTATACTTTTCACTGAATTTCCAATATTTATTTCGGAATTATCTGTTCATATATGTTGTAATTCAACTAGTTTTAATTATACAGTTCACAATTGTACAATTTGAAATTAAGCACAATCAGGAAAGAAATACTTTCATATTGAAATCACTTAAACAAAATTGACAGTGTTTACATGTACCGAAACAATTCTGCTATTTGTATCAAAATTTCGGTACAAATAGACCCATTTCCAAGTCCCGCTATTCGTACCGAAATTGTGGTACCCGTAGCCACGGTCAACAAAATTCAATAATTTAATGTTAGACAGCCTAATAGTATTAACAATTTTAATTTAAAGACCTTCATGATTTTTATTTTAATATAATATTTCATTTAAAAGTAGTAGCGTTAACGAATCAAAAAATTACTTTCTCAGTTGAATAAATGTCGGGGCGATGGGGGGCATGCAGAAAGCAAAATTTCGGGAAGGGAGTTACCGGAAATATTAGGAAATTTTTTAATTGAACTTTAGGTCCGGTTAAAGTTTTTGGTCCAGTTCGAGTTTTCGGGTCGGATTGCGAACCCAAAACCCGACCCGCAAAAATCCCGAATCGTCACGTCGGGTTCGAACTTTTCAAAATTTTGCGCATTCCTAAATTATGTAGGGGAGGGTCTCCGGTTGTGGGCACAGTTGAAGGAAAACGCACCTAATTCTAAAGAATTTAAGGTTTATTAATTTCAAAGGCCTTTAGTGGCAAAAATTGAAAAAAAAGAGGTATTTGACTTAGGTAGTTGACTTCTTCGGGGTTGTCATGGCTGAAATATGCGAACTAAAATAATAACGAAAATACGTTGAAACGTTAATGGAATATGTTATGTCGGTATAAATGATGATATCTGACAGTTTTCACGTCAAACAGACGCTCTGAATGAAAAAAAATGTGCCCACAACCGGAATTCACGACCATTATCAGTGCATAAAGGAAATGTGATGTTTCATAACTTGCATATAAATCGATGTGGCATGTTAAATCACAACGAAAATACTGTAAAAATATCGATAACACTCACCTGTTTGAGATTATTTACTTTGATTTATCGCAGTTTTTGAACATTGGTAAATTACAAATGCGTTAATTTTTGCTTATTTTTTCAATATGATCGCAGCTAATGCACAAATCGTCCATTTACTTTGATATCACCTCGAAAACTGCGTACTACTGTCAGAATACAAGTGCGCCACCAGTTAGATCCGGCATATTTGTATTCTGTCAGTTGTTATGCACACTGTTAGAAAAATCTGTATGAGATTTAATATGCATGTGTGTGAAGCAAATATGCACTACCGCTACTGAAATGTAACATACATTGGTGTAGTGAATTTAATATACATGTGTATTAAATTTAATATACCGGTCGGTATAGCAGTGTGCATGAAAACTCAAAGTGCTTTCATTTCTTCAAATCTTGTCAAAATATTCGCAATCAAATTAATAATCTAGAATTCGTCGACTGAATTGTTATTTATAATGAAAGTGCGACGTAAGGGTGGCACTTTTTCCAAAATCCAGTCTAAATAGTAGAAATTTAATGCTAGTACAGTTGATTGGTCTGTTATTTGTTTGCTTAATTGGTCTTTTCGACTTAAAATCCAGTCATATTTTTGATTAACTGGAAGAAAGGTATCATGTTTTATTATTTGCAGTCGAAAATTCATGTTGAACTTATTTTGAATTTGTGTAAAATGGAATTATTTGATTTTTCTTGTAAGTGATTAACATAAATGTATATGAAATTTATTATACACACTCTTAATGGCGATTTCATATGATTGACATATTAATTTTAATACACATGGGTATATTAGATTTAATATTATTTTTAACAGTGCAGAGGTGCCCACAACCGGAGAGTGCCCGCAACTGGTGACTCCCCTACAATTTAAAACTAAAACCATTTGAAATTGAATATTTTTGAGTTAAATTCTTAAAATTATTACTCCTGTAAATTGTTAACATTAAATATAGTAAAATTTGACTAGATTTAAGCACAATTCATTTCATGTTAAGTCAAATCTTTCTGAATTTAAGACTCAATTCTCAAAGTCAGGTAATGAGACCATAAATTTAAAGGAACTTTGCGTTACTCCAGATAATCTGCCGAATTTAAGACAAAACACGGTTTACTTTCTAAACCTAAATTAGTAAAATGGTAACTAATTTATCAGGTCATAATTTGTACTAATCAATCATTTTTGACTAAAAGGTTAATGAAGTGTTAAAAACTGCTAAAATAGATAGTAAAATACAACAAATAATTAGTAAATTTTCATTAAGTAAATTAATGATCAACGTTTACAATTGAAATATTTTAGACAGTAAAAACGTATATTTAAAATTGTTTTGCATTAAATTCAACAGAATTTATCTCGATGAACTGAATCCTTAATTAAGTTAAGTTTTATCCCTGTTTTCGGAAAGCATTCTTAACACCTGTGTAAATAGAAGAATTTTTGTTGGTACTTGAAAACTTTCCAATAACCAAAATACAATAGAAAAAAATTACCAAGACCCAATAATCGAAATGGAAAATAGCGAATTTTTAAAATGTTGATTTTTGTATTTAATGAAATTATCTCAATAATATGACGTTTACAATTTTTGTTAGCATGTATGGGCTTTGTTAGCATAGAAATACACTAGAAAAAAATCGATGAGACCCAGGAATCGAAATTAGGAAATGGAACCAATTTTGAAAATGTTGAAATTTGTATCTGATGAAGTTATTTGTTTTCATCTGAGTTTGAAAATTAATTGGAGAACGTGCTGGCTTTCTGAAAATAAAACACAGCACATGGACAAAAGTTGAGAAATCCATGGAATTGAAATTAGATACATCAATTTTCAAAAAGTTTAATTTTGTTATATTTTTATTTTGTACTGAAGTGTCATTACTAAGTTAACACAATGCATGAAAATGTATATTTTGTAAATTGAATGAATGCCGATTTAGCATTGTTGTAAGTTGCTATTTTTCAATTTTGAATCCTGAGTCTTGTCGATTTTTTTCTAGTGTATTTCTATGCTAAAAAAGCCAAAATCTGAATTTATAATTCCTTGTATTTCCAATGTTGATACTTTGGTCTTGGCGGTTTTTCCCTAGCACATTTTTGTCACTGGAAAGTTTTTAAGTAGCAGAAAATTCCTCCTGTTTGCAGAGGCGTTAAGAATTTCTTCCAAAAACAGGCGTAAACTGAATAGGAATTATCTCGTAGAAAAATCCCTTGCAGGAATCTAAAAAAAATTGAAACTCAAAAAAATTTTAAAACTCTGTAAACCATTAATTGTTCAAATATTTTTTTTCGAGCTCAGATCAACAAGTTGCATATATTTATCGATTACAAGTTAATTGTACCTATTTAAGATTCCAATAGGTACTTTTGTGTGTTGTAATGATTTCGAATTCCAAAATTTTTTATATTCGACCCACCCTAATGTGTAAAGGAACCCGCACAAAAAAACTAGTCATAATTGTACAAAATCCTTTCAGAAAAGTTCTTCTAGTTTCATAAAAAGGAACCCGCACAAAAAAACTAGTCATAATTGTACAAAATCCTTTCAGAAAAGTTCTTCTAGTTTCATAAACTACAAAATAAATTAGTGCCAGTCAAATCCACAGAAAGGTCATCTCCATGTTCATTGAAAAACTGAAAATATCAAAATGACATAGATTTTACGGCAATCAGAATTTACATTGAAATTCGATGTGACGTAATAATCTTTCAAGACTTGAAGTTGCACATATCGAATGTGGACAAACGTGGCACATGGCACATACATACAATTACGAATTAGCCAGAGGCACTTGGCGAGACGAACCTTAAACCCTAAGGTTCAGTAACGGTTCTTCCACTGGTGCATATATACATTATACCTACACTTCTACAGTCTGTAGTTTGCCATTGCAATTTCTGCCCTGCCGACTGATACTTCTGCCTGAATCCTACCCTGTGGCGCGATTATGCACTGAAAAATCGAAAACCTGTCCTAGGCTCGAAAGTGGATTAAAGATCAGCGTCTTCTAGCTTCTTTCTATATTCCCGATCATTGACCTCCGTATAAATACCATATGGATCTCTTATTCTGGGATCACAGTCGTTCCACTAGACTACTGCTTTTCTTCTTTTTTTCTTCAAAATTACCCTATTTTCTAAAATAGTTCTTGAAAATCTTCCAGTTTGGCCACTGCCTAAAAACCCCGGGAAAATGCCGGGATATTTTTTGAAACTGGGAATTTTGTAGACTTGTTTTTATTTTTGCAATAATTATCGCCTCACTCTTCGGAAAAACATGTGTTTGGAATTTTGCTAAGTTTTACCAACCATGCATATTACAATATCGAAGATCATTTTATATTTAAGATTTTAAAGTTAATGTTTCATTCAAAAATGAATGTTCCATTTATACTGAAATAACATCAGTTGCTGCCTTGCGCAAAATTTTCATTGCGGTTTATTAAATAAAATACTTCCCACTCCTTCCTCTATTCCCTTCCTGTTCCTCTTCTTTAAAGAATTCATCTTTTTTTCTTGTTTTCAAGAAAATTCTTTTTCCCGTTTTTTTGCTTAAATGAGAACTAAATTATTAGAACTCAGGAAGAAAATCCAACTATTTTGGTTAAAAGTTAATACTTTTTAATTGAAAAGTTTACTATTACATTTTTACTTCAGAATTCATCTCTTTTGGTTAAAAATGCAACTGTATTGTTGGACATTCATCTTTAACGTTTCGAGTTGGTTCGCTATAGTTTTTGTAAAATCGCAACAACAAAAAATGATTTTTGGAACATTTGAGCTTAATTACCTCAAAAATCTTATTTGATGGAGAGATTCCACTTTCGGATTCAGATTAAGCGACCAAATATCTAAGGGAAATTACAGGACCTGTGTTAATAACATTATACTTGGCGTAGATTTATAAAATTGACTATACAGTTGAAGAAAAATATGACATTTCTGATAACAGATTTTTTCTTTTTTATGCGTAAAAAACTATGTTTAATTTTTCCGCTTTTTTGTGAAGGCAATCACCCTTATTTCCCCTCTTTGGAGGTCATGTTACTCTATGATCCCTGCTTTTTTCATGTTTCAATATACAGTCAAATAAATTTCCTAGAGTGCATTCGGGCGGGACGATACAAGCAAACATCGACTTCAGGAACTATCCCGACAGACGATAGCGAGAAGTTGTCCCTTATTTCGTGATTTTAGTCAAGAATCTCGGAAAATGAGCAGAGCGGTAAGATTCTCGACAAAATTTACAATTTCACATTTCGCGTAAATATAAAAAAATGGTATGAAAATTGGAAAAATATGAAAGTGGAATCACATAAAAACAAACAAGAAGGCCAAAAAGACCATTGGAAGCTTCGTGGTCATCAATATAATAATTTAATATTATAACTCATAAAATAATTTTACAAAAACGAACCTCTTCATTTATAACAGCATTAAGTTAGAAAACTGTAAGGGGCCATTCATTAATTACGTAAGGGTCCCGAGGGGGAGGGTTTTTTTTTAAATCTCTACAGGACCTTACCTCGGGGGAAGGGGGGGGGGGTTAAATCATTCTTACGTAATATGTTACTACGTCAATTATTGTTTCAATTCGAACGATCACAGTAGCTACTAGTACTTCTTAAGACTAATATTATTTTTTCAAAAAATAATAATCTTTATTTTATGTCAAAAAACGTGTTTTAGTTTTTCTAATGATATGTAACTATTCAACGCTATTTAGAAAAATTCTAAGTTAAATATTACGTAAGAAGGGGGGGGGGTCAAGAAATCTTATTTATTCTTACGTGGACGGGGGGAGTCAAAAATGGTCCAAATCGCCCTTACGTAATTAATGAATTTCCCCTAAAAAAAATTAAGATTCTTAGGACAGAATGTCTTAAAACATGTATTCGAATATAAATAAAATTAATACAAAAAAATGATGAATTTCTATAAAAATAATAAGATAAACTTTCCAGTAATCGTGACACCAATTTTCTTACTTTTTATTTAAATTGAATGCATTCAAATAATGTTTCCTACTATAAAATGCTAAAAATAAATATTTTTTATCATTAAATGTTACTTTTAACATATTTTGTAACAATATATTCAAATTATAATCAAGTTTCACGGTTATTGGAAATGTCACGATTACTGGGACATTTATCTTACATTTTAATTTTCTTCATTGTGCTATCAATAATTTTGTTACTAAAATAAATTTCATTTCTGTCTAAAAAAATGTTGTTTGTTTTCTTGTTTAGGTGGTTATGAGAAATGCGACTAGTGCCTTTAGATTTTCTACCTTTTGTAATTTAAAATTTGTATACAATTTTCTAACCTAATGTTTTATGATTGAAGCGGTTAGATTTTGTAAAATTATTGGCTGCGTCTAGTCGTCCCGAATTTCGGGACGACTAGCCTATTTCTACCATTTGGCTACTCATCCCGAAATTCGGGACGACTAGCCTATTTCTACCATTTGGCTAGTCATCCCGAAATTCGGGACGACTAGCCTATTTCTAGCATTTGGCTCGTCATCCCGAAAATAATGCACTTTATTAATTCTACTGTTTTAGCTAGACCAAAATTACCAAAATTGACAATCCTATTTTCTCCATTCGGCTAGTCGTCCCAAAAATAATGCATTTTAGGAAATTTCTCGTTTTAACTAGACAAAAATCACAACAAATGTTAATGACCCCGCAATTCGGGACGACTAGTCTATTTTCAACATTCGTCTAGTCGGCCTGAAAATAATGCACTTAATTAATTTTACTGCTTTCAACTAGACCAAAATTACGAGGCGTAGGAAAAGGGGTAGGGGTGTTACTTACATTATTTGTATAACCTGTCACAAGGGTGCCTTCCCGCCCCCACGAGGCGTTGGAAAAGG
>CAKNXH010002425.1:478409-616284 GCA_932178445.1 Andricus quercusramuli
GGGTAGGGGTGTTACCTTACATTATTTTTGTGACCTGTCACAGGGGTGCCTTTCCGCCTCCATGAGGCGTTGGAAAAGGGGTAGGGGTGTTACGGCCAGTATAGGCCGGCACACAGAACAGCTGATCTATATGTCACGTGATCGTTAACCAACGCGCAATAACACGCAAAATCGAACGAAAAACCGGAGAAAGATGCAGCGCTCTCAATTCGGCTCCCCAACTGTACTGCGCATGCGTCGCATCGGCAGTCTCATGGGCAGTAAAGAACTTGCTTTCTGGGAATTAATAAATGTTTAAATAAATTTTTTATGATAAATCATCATTGTAGAATTAATTAAATTAATTTTTGGATCACAAAAAAGTGTTTTAGAGTGCGAGAGCGAATAATTATTGAATTTTACTCTTTACAAATGAATGATTGATTCTAAATACAAAGGCAACAAGTGTATCTAGTCAAGAGTCAATAGATCACATCAAAGGAAGGTCCAATCAGAGCACGGAAATCATGAGAAAGTTTCGAACGACCTTGAGACTGCGGTGACACAGTGCAAATACATAACATAATTTGGATACGTTACAGCTTAAAAGGCTACACTTTATAAAATATAACCTAACTCTTAGTTCTATCCGTTTTTTAACATTTATTTTCAATTAGGGATGAATAGCAGTTTTGTTAATCTTCGGCTTACTCAAAAGGAGAGAAATAAAAAAGAATATTATAATTTTCGGGACGACTAGCCAAATGTTGAAAATGGGCTAGTCATCCCGAATTTCGGGACGACTAGCCAAATGTTGAAAACGGGCTAGTCATCCCGAATTTCGGGACGACGAGACACTTCGAAAATTATTATGCTTAATTACTTGATTTAGCATTAGATCATTACTTTGATGAGCTCGAAACTAACGATGGTACTTTTTGCTTTTCTTATTCGTCGTGATTCCAGTTCTATCATATTCAAATTCTGATAACTTATTTTTGACATTTACGCGAAATGTCAAACTGAAAATGTAAACATTATCGAGAATCTTGCCCGATCTTGCTTACATATTCAAGTCGGGATGGGATGAGATTCAAAAGTTCTCGACAACAAAAATGTCTCAAACACGGGCAATGTCAAGCGGGATCCGAGAAACTATCGTCTCGGCGTGCATCTCTAATTTCCATACTACTCCTATGAAAACTGCAATATTTTGCTTCCTCATAGAGGAAGCTTTGTAATGGTAACATTTTTCAAATTTTTTAAATTCATTTAATTGAACCCTCCCTAATTTAAAAATGTCGAATACAATGTTCTAAGCAATTGTCCGGATGTGTGTGTGTGTGGATGTGTGGATGTATGGATGTGTGGATGTATGGATGTGTGGATGTGTGGATGTGTGGATGTCACGCTTTTTTGTGAACACGATAACTAGAAAACCGTTGCAGATAAATTGATGAAATTTGGAGAGCTAATTTTCCTCACTAATATCTTGAAACTGACCGAAGGATTTCAAAAAATATGTATTGCATTTTTTTCTAGCACTCAATAATATTTTAAAACTCGGTTTTTTATAGCAAAACTTTTTTCATTCGCATAATTCAAAGTTGATGCAAGAATATAAAAGATGCCTTGGTTCGGGACGAATCGATTGACCTATAATATTAATACATTTTATTGAAGAGTAGGGAAGTTATGGTAATTTATATATTTTGAAAATCGGTTTTTTATAGTAAAACTTTTTTCTTTAGCATAATTCAGAGTTGATGCAAGAATATAAAAGATTCCTTGTTTCGAAACGAATCGATTGACCTACAATAATCATGCATTTTATCAAAGAGTAGGGAAGTTATGGTAATTTATATATTTTGAATATCGGTTTCTTATAGTAAAACTTTTTTCATTGACATAATTTAATGTTGATGTAAAAACAGAAAAGATGTGTTGATTCGAGTCAAATCGATTGACCTATAATATTAATAAATTTTATTGAAGAGTAAGGAAGCTATGGTAATGCATAATATTTGAAAATACGGTTTTTCATAGTAAAACTTTTTTCATCAGCATAATTCAAAGTTGATGCAAGAATGTAAAAGATTCCTTGGTTCGGGACGAATCTATTGACCTATAATATTAATACATTTTATTGAAGAGTAGGGAAGTTATGGTAATTTATATATTTTTAAAATCGGTTTTTTATAGTAAAACTTTCTTCACTAGCATAATTCAGAGTTGATGCAAGGATATAAAAGATTCCTTCGTTCGAAACGAATCGATTATTATTATACCATTAAGCCATTTCCCTTTCGGGGTGGGCGTGACTTGCTCGGTTGGGGAATAGTAAACAGGTGAATAGGTATAGAGTAGGTTGGTATATGGGCATAAGGTATATAGGAGTTTTATAGGTGTTAGGGATAGGTGTTTTAGATCGATCTGGAATTCTCATGTCATTTATTTAGATGACACGTTCATTCCGCAACACTCCTCCGACCCAGGTTGCTGATCAATCTCTCTAGCGATCAGCCCAAGTGAGGAACCTCACAAAATTGTTATGTATGGTTCCCCACTTGGGCCCATTAGTATCCAAAGTCTCTGTTTCAGGCGCCATTCACACTATTGTCACTCTGTTTACAAACTATTTGTCGCCACACATTTCTGTCCTGGCATACTACTCTAGCTTCCTTCACGTCCATGCATTTCTTCATGCAAGCTCTTCTGTTCCTATGGCTTCTTACGTCTCTTCGGATTAATGTCTCATTCACAGATTCTGACCATTCTTTCGGCGGTCTACCTCTGGGCATTCTACCATTTACTTTACCTTTATACACTTGCTTCGTCAGTCGTTCATCTTTCATTCTTTCAAGATGTCCGAACCACCTTAGCTGATTTCTTTCCCATATGTCAACTAGTGTCTCTTGTGTACCACATTCTTTGAGGATTGTCTCATTTCTGACTTTGTCCATCAGTGTTTTCCCGCATATTATGCGGAGAGGTTTCATGCCGATCGCGTTGATTTTGCTCCTGTCCTTTTCTTGACAGGTCCATGTCTCGCTACCGTATAGTACAGTTGGTACGAAGATAGAGTTATGTATGGCCATTTTAGCTTTTTTTGATATGTTTTTATTTCTGAGGATGGACCCTGCTCTACCGATAACCTGCTTACCCTTATTTATGCGCCTATCTAACTCCCCATCTATTTTTCCGTCGCTAGTGAATAGGCTACCCAGATATACGTACTTGTCAACTTGTTCTAATCCCTCACCATTTAGGACAATGTTGCACATTGTTTTCTCGCTTTTTCCCTCAAACACCATGATTTTCGTTTTATTCACGTTAATTTTGAGGCCCATGTTCTCCATGCTTGTATTTAGTTTATTCAACATTCTTTGCAAGTCCTCGATTGATTCTGCCATAAGAATCTTGTCATCTGCGAAAGCTAACCCACGTACCTTGACGGTTTCGAGATTTACACCTTCTTCGTCGAAGAGGGCAGTTCTTAGACATTTATCCATGAATATGATAAATAGCCACGAGGACATAACGCATCCTTGCTTCACCCCTTGCATAATATCGAACCAGTCGCTCAGTTTCCCATTTACCCTTACACTCGCTTTACTGCCTGTATAAATTGTTTTTATTGCTTGTAGGAGCCCTCCATTTACTCCATACTCTTTAAGGATTTCCCAAAGTTTAGTTCTATTTACCTTGTCGAATGCTTTTTCTAGATCAATAAATGCACAGAAAACTTTCTTTCCTACTCTCAAGCTTTTTTCTGTGATCTGTCTTAGGCTAAATATCTGATCTGTACATGACCTTCCTGGCATAAATCCACATTGGACTTCCCATATCTTCTCTTCTGTAATTTCCATTACCCTACGGATAAGTATTTTTGAGTATATTTTACTTACGGTACTTAGTAGGCTGATACCTCTGTAATTACTGCAGTTGCTTTTATCTCCTTTTCTTTTGTATATTGGTACGATAATCGCTTTTCTCCAATCGTCTGGGACTTCTCCCGTTTCGATACATAAATTTATTAATTCGCACAACCTGTGAGGTATGTACTCACCACCGTATTTAAGCATTTCAGCGCTAATATTGTCTATACCCGCAGCCTTACCGTTTTTCAAGTTCTTAATTATATCTCTGACCTCAGTGACACAGACTTTTTCAATTGGGTTTTCTAGTGCATTATGTTCTATGTCGCAGTTTTGTTGCCCTATATCTTCACCTCCTAATAGTTCTTTAAAAGAATCTTTTAAAGCGTCTACTATCCCGTCTATATCATATAGCATTTCGCCTTTACTGTTTCTCATGCTAGCAAACTCTGTACTTTTACTTTCCTTCAACTGTTTATATAATAGTTTCATAATTCCTTCAAAGCAGTTTTTTATTTTGTTCTCTTCTTCTGTTCTGATTTTCTCTTTACTCTCTTTGACTAGTCGTTTAAATTTCCTATTTTTGTGTCTGTAATCATTTTTAAGTCTAGTTTTCTCCTCATCGCTAAGACCTGTCATGTTCAGCGTTCTATTGCGCGCTTTTTTCTTTTCTTTTTGGGCTGCCGCAATTTCCTCATTCCACCATGCATCACCAGATTTTCTTCCTACAAACGCCGTACCACATATTTCGGTCGCAGTTTTAACAATGATATCCCGTAATAAAGTCCACGCGCCCTCTACATCTTTATTGCTTATAAGCGCTTCCCACGTTGCCCTATCTATGCGTTCAGTTAACCTCTTTTGGAACTCTGTTTCCACTTCTTGTCTCTGTAAATTTTCAATTTTTATTCGTGTTTGTTTCGTTTTCTTTGTTTTCTTTGTTCTCCATCCCCGCCCTAAGTTTATTTTGCAGACTAAAAGGTAATGATCAGTATTGCATTCGGCCCCCCTCATGACTCTTGTATCTGTAACTAGTTCTCTTAGTCTTTCATCTGCAATAACGAAGTCAATTATACTGCGGCTATTTCCTTTACACCAGGTGTACATGTGGATCATTTTATGTCTAAACCAAGTATTTGTAATGAATAGGCTCTTTTCTAAGCATAAGCTAACTAATTTTTCCCCGTTATAATTTTTTCTTGTTGTGTCCCCAAAATTACCTAGCACCCCTCCTGTATCTGTATCCTGACGCTGGACGCCGACCCATCCGTTCATATCTCCTAACAAGATTATTCTTTCACCTTGATCGCAAGTACTTATTGTATCATTTAAAGTGTCCCAGAAGGCGTCCTTAACTTCCCTCGAATCGCTATCAACTGGTGCGTAGCACGCTATGATAAATAATCTTCTGATTCCTACCTTCATTCTAGCCCATAGCAATCTGGGTGATACAAAGTTATGCTCTATGAGATGTTGCCTTGCTTTATTGACCTATAATAATAATGCATTTTATCAAAGAGTAGGGAAGTTATGGTAATTTATATATTTTGAAAATCGTTTTTTTGTAGTAAAACTTTTTTCATTAACATAATTCAAAGTTGATACAAGAACAGAAAAGATGTGTTGATTCGAGACGAATCGATTGACCTATAATATTAAGACATTTTATTGAAGAGTATGGAAATTGTGAAATTGCATAATATTTGAAAACACGGTTTTTCATGGTAAAACCTCTTTTCAGTAACATAATTCAAAATTGATGCAAGAACGGAAAAAATCTCTTGATTCAAGGCAAATTGCTTGATCTATAATAATAATAATAATAATAATAATAATAATACACTTTATTGAAGATTAGGGAAGTTCTGCTCATTTATAATATCTGAATCATTAGTTTCAAACAAAAAAACTTCTTTCATCGACATAATTTAAAGTTGATGCTTGAATAGAAAAGACTTTTTGATCATAAATTTTCAAATAGAGTAATATTATCACAATTTTTGTGAAGAAATCATAAAGCTGGGAAAGGGATAGGGTGCGACAGAACTTTTCCTTTCCCTTTTCCAGCTCAGAAAATTATTATTTCGAACCCAAGATTTGATTTGTCTGATTTGTCTTTTTATTTAAAACATTTTTGTATTATTCTGTAATTTCTCACTTTTGGTAAATTTCTATTTTTAAATTGAGCAAAATGAAGACTTCGGTTTGTCTATTATTGAAAAAAATATCCAATGCTTCCTCTATGAGGAAGCAAATACATTTGCTAACGGGAAGCAAAGTGCTCGTGAAATGAGCACAATATAATTATAAATACAAACAAAGTGGAAACACTCGAGATCGAATTCACAGCTAGTTTACTGAGTTCTGCAACTTTTTTAATGATAACTTTTTAATTTCACTTTTTCCAAACACAGGATGAGATTATCCAACATTCCGGATACTTATCACTCGGGATTTTTTTTATTTGTGTATTATACGTAACGATCTGGTTTTATTCAGGAAGCAGTCGTTTCATTATAATAAAATAATAAGCTATTAAACGCGACGTAAAACGATAACGTCGGTATAAATTATCCGAAGCTTTTCGCTCTTCCTCTCTCGCTTTCTCCTTCTTTTATTTGTTCCTATATCAGCCATCACCGTTGCGTGAACGCCGATGTTCCCATAGCTCTGGATCGTTTAATTTAATCCTAAAGACAATGTTTCAATTTTAACCGAGGGGACATGCATATCCGAGACGTGTATTGAAAATTGAAATTTTCGCCTTCATGTTAACACTCGATTAAATTCCTCTCGCCTCATTTAGTTTTGCTTTAATTACACACTAAATTCCAAGGCGTCAAATTTTGATCCAAAGGTGGATCAAAAGTGGACGCCTTGGGATATGGTTGAAGGTCCTATTTCATAATGGTCAGAATCTGAAGACAGTTCTTTTTTGTTTCAGCTGATCTTTTTCGTTCCTGACCTTTTTTATCAAGCGACGCGGATAGAAATTCTTTTCATTCTATCTATTTTTAGTGTTATTTCGAGATTGAAGACAGAAGATACTAAGTACACCCCACCAAGTACGACATATTTATAGTATAATTTCATAATAATCCCACCAAAAACATCTGCAATGTAAAAAAATCTGCCTAGTACAACTATATCAATTTGTGAAATCAAAGTTGGCCAAGTAATTTTGGAAAAAATATTCATAAAGAAATATATTTTAAAAAATTGTTTGTAAAGTGCCCTCCACAAATTTTATAATAAATGTTAAAAAGCCACATTAGACCTTATACAGCTTGGCGGGATCATATTATACCATCAATCTCCCATACCCAGAAATTTGCTATTAAAAACATTTTGCTTGTAACATTTCTCAACAAGTTTTATAATGTCTCATATGACTTTTAACATTTATTCAAAAATGTCTGATGTAGGGCACTTTATAAAAAAAATTTTCTTTACATATATAAATATATTTTATTATGAATATTTCTTCCCGAATTACTTGGCCAACTTTGATTTCACAAATTCATATACCAATCAGTATGATGGATTAGGATGCAAATGTGAGCTCATGTCAAAAATTGGTTGTTTGTATGGTTTTTGTTTTGTTTCAATCTCACAGTTTTTAAGATATTAACATACAATCACGCATAAACTTAGTTTTTAATGGTTGTCCAGTCAGCTGCCAAGTTTCATTGAAAATCGGTTGAGAACTGCGTTGATAATCCATAAAAGGTTCAAAATATGTGATTAATCCAGATAAGGATTCTGGTAGCTTTTTTTTTTACTTTACTCAGAGAAAAAGTTGTCTTGAAACGAAAGCATCGTCCTCTTGCCTGTTTTGTTTTGAACGACGTGAATATATTTTTTACACAAATAGAATTATTTGACTGCAAGATTGGGGGAAGTTAGTCGCATAAGGAAAATTTTTGGTGCGAAAGGATTCCTGTTGAGATAAATAAAAATCCTCTTAACCTAAAATTGAAGAGGAAATTTAATTTACGTCAAGAAATACCCTTTTGCCACAAGAGGAAATTTCTCTGAGTGTTGGCGACAATTCGCTACCGCTAGTCTGATCGAACCTCACAAAAGTAATACAATTATCCTAAGGATATATAGAATAAAAGGATAGCATGTTTGAAAAGACGATTAGAATAAAATATTATTAAGCGGGAAAGAAAATGATAAACTATAAAAAGTATAGCTATAAAGTCGTATATCGGGACCGAAGAATTATTATATGATAGGACGGAGTGAAAATGCTAAATTTAATTGAATATTTTTGAGCTGAGGGGAAAAAATGGTGGGTTGATATTAAAGTTATTGAAAAAAAAAATAAGTCCGAATCTCAGCTTGCAATTTCAATTTTTTGTTCCTTTTGGGTTAAAAATGAATCACGTGGTAAGAGAAATACATATTATAATATTTAGAGGTGGCTTATCGCGAATTTGTTTGTTTTTACATAAAAATTCATTTTTCTCTAAAAAGGCAAATAATAAGACAAGTAATGTTAGAAATGTTCGACAAATTCCGAAACGGTATCTGAAAATTACAAATAGTTTCCTAAAATTCCTAAATGGTAACAAAAATATAAATTATCGCGACCTACAGAAGTGCGCAATCAGCAACTGCGCACTCCTTGTTTCTCTATCGCATTCGAACCGGAAGAAGCATGTTGGTTGTGGTCATGGACGGCAATGCACTGCGATTTTTTCCGAAATTGAATGCTCTCAAGCGTGAAAAGAATTCATAATTTGTACAAAAGGAAAAACTGAAAAAAGTGTTAACATCGCGAGTAAAGGCTTAACCTAGAAACTCGGTTGATGAGCGAATTATCTTTGCATAAAATAGTTACAAGATACTGCGATCATCTGCCTCGTGAATGAACTTCTAAAAAAGGTACATCAGGACTGAAAATGACTAGCAGCAGCTGCGTAAATTAATAATAATTAATTCAGATTTCTACTGAATGTTAAATTGTTTACGTCAAATCACGCCCTCTTGGCTCGATAGGTTATGTCTGAAATTTTGAGTCGTTCCGTTAGTTCATTAATTTTAATATAGAATGCATGTGAGCGAAGTTTATATATGTAAATGACTACGTATGTATCTAGGTTATATGTATAATATTCTCAATCAATCAAATGTGTTTATATCAATTTCACTCATATTTTTCTACTATTTATATTGTCCAGACAAATATAGACTGCATATTTTATATTAAAATTAATGAACCGAAACAAATTTTTAATCCCTAAGCATTTTTAGTTACAGTAACTGAAAATTACCAAATTGTAACAGAATTTTCTAAAACGTGGGACTAAAGCTTTATGCACTTACCACTGCTGAAATTTCTATTCCTGTTCAGGAAACTTTAGACACGGTTTCTGCATAAAACTTTAGTGACGTGTATCTGTAAATTCCTAAATATATCCGAAATCTTTGAAATCTTGGTGAAATCATTGAAATATTT
The DNA here is from genome assembly GCA_932178445.1 of Andricus quercusramuli. Lineage (NCBI taxonomy): Eukaryota > Metazoa > Arthropoda > Insecta > Hymenoptera > Cynipidae > Andricus > Andricus quercusramuli. The sequence continues at coordinate 487,734 of CAKNXH010002425.1, forward strand.
GTTCAATCTTTGTGAAATCTTTGGAAAATCATTGAAATCTGGATTAAATCTTTGTAAATTCTCTAAAAAAACTTCGTGAAATATTTTAAATTTTCGTTATCTTTGTTCAATCTTTAAAATATTTAAAATCTTTGCGAAATGTTTGAAATGTTTGGGAAATCATTTAAAGCTTTGTGAAATCTTTGTGAATTCTTTAAAAATCTTTGCGAACTATTTAAAATATTTTTTTGAAATTATTGAAATCTTTGAGAAATGATTGAAGCCTTTGTAAAGTTTTTTAAATCTTTCCGAAATCCTTGAAATCTTTGTTCAATCTTTAAAGTATATCTGAAATCTTTGTGAAATAATAGGAGTCCTCATGAAATTTTTTAATCTATCTGAAATCTTTGCGAATTATTTGAAATCATTGTGAAATCTTTATGAAATCTTTGAAAAATTATTGCAACCTTTGTAAAATCTTTGCGGAACCTGTGAGACCTTTGGGTAATCATTGAAATCTTTGTGAAATCTTTGACAACATGAATTTTATACCTGTATTTATTATGTATTGCTTATTTATTATTTACGTTCAATTTTGACATCGTATAATATTATTATACTATGTCCAACTTGTACCATTCAATTTTATAAGTCATCCCTGCCCCATCTATAAAAAAAGGTTCCGCCGCTTCTGTAGAAAACATTCAATAAAAATCAATCAAAACATAGAAAAAACGGAGGGAAGCATATTGTAGTTATTATGAAAATTCCTTAAATTCTTAAATTTTTAATGTGTGAGTTTCATGTTAATAAGAAAACATGTGTACAGTAACGTTCAAAATGTGATTTGGAAGGTCGTGTCTTCTGCATTCTAAGAGACATTCTTTTCTTGCTGATGTCTCCCTTATTTCGTTATTTTTATAATGATCCAATAGTTTACAGTCGAATGAGCTTCAGAACCAAAATTTTCAAAAATGTTCCGTAGAAACTTATTTAAAAGAAGAAAACGCAATATTCGGCGATAACGTGTCAGAAACCAACTGATTTCCCTCATCAGATCTCAAATAGAAAAGAGTCGATAAAAATCAATAAAAACCTAAAAAAAATCCGAGTGCAGCATATTGTTGTTTTTATAAAAATTCCTTAAATTTTAAGATTGGATCAAAAGATTAGATCGACATAAACGTCGAAAGAAAGAATAGATAAGCAAGAAAAGAATTTCTCTTAGAATACAGAAGACAAGACCTTCTTCTAGATCACATTTTGAATTTTGCTGTACTCATGGTTTCACCTTCAGTTTTCTTATAAACATGAAACTCACGTACCAAGCATTTAAGGAATTTTTATAACAACAATATGCTTCACTCCGTTTTTTCTATGTTTTGCAGTGGTTTTTACTTAATCTTTCCTAGTTATTTGAGATCTGACTAGGGAGACATTCCGAAACGTTATCGATTATCTTATTAAAATAAATTGAAATAATAGTCTGGAAGATATCGGTTTTCTGAGGTTTTCTTACCTTAAATTTATGAACTCTAAGTTTTCCCAGACGTAAAAAAAAATTAAATTCTTCTTCGAAAACATTTGAACATCTAAAATTACTATTTTTGAAAAATTGGTTTATATGAATTGTTTTCTTAAAAACAAAAAAACAATTTTAATGTATTTTAAAGATCTCTCATTATAAGTGGAATAGGCGACTATTGTTTCTTTATAACAATTGTATTCGAATATTTCCATAAGTATGCATAATTATTATTAAAAAAATCTTACCAAAAAATACTTATTATAATGATACGCATCTTTTATGTTGTATATAATTTGGCGTTATGATCTGTCGTTTTCGAGAAAAATCAATTTTTCCGTAAAAAAAGACAAATTTGCGATGAGCGCCCTCTAAAAAAATATTATCAGATTTATTTCTGCTCACACGCGGTTCATTTTCAACCCAAAAGAAACAAAAAAAAATCGAAAATGGAATTTGAGATTCGGACTTCTTTTTTTTTTGAACATCCCTAGTTGACAAGTGATAAAAAGTAAAAAAGTCTTAACATCTTCTTTTCTCTTTTTTAATTTCAGATTTTGAAAATAACAAATAAAAAATTTCCTATTAGTTCAAAAATCACAGCGAATCTTTTATATGTACACTTTTTGCTAGTGAACAATAATAAAAATGAAGCAAAGAAAAGAAATGTTGTCTAATTTATATTTTTTTGTGAAATGTGCAAGAAACTTTTTTAAAATTAAGTTAAATGTACACTTTTTTGGAAAAAGTTAAACGTTTTTAACCTGAAATTTCTCCAGCTTGAACTAAAGATACATGTTATTATTTTCCTTTCATGGAAATTTTTTTTTTCGTAATGCTCAACACTTTTAATAAAATCGCGAAAAAGATCCAAAATTCATCGATCAAGAAAAAGTGTATTTTCTGAAAAACCAAAGTCACATCATGTTCCTTCGGTTAAATTTGAAGAAAATTCAAATTCGGCATATTTCATTTTTTCCAAAATGTGTTCATCCAAACAAAATTTATTATACACATTTTCAAAAAATCCTAAATGAAGCAATTTTTTTTGCTAATTTGTTGTTATTGTTCATCAGTAAAAAATGTACATAAAAAATTCGACTTCATTTTTGTACCAATGGACATTTTTCTAGTTTTCAAATAAAAAGAGCACAAAAAATAGTAACCGATTTCAAAAACAAAATTTACTTTGTTTAGATGCCTACCTACAAATTTTTCTCGTTCACCTCAAACCATTCGAAGGTCCCGGAAGCTGGAGTTACAACATTGCCATACAGATATGGGCACTATGCCATAATTTAGTGCCTATTTAGTGCTAATTTATGCTGCAGAAAAAAAATGTTGTGCCCGGTAATTTTGGTCAAAAACATGTAGTAGTGCCAGCTTCAGCTGAAGCCACAACTCCGGTATGCGAAACTCGGAAAGTATTAGTGGTATTCAATTCTACTTTGCACAGGAATTTAGTGCCTATTTAGTGCTAATTCATGCCACTAAAATTAAATTTGTTGCCCGGTAATTTTGGTCAAAAACATGTAGTAGCCCGTGTGGAAAAATTGTCATGGCGCTAGCTGGGCCCAAAATAGGAAAAACTTGGCCCCAAATTGGGAATTTAGACAGGACCAAACCACAAATGAAATGCTCAACCCGGCCAGAGCCTAACTTACCGACCGACTTGGCCCCAACTTGGCTTCATTAATTTTTCTAGTCTCAGTCACACTAAAATAAAAAATTGTTTTTAGAATTTAAAAAATGAGTAAACAATTTATAAAGGTAAAATTGTTTATTCAAAAGAAACATTCCAAGTAGCTGAACATTTCAAGAAAAATCGTATTCCTGAACCGGATTATTCGTCGACCGCCTCATCTTTCGATTGCCATCCAAATCTTTGGAATTAGTGTAGACCGTTCCGAAATGAGGAAAGACTTCATCCTCAGTGAACTTATATTTTTCACGAACAGCTCCTGTAAAATGAAAAAATGAGAAATTTTGAATTGAAGTTCAAGTTAAACTATAACAATATATTGTCATTAATTTCAATTTTTTTTAGGTTTGACTTAATTGCGTTATAAACATAAATAACTTATGATTTATTTACTTACTTTCGTTTTCGTTCTGGAATCTTGGAATGTTGGAAAATGCTCGATGTCTCGAACGCGACGAGTGCTTTTCACTTTCGGCATTTTTAATGATTTGAATCACACTTTAATAATTGATACAGGGAAAATCACAAAAAATCTCGCCAATATAACCTCAAACCAACCTACTTGTCATCTACTTGTGTTCAAGAGGTTAAATATGGAGCCCGACTGAAAACAAATGCACAGCCAAGTTCATGGCGCTGCAATCAAGAGCTATGAAACAGAGTTGGTTTAAACTAGATTCAAGATATTAACCCTGTTGTAGCCATGAAATAATTTTCCAAGTTGGGGCCAAACTTGTAATTGGGCAAATATTTGGCAATTTCTACACGGGAGTGCCAGCTTCAGCTGAAGCCACAACCCCGGTATGCAAAGCTCGGAAACTATTAGTGATATCAAATTCTTCTTTGTGCAGGAATTTAGTGCTAATTTATGCCGCAAAAATTAAATTTTGTGCCCGGATATTTTGGTCAAAAACATGTAGTAGTGCGGGCTTCAGGTGACTCTGGTATGTGAAACTCGGAAACTATTAGTGATATCAAATTCTCCTTTGCGCAGGAATGTAGTGCTTATTTAGTGCTAATTTATACCGCAAAAATTAAATTTTGTGCCCGGTTATTTTGGTCAAAAACATGTAGTAGTGCTGGCTTCAGGTGACTGGTATGTGAAACTCGGAAACTATAAGTGATATCAAATTCTCCTTTGTGCAAGAATTTAGTGCTTATTTTGTGTTAATTTATGCCGCAAAAATTAAATTTTTTGCCCGGATCTTTTGGTCAAAAACATGTAGTAGTGCCAGCTTCAGCTGAAGCCACAACTCCGGTATGCGAAACTCGGAAACTGTTAGTGATATCAAATTTTCTTTGCGTAGGAATTTAGTGCCAATTAAGTGCTCTGAATTTGTGTTTTAATTTACCTGGGAAAAAATATATTTGAAAATATGCAACAACCCTATTATCATAGTGTACAACTTTTACGGTTCATCCAGATTAGATAAAAAAAGTTATTGACCTGAAAATAACGAGAAAAATAACGAGAAAAATACAAGTTTTAGTGATTTTCGCCACTTTCCATTACTTTAATTTTAGTCCACGAACATAACTTATTTTTGATACTAATAATAATGGACAAAGGTATTTAACCTACTCCTAAGTCTCGATGATTGTATTGCTGCGTGAAAAGGTCGTACGTTAGTGGTCCAGAAGAATCAACATCGAGAACAACTAGAACATGATAAAGAAACTAGACTTGACACATCACAAAAACCAGTTTGGATTGCTAAAATGAGAGCGTATGAAGAATAGCCGATCGATAAATATTAAACAGTGAAATTTGAATCAAGTTTCGTTAGGTTCGGGTTTAGCGGGCTTAGATGCCATAAATATTAAAGTTCATACACTATTAATTCATTTCGTTAAATCCTGATAGAAAATGCTTCCCTTTCAGAATAACGAAAAATATCAAAGTTTTTAAGCTAGACAGATATAAACTTTCGATAGCCAATAATTAGTAGAAAATAAAAATAATACCTGTAGGGGAAACCAGTACAAGGTGGATAGAAAAACTTTTGAAGTTATAATCATGATAAATGATGAACAATTGGGGAAGTATGTATTACATACAAAATTAAATCTTGAGCATTACATTTAAAGATAGAAATGCCGTCACATAAATTATATTAGCCATTTATTCTATATTTTATACTTCTTTAACTCTTCTAGTAAGAAGTGAATATTCACATTTTGAGCCTTTCCGATCAGTTGTCGAAGAACATTGTGTATATATTCATGAAACAATAATCCAAAACTTTAATTCAAAAACATTTTTTCATTTGTCCAGTGATTAATTTTAAATTTTATAAACATTATACGAGTTTTAAACTGTGTCGTATTCATCATGCAACCATGCCAGTCATTGCTACCAACTATCATAAGCAAAAAACTACGATTAATTCAATTCCTTTATGTTGGTAAAAGGCATGAACTTGCTCATTTATTTAAAAGTTGTTTGGTTGGTAGCACCACTTGTTTGTCCTACCATCCTAAAAGCAGAAAAATTACTTTGATATCCAAGCCTACAGCCTGTTAACAATTTATTCACCTCATACCGAATGGCATCTCATAAGAACACGTAAAATATATATTCAATGAAAATTAAGAGAATTAAGCATTAGACAGTTTTCAAGACAATGGTTTGAAGAAACGAAGGAACCAACGAAAAAATATTGAATGCAATTTAATTCCTTAAAAAATGATAATCTGCCAACGAACAAAATTTTCATCACTGTGTCAAAAAATGTATGCTATAAAACTCGTTATTAATATTGCTGCTTATAAAAAAGACTACAGGACTTTTGCTCTAACGCGGTCACATTTTCCCATTATTCGGTTCGTACCGGTTTCCCCTATTTGTACTCCCAGAAGTTTAATCTAAACAGACATGCGTGTGAATTATTTGATTATACAGGTTTCATATTAATAGTTGCGCTATTATGTATCAACAATCGGGCAACGCTGATAACATTCGTCACATTTCATTGATTATATTGTAGACGGTATCGGTCACTCTTGTCATTGCATAGATAGCGCAGATTTTTCCTTTTAAAATATTATCACAAGTCAGAAAAATCTATAAATATTTTTCGTGTTGGTTTGGACTATTTAGAGACAAATGAAATTTTCAAGTTAAACCTACGGAATTTGATGGCCCTCTATGGATTTTTCATTAAAACTCTATAACTGAATAAAATTTAGATAATAGACTATAAATTGCAATACTTCTTTTTTACTTTCATACATGAATCATAGGTTGTATATCGTAGCATCTTTTAGATAATGTTGCATCTTCAGATGAGCCACATATACATGCATATGTTCTTTATCAAGATTGATGAATTTTAAACCTTCCAGCTCGAATATTATTCCATAATAATAAATTCAGTTTTTCATTTTTATTTCACAAGCTCTAAAGCTCAAAACCAATGGTCACAAGAAAGACCAACCTCATTACTATTTGGGTCTATAATCTTCAAAAAGTTATTGTTTTACAATTATTAAGAGGATTATCAATCTTAGGAAAATGATATATTTTTAAACCTATATATTGTTTGGAATTCAACAATTGTTTTTTTAACCCTTCTAAATTTAACTTTATTCAAATTGAAAGTATTACTAGTTAAACTTAAAGTTTTCGTAATTAGTTCAAATTCTAGCAAATTCAATAGTTTCAAATTTAAATATTAAAAATTGGAAAGTTTTCCATTGAAAACCTTGCTCTCGATAAGTTTCAAATGCATAATATATACAGATGCCTAAAGTTAAGACATATCTCTAAAGCTACACATTATTAAGCAAAGCTGTATATTATGCAGAGCCCCTTATTGGCCTTTAGCCGTGGGCTATGATTTCATCAAATAAAAAAAAACTTAATAATTGAGCAATTTCAAGTTAAAAGCCTTCAATACTTTAAAAAATTGACTTTTCAAGATTTTTAAATTACACCTTTTAAGATTCTGTTTTATTCAATTATTAGAAAAAAGAGATTAGAACAGAACAAATTTAAATAAAAAGTATTGATTTAATATTTACTTTAATTTTAATTGCAGAACGATCAAAAGTACTTTATGCAAGTTGAACAATTGTAAACTGCAGTTTCGTGTGCGATTGAATAATTTTGAATTGAGTTTTTCAAAATTATGTTTATTTTATTTCAAACTGGAAGAAACAATTTTAACTAGAAAGCGTTTAAATTAGAACAATTTTTAGATTGAAAAGTACTATTCTGTGATTCAAATTCCCTACAATCAAAATCAAATAGACTAGATTAATATTTCGAGAATTAGACCATTCAAGTTTCAAGATTAAGTTGATAGTGCTTCAAGTTGTAAAATTTTTAATTGAAGCATTAAAAACTCATTTAAAATTTAAATTGATCAAAGTTGCAGAATTTCCAATTGAAAGTCTAATTAGTGAAAACATTTTCAGTATTTGTTCTTCAATCTGTCGAATTTTAATTGTCCTAAATGTAAAATTGTTCCATGTTGGTTGTTTTAATTTTGAATAAACTCGGTTCGAAAATGTTAATGTAGCATTTGAATTATTTTTGTGTTTGAAGACCTCGAAATAAAAATTTAGAATGAATTGTTCTGCATGAGTTTCCTTAATTTTATGACGCGTTTTGAATACTTCAGATTATAAATTGTTAGTTTTGAAGGATTGAATGTGAAAATTTAAATAACCGGGAAAATTTTTTAAAAAGCGTGAAATGACCAATGACCATGCAAGCCAACATTTTTTTGCAGTCTATATTATTGCCAACATATTCTCAATTATAAAAATAAAGAATTTAATTCTGAAGGCTACATAAGTCTACTAAAATTAATCATCGTCTTCGTTTTAAACACCCTTGATATCCATGAAAGTAGTATTAAGAATATGATAAAATAATACGGATTTCAGCAAAATATATTCTTTAAAACGAGACTAACAAAGTGAAAAAGACCTTTGTTTTTCACTAATGTATGATCGAAAATGTGTACACATGTTTTATGAACAATGAATAAAGCCGCGATTTTGAACTAATTTCACTATTTTAATTAAAAATATTATAATATAGTCCTACTATTCGGTACGAATAACCGGATTTTTTCGGTACACCTAACTGCCTTTTTAATACTATTTACATGGATTTTGAGGGTATCTATAACGAAGAAAACCGTAAATTTGAGACATTTTTGATCAGTTTTAATATAGTTTTGTAGGTTTTTGAATTTAATTCTTAATTTTTATCACTGAGGACATGTTGGAAATAATGTAGACTACATCAAGTTCCAGTAGGCAAGAATCATAAATATTTATAAATACCTCATCAGGTATAAAACTAATTTTGCATTCTTCACTATTTAAAACTTGAATACGTTTGCGATAGCTAGACCATTTTTTTTATCGGGCGCAAATTTTCAGAATAAACCACTTGTAGTATACAAAAACTTTTGGGCTCTTTGAATTTTAGAAATCGCAAACAATCTGCAATCAATAAAACATTATTAAAATTGATTTTGACGTGAGCAAACAACCTTGCTCATCTGGCTTATCGCGGTAAACTCATTTTTCATGTGCAGGAATCGCGACTAAAGAGCGGCGTTTAGCGAAGCATTATATTACGAATTACGCGCATGCACGCGGCTTAATGAGCCGATATAGCATATTATTATGCTCGATATATTACGTAAGGAAATATTCTGTAATTATACAGAGATTTTAAAAGGTGACAGAAGCGGAGGTAGCGGAAGGGAGAAAAATTGTAGAGGAAACCAGTACGAGGTGGAAACCAGTACGAGGTGGATACCAGTACGAACTAAATAATGGAAAAAAAGAGACTGGATTTTAAAAGCAAAAGTTCGGTATTATTTTTTATGAGTAGCAATATTAAAAACGAGTTTTATAACTTAGCATTTCTACCCCTTTTAATATTTTTTTAATGAAAGATTGAAAAATGTGTTTCTGAAATGACGATGAGAATTTTGTTCGCTTCAGATTATCGTTTTTTAAGGAAATAAATTATGGTGACTATTATTTTTCTGGATCCATCAATTCTTTAAACTCTTGGATTAAAAACTGTCTGATGATTAATTCTCTTAATTTTCATCGACAATATGCTTTACGTGTTTTTCTGAAAAGTGTCATTTCGTACTAGGTGAATAAATTTTTAACAGGTTTGGCTTAGTTAGGCTTGGATATCAAAGTGGTTTTTTTTTGTCTATGATAGTTGGTAGCAATGCCTGTCATGGTTGCATGTTAAATCATGTTAAATACGGTACAGTTTCGATCTCGTATAATTTTTATAGCAATGAAAAAAAAATCACTGTATAAATGAAAAAATGTTTTTGAACGATAGTTTTGGATTTTTGTTTCATGAATTTATACACAACGTCCTTCGACAACTGATCGGAAAGGCTTACAATGTTAGAATGGCCGTAGGTCAGGGAAAACCTGGAAATCAGGGAAATGTCAGGAAATTGCATTAGTCAGGGAAAGTTAGGGAAAGTCAGGGGTTTTGAAAACAATCTTGAAGAAGTCGAGGAATTTCTATCAGAGGCATTTTAAATAACCGTTAAGGATAATAGATTAAAACCTCAACAATTTTTATTTGAAATTGTTTTAATGGTCGGGGACAATGAAAAATTGATTAGTGAGAAGTTGGGAGATTTTTAAAATGAAGTTTGCGGACACCATGCTATAATGTTATTGTTAGTAATTTATTTGCCTTGTATTTCTATTTCTTTTTTTCCAGTTGCTTCCTCCTGAAGATTATATTTTTAACTAAAAACTTTATTTTTTGGTTGCAAATTCAACAATTTTGTTCGAAAGTCATCCTTTTTGGTAGGAAATTCAACTGTTTTGTTGCGAATTCCTCTCGATCTCTTTTGGTAGAAATGTTATACTTTTTGGTTAAAAATAAAATTGTTTAATTGAAAATTAATCTTTTTTGATTGAATTCAGGTGTTTTTTTATTTATAATAACAATAGTTTTAGTTGAAATATCTACTATTACATTATTCGCTGAGGATACATCTTTTCTGGTTGAAAATTTAATTACTTTTAAGGTTGAACCACTTTGCCAAAAAGTCATTTTTTGATTGAAGATTTGTCTTGGTTAAAAGTTAGTTTTTGAACTGGAAATTCAACTGTTCTAGTTTAGGATTCCTCATTTAAGTTGAAAATTCATCTCGTTAGTTGAAAGTTTCACAACTTTGTTGAAAACTTTTTTTTGTTGGAAACTAATCTTCTTGACTGAAATCTCCTCTTTTTTTGGTTGAAAATGCAACTTTTTGGTTGGAAAATTCAACTTCTGAGTTGAAAATCGAACTGTTTTGTTAAAAATTCATTTTTCTGGTTGCGGATATATCGTTTTAGTTTCAAATTCATCTCTTTGGTTAAAAATTCGACTATTTTATTGAAAATTTAACTTTTTTCCATTTTTGGGTAAAAATTGATCTTTTGTAAATGGTAATGCAACTATTAATTTAATAATTCATGTATTTTGTAGAAAATAACTTTTTTTGGTTGAAATATCAACTATTATATTTTTCGTTGAGTATAACACCTCGAGTTGAGTAACATCTATAAAATTAAATTATCTGTTTAAAAATGCAATTGTTCTTGGTTGAAGTTCAATATTTTTTCTTTGTAAATTTCGAATATTTGATTGAACATTCATCTTCGCATGTTAAACATTCAACTGTTTCGTTAAAAAATCGTCCTTTTGGAGTAAATGAATAAAATTTCATTTTTATGGTAAAAAGAGTAATATTTTTGGGTTAAAAATAAAAAAATGTTTATATTTGTTCTTAAATTGTTTTATTTCGTTCAGAAAAGGTTCTATGTTAAAAATTTTGCAAAATTAAAATTCTAGTCTTCGAATATTAATTATCAGGGAAAATGAAAAATCGCCCCGAGAAAAATCAGGGAAAAGTTAGGAAATTTTGATAATGAAGTTTTTCAGCCACCCTGATTGTGAATATTCAATTCGTACCAGAAGAGAACCATCTGAATAAAATTGCATTGTGTTAAAAAAGTATAAGGTGTAGAATAAATGGCCAATATAATTCATGTGATGGCATTTCTATCTTTAAAATGAATGTTCCGGCTTTAATTGGGTATGTAATACTTTCCCCGCTTGTTCATCATTCATCAATATTATGATTTCAAAAGTCTTTTTCTATCCACCTCGTACTGGTTTCCGCTACATATAATGTTTTATATCTTCAATCTTGGACGTGAGAGTGAGTGAAAATTGAAAGAGAAGCAGAGTATAGTTCGGGAATACCTATGCTACTACAGTACCAGTACCAGTATCAGTATCAGTACTATACCTTGGATACCTTGGTTCTTGTCTTGAGTCTTGAGTCATGGAACGCCCCCGCTAGTCGAACTAAACCGAACCGGAGGAACGAGTGAACCAAGGAACAAGAGATCGAGAGGAGCTCAGTACGAGATCGGTACCAGGTCCCGCAGTCCCGCAGATCGTACCGTTCGACCTATACCTACTCCTACTATATCTGTAGCAAATATATCCCAAAATATATCTATCTATTGAGTATCGATCAATGATCCTGACGTTATTGATCTCCCGGTTTACTAAATCCTCATGGTGAGTTTCATTCGGATTTTCGCGTCGGTAAGTCCGGGATGAGGCCAACAAACTAAGGAAGCAAAAGTTTTGTACGGATTTACCTTTTTTTATGCGGATTTACCTTTTGTATAGGTATATAAATCCTGGGATATCATTTTAATCTACAAGGGTATACCAATTTTGAAAGCAACACGCGTTCCTAAAGCAGATTTAAATAATTGCCTATGATTTTTGGTGATTGAAGGTGTCCTTTGTGTTTTCCCTTTTGTCTCAAACATATTAAACAGTGCAACATCATGTGCTCAAAGGATTATAGTTATGTATGGTGATTGAAGTGAATAGCAGCTGATGAAGTATGAAGAAAAAAGTTTCGAAAATTCTCAAGCTATGTTCGATTGAATATCCGGAACAATAGATTAAGAAGATCGTGCATTACAAATATTATGTGCTCAAAGGATTAAGTTTGAAATGCAATCTAATTCGTGTGTAAAGAAGATGAATTAGAGATGAATTGTGCCAGGATTTATGAAGATTGGAGACTAAAGAGCAGTCAGGTTAATTGCTGGGGAAAGTTTAATTCTAGTGTCTTGAAATGGTTTTGTAGTGGTGGGTGGAAGGAATATATAGATTGGTCTTGGGTTGGATGTTATATCAGAAGAGGAGGCTTTGAAATTGATTCATGTCGTAATCTTATTCAGAAATATGTTTTGTTGAATTAGATATGAGGGATCGACATTTATTTCTTTGAGAAATAAGGATATAGTTAATTTGCTTAAGGATATTCTTGGTTTACCGCCAAGTTCACAATTACTTAATCTTCAACTTGATTTATAAAATTTATAGAAAAAGGCCCATTGATTATTGCAACAAACTTTTGAAAAGAATCCTAAGCACAAGTGATAAAAAAATTGTTGACGTCATCATATTTTATTAAAATGTAGTTATTTGCATATTTGTCATTTTTCTTCCGCTTTAGGCAAAAGTCGTAATTTTCATTCAATTTGAATTCACAAAAGCTTATTCTATTCATTGAAAGGTTCTTTACCATTTTATTTTTCACGTTTTATTAAATATTATTCAACAAATTGTTTAATTCCAAAAATAACTAACTAAAAATTATTGTACCATTATAACTAAAATAAAATAATTTCCGTAATAACGTGAAGAATGTTGTTGTAAAGAACCTTTCAAGGAATAGAATGACGTTTTGAAAATAAAATTGAATGAAAATTACGATTTATGCCTAAAGCGGATGAGAAAACACGAATATGGATATAATTAAAAATATTTAAATAAACCATTCTTACCTAAACTATTTTAATATTATTTACGCTTTGGTTTCTTTTCTAGCATTGGTTTCAATAATCAATGGGCTTTTTTTGTCAATTTTATAATTCAAGTTCAAGAACACCCTTAAGTCAATCAAGTATTGTTTTTATTTTCGTAATTTCGTTGTACACCGATTGTACATAAGAGTGGACCGAAAAAATTCTTTTTCCCTCTGGGCCAAACAATTATGTTGAATTTGTTGTAGAAACAGATTTCGGTAGTGAATAATAATATAAAATTATAAATTAAAAAGGAAGTTTTCTGTTCAAGTTAGAACTTTTTTCACACGTGCAGAAAACGAGTTTATTGGATTGTGTTGACTGAAAATTTGTTTGAAAATATTTAAATTTGTCGTGCATGAGATTTCGTCAGATGTGAGCAAAGAAACATGTTATTGTTTTTTAATTTAAAAATTGCCTGCTTTCAAAATTGTGGATATGGCCTTTTTTGAGCAAATTTTAGATCTTACGTACCACGCAAAAAATAGTATATTATAGGAAAAGAATGTTATGCCCTCCCGGAACTCGGGATGACCAGTCAAATATTTTTCATAAGCTTGGCTTGTCTTCCCGAATTTTCGGGACGGCTAGTCCACCCCCTTTTCCAACTCCCTAATTTTTTGGACGACTAGACACAGCCTTTTTAATTAATAATTTTATATCATTATTCACTACATAAAACTGTAGCTACACAAAATTTAACGTAGCGAAACATGGGGCAAACCAGGACGATTTTGCTTTAGGATTTTTTTTCTCATACTAAAATACTTTTTTTGTGCATTCAACACTATAGGTGCCTTAAAAAACTAATACATATGTACTAAAAAAAATGTTTCGCGTTGAACAAAATTCCATGTTCTACTTCTTTAAATTCATTTTTTGAAACAAAGTTTTTTGCCCTTCGCCCCTTGCATGGGGCAAAACGGGACGCTTTGTTAAATAAAAATATAATTTTTTTCAATGTTATTTTTAATGTCGGGTAAAAAACTAAAAAATTGAAAATTCGCGATTTGAAACAATGAAAATTTCGAATCAGTTCAGAATTGTCACTGACACGATTCTTCAATTATAAGGTATATAACGCAGTAATGAATCTCTTCAATTCTTTAAATCATTAAACTATTAATAATTAGTTTTAACAATTATTTTTTAAATTTGAATCTGAAATAGTGCAATTTTTAAAAGTAATTAAATTTGGTAAAGTTAAATTTTATATATCTGTTTATTAAATACAAATTGCAAGTAATGAAAAATAAGTTTCTGAAAGAATCAATCCCTATAATAATTAGTTACTGTCCTAGTAATTAGTTGCAATTTGTTCCTCTTTACTTAAAAATCCTGCACCTTCTCTCCATAAAACTTAATTAATTTATATAATTTGTATTCAACTTGGATCATTAATATCTTAATGAGATAACTTTAGAAGCAATGTCACAAACAAAGATATTAATTAGGCCAATTAAATGGTTGGTTAAATAGACCTTAACCGACAACTTCGTCTACAGATTGAATTTCCTGGTCATGCGAATGAGCCAATCGGTATCTGGAGACCAAACCAGAAAATGCAGTCCAATGAAAATATTTCTTCAAAACCTCAATGCATTTTTGAATTGCTTTAAAAACTTTATTCCGCCAAATTCAAAGAAATTCTTTTCCCTATTCCTCTCTTTTTCCTCTTTTCTGATAATTTTTCTTTTTCTCCTGTTTTCAAGAAATTTCTCCTTTTTCTCGTTTTATTGCTTAAATGCGAACTGAATTACATAATAGAACCCTATGTGAAAATCGAATTTTTTTTTCGGTTGAAATTTTATTCTTTTTCGATGAAAAGTCCACTATTATATTTTTGGTCCAGAATTCATCTCTTTTGGTTAAAAATTGAGCTATTTTGCTATAAAGTCATCTTTTTTTAAATCGAAAATTCGTGTTATCGGGTTTGATCTGTTTTGTTGAAAATTGATTTTATTTATTTTTTTTTATTAAAGCTCAACTATTTTGGTAGATAATTCAAATATTTGTTTAAAAATCAACTATTTGTTGAAAATTCACATTGTAGGGTTCAAACTTCAACTGCTTTGTAGAAAATTCGTATTTTTGGCTAAAAATTCAACAATTAAGATGATTTTTTTTCTTGACTGAATTTTTATTATTATATAATCATATTATAAATTATTATAAAAAATGAATTAAAAATTAAAAAAATTAAATTAAATTAAATATCATTATTAATAATAATGGTTATTAATTAATTCATTTTAATTTACCCTTTTTTTATTCAATATCAAAATCTCTGGCTGAAATATAAACTATTCCAGTTTTTGGTTGAAAATGTATCTTTTTTAGTTTATAATTGAACTATTTTGGTAGAAAATTGAACTATGTATTTGTTTTAAAATTAACTTATTGTTTGAAAATGCTTCTTTTTGGTTTGGCTAATCGACAATTTACTCAAAGTATTTCTTTCTTGACTAAAAAATATTGTTTGGTTAGAAATTAAACTCTTTCTTGGTTAGAAAATTTATGGTTTTTATTCTTGTAGAAATGTCATCTTTTTTGTTTGAATATTCATCTTTATTGGTTTAAAATAATTTTTTTGTTAAAAATTTAACTGTCTTCTAAAAAATCCGTTTTTTGACTTAAGAATGCAGTAATTTGGTTGAAAATGCAAATGTTCTTGATTTAATCTATTTTATTTGAAAATGCGACCATTTCCTTCGAAATCCGTCTTTTTTGATTGACAGTTCAACGATTTAGTTAAAAATACAACAATTTTGTTGAAAACTTAAGTCTTTTGCTTGGAAGTTCAACTATTTGGTTGTAAATGCAAATATTTTGATTGAAAAATGATTTGTTGTTTTTGAATATCTCTTTTGAATAGAAAAACTTTGAAAATTCGACTATTTTCTCGAAAATGCAATATTTTCTTACTTTAAATTTTTTGAAAGCGTTCCATATTGAATTCAATATGGTACCTACATTAATTTTATTTTAAGGAATCCATTCCCCCTAGTATTCTCCTATTTTCATGAAAAATCACCCCATTTGCCCTGTTTTGAGATCATTTTGGGCTGTGAATTCGGTTTATTGCTTTAATTATTACCTTTCAATAAAGTATTCTCCCATATCCTGAATCTCGTATTTATCAAGACGGATTGATTGATTTACAACTTAAGAGATTCACCTCGATAAAAAAAGTTTCCAGGCTAATTATACCAAAAGGATCTAGCAACTGATTTATTTTACCTTAGTCGCTTCTTTTTTCCATGTGGCTTTCGTTTGACAACCAGAAGGCTTGAGTAAGGTTGTCAAGAGTGAGTCATTTGAAGTAATTGATGGCAGGAAAAAGAGAGAAATCAATTGGAAATTCATTGAGATGATTATGTGAACCTTCTGATATTGTTCTCTTTATCGTTCATGCACGTGTATATCGTGAATTATATCGTTTTGTACGCACGTCTCGATTGAAAACAATTAATTTGACCGTTGAAACATGTAGGTGCCTAATCTAGTTTGTTGCGCTGAATACCGCAAGATGTGAAACGTGATTTCTGGTAACGCACAATTGCACTTAGAACACGCTTTACATTGTTTTGCTTTAAGGGAAGGGCATTCATGAAACATTGATAAATACCTCAATTATAAATTATAAAATTTCTAATTTCATGCTTTTTCCCTTATTCTCTATTCCCTTTTTTTTGAAGATTTCCCCTGTTTTCAATAAACTTCCCCTTTTTCTCGTTTTTGCACTTAAATGCGAACTGAATTGATAGAAACCAATAAGGAAAAAATATAACTATTTTTGGTTGAAAAGTCTACTATATAATGTACTTTTTCTTAAGAATTCATCTCTTTTTGGTTAAAAGTTCTACTATTTGTTTGAAAATTTAAATATATTTTGTTAATAAGTCATCTTTTTTGGCCGAAAATGCAACTGTTTTGAATCAATGCATTTTTCAAACGAAATATACGTCCAAAATGAACTGCTCGACATTTCAGTCTTTTATAATGCATACGCATTGGAATTTTCACAAGAATAAAAATTAACCACTGATGAGGGTCACCATTGTGCGCCGAAACGTTCGGTTCAATTAAAAATTAATTGAATTATTCACTATGACCCTAAAGCCAAAATCAGCATTCAATATTATAAACAACTATTTCCATCGAGGGTCAATATAATCTCCCCACTGAGTATTATATTCTTTGTTGAGAATTATTCTTTTTTATTCAGAATTCAACTATTTGGGTGAAAATGCGACGGTTTTTGTTTGAAGTTAAATCTTTTTGGTTTAAGAATTTGATTTAAAATTAAAATATTTTTTAGTTGAAATATCAGCTATTATATTTTTCGTGGAGAATTCATATTTTCTGGTAGCGAATTCAAATACTTGGTTGATAGTTGAACTAATTTGTTATAAATTCGTTTCTTTTTTAAATTAAAAATTCATCTCTTTAATTGAAAACTCAACTATTCGGTTAAAAATGCATGTATTTCGTCAAAAAGTCATTTTTTTATCGAAAGTTCAAAGATTTGGATAAAAATGCAACTATTTTGTTTAAATTGTACCTCTGGATTCAAAATTCATCTTTTAGGGGTTTAAAAATCAAGTTTGTTCTAAAAAAATTCGACTTTTCAGCTTAAAAACTCAGCCCTTTCGTTGAAAATTCACCTCTTTTGGTAGAAAATTAATTATTTTGGGATTGAAGATTTAACGATTTGTTCAAAAATGAACATTTTTGTGGTTGAAGTTCAACCTTTTTTGTTTGAAAATTTGACGATTTGGTTGAAAATTCATCTTTTTTGGTAAAAAATTAAACTATTTTGTTGAAAATTTGACTCTTTCATTGAAGGTTTAACTATTTCTTTGTTGATAATTCAGCTTTTTGGTAGAAAATTCGTCTTTCTTGGTTGAAAATGAACGTTTTTGTTAAAAATTCATCTTTTCGGGTTTTAAAGGAAAACTTCTTAAAAATTTGACTTTTTAGTTAGAAACCCAAAATTCTTTTGGTGAGAATTTATCTCCTTTAGTAGAGAACCTTTTTGGTTGAAAATTCAACTATTTGGTCGAAAATGCAATATATTTCGCTTGAAATCTTAGGAATTTGAAGCGTTTCGTATAGAATTTAATGTGATACCTACATTAATTTAATTTAAAAGACTTTATTCTCCTATTTTTGTAAAAAATCGCCATAAATTTCCACTTTTTTGAGATCGTTTTGGACTGTGAGGTCTGAAATCAATTAGTAACTTCAGAGTCCCAAAGATGCCACCATTTGTTGATTCGGAAATTGCTTTTGGTGCAGAATGAATATATTTTATAGTTTCATTAGACTTGAGAACTCTGCATCTTAAACGTGGTTCTAAACACCGAAGTCAGCATTAGAGAAAGATCTCTGCTCCCCTCCTTACTCCGATTAATGTTCCTCGTGTTTTACCTTCGTTTCACTACCCACTTTTTGACCTCTTTAACTGCCTTAGAAACAATACCTATGCCATAATATTATACACGTGGGGCGTAGATACTAAGTACAAATACCCGGAAATGGATCGGAACATTCAGAAAATTCAGCTTATGAAAATGATGATTTCAAATTTGATTGTCTTCAACGATTCAAACATTTAACTTGAAAATTTGAACTCAAAATTCACTCAACTCTGGGTTTAAATAACAGCCAAGGATAATAAATTGAAAATTTCTAATTTTTAATTGGAAATTTTTTATTCCGTTTATAAAACATTTTTTATTAAAATGTTACAAGATTGCAATTTGGGTCTTTAAATATTAACAGTGAGAGAAAATGAATAATTCAGTTGAAAATTCAACTATTTTGGTAGAAAATTTACTTCTTTGTTCAATATTCATACTTTAGTGGTGAAAATTCAACTGTTTTTTTTTTTAAATTCGTCTTCTTTTTAAAAATGTATCTCTTTCAGAAGAAATTTAATCTTCTTTTGTTGAGGATTTAACTATTTTGTTTGGAATGTTCTATTGCATTATTCGTTTGAAATTCATATATTTTTGGTTTATAATTAGTCTTTTTGTTGAATTCAACTGTTTTTTTTATTTCAAACTAAAATCTTATTCGTTTGGATTGTCGACTATTACATAATTCGTTTGGAATTCATATTTTTTGTTTGAAGATTCAGTTACTTAGTGAAATGTTAAACCAATAATTGGTTTAACAAATTATTGGTTAAAAAATCATTTTTGGTTGAAGATTCATAATTTTAGTTGCATTTTATTAAATTGAAAATTCAACTACTTGGTAAAAGTTGAACCACTTTCTGTTGAAAATTAATTTTCTTAATTTCTTTTAAAATTTATTTTTTAACTGAAAATGTAACTTTTCCATTTTTTGTTAAAAATGTATCTTTTTTAGTTTAAAATATTTTAGGTTTGAAAATTCAACGGGTTTTCTAGAAAATTTTTCTTTTTGGTTGAAAATTTGTATTTTTTTGTTAACAGATAAACTTTTTTTTAAATTCATTTGTTTGGTTACAGATTCATCGTTTTAGTTGAAAATCAATCTCGTATTGAAAATTCAATTATTTGTTCAATAATGCACGTATTTTATTGAAAACTCGTCTTTTTGGGTAGAAAATTAATCTTCATGGTTGGAAATTCGTCTTTTTGATTGAGAATTAATCTTCTGTAAGTTGAAAGTTCAACTATTTGGTTGCAAATTCAACTATTTTATTGAAACTTTAATAATTTTTTTGAAAATTCAACTCGTTTGTTTAAAATTCATCTTTTTTAGTTGAAAATTCAACGGGTTTCTAGAAAATTCATCTTTTTGGTTGAAAATTGGACTTTTTTGGTAAAAGTTGAACTAATTTATGAAAAGTCCATTTTTTTCTTGAAGATTCATCATTTTAGTTGAAAATTCATCTCTTGTTGAAAATTCGTTGTTTTTTGGGGGGGGGGGGGATGTAATGTTGTTTTTAACTGAAAATTTAAATTTTTCATTTATTGTTGAAAATAGATCTGTCTTAGTTGAAAATGCATGTATTTTGTTGAAAATTCGTCTTCTTTGTTAAAAAATTAATCTTCTTGGTTGAGAATTCATCTTTGTCTTATTTGAATATTTATGGCCCCAGGGGAAATGAAAAATTGGTCAGAGAGAAGTCGGGAATTTGGAAAATTAACATTGATGGCCACCCTGCGACTGCAATCTCTTGAAGAAAATTTTAACCCAAAATTCAACAATTTTGCTAATCTTCTATTATTCTCATTTCCAGAAGACTGAAGACCGATCACCAGTACCTGCGACGACGCGGAGCCTTCAAGGCTTCAGGGGAAAATTTGTACCAGGGCCGTAAGTGTGCAAGATGCGGCGTCTCCTTTGGTAGATTTTACAACACTGGGGCTTCATGCCCACGCTGCAAACACCGTGTCTGTCGACAATGTCGCGAAATTAAAAACGTCAGCGACAACAACAAAGGCAGGATCGGGATTGACTGGCTATGTGCAGTTTGCCATAAGATTGCGTGAGTTGTTCTCCAATGTTGTCCAATGTTCTCTTATGTTCTCCTATCTGCTTTAGTGGCCTTCAAAAACTAAGTCCAGCTATTTTGAAAAATGTTCCCACACCTCCCTTTCTTCGTCACAGAGTGACATCAGAAATGCGAATGCCCCTTCCCCCCACCCCCTGACATCGAAATTTTGTCTTTGAGTTCATTTGATTAACGCCTAAAATAAAATACAAAACATAATATTTTAACAGACTTCATGACCGAAAATCGACGCCTGAGTCGAATAAGATGTTTGTTCCGAATCTGCTTGAAGGAGGTTTTGGTTCAGAGTTGACTGACGCAGGGGATCGAACTTATTCAAAAATTAAGATTTAATTCATACTATTTGCATAATTATATCAAACTAAGATAATGCATTCGTTTTTAGATTTATTTTGAAATTACTATGTTATGAATTAATTGCAGTATACCGTGCATTGTGATGAATATTTAATCAAATAAGTTTTCTGTGGATTGAAGAAGATAAGTTAGGTTTAATTTTTCGATTTAATTCAACCGAACAATGAATAACGATTCAAATTCACGATTAAGTTAATTTCAAAATAATCTGAATTGGGGTTAATTTTGTCGATAAAGTGTTGATTGAATTAATGTAATTTATAGTTTATTCCAAGTGAAAAATACAATATTTCACAGCAGTATGAAATAAATACTGGAGGTGAATCGAATTAATGAAGTCTAACACTTTTTATGCTTTTAAATGAAAGAATAAAATACTTTGCCGAATAAACGCCTTCTTTGAAAAACTCAGAATGAGCACCTTTTTCAACGATCACCTTATTCTACTCAGCGACGAAATGCTCTCAAAACAGGGGAAATATGGTGATTTTTCAGAAAGCTAGGGGAATAAATTCTTGTAAATAAAATTAATGTATGAGTACCATATTGAATTCAATATGAAAAAATACTGAAGATTTTAAATCGAAATGTATTGATTTTTCAACAAAATAGTTCAATTTTCAACCAAAAAAGATTAATTTTCAACCAAAGAGTTGAGCTTTAAAGCTAAAAACTAAAATGTTTCAGAAAACAGTAGGCAGTTCAAAAAATTGATTTTTAACCCAAAACAAAAACCGAATTTTCAACGAAATTATTCAATTTTTAACCATAGAAATGGATCTTCAACTAATAAAATGATTTTTTAACAAAGTTATTGAACAATCAAAGAAAAAAAAACGTTTCAACAAAATAGTTCAATCGTTAACCAATGAAATGAATGCATAACAAAGTAGTTCATCTTTCAACTGAAAACGATTAGTTTTCAACCGCAAATGGTATATTTACGTTTTGAGTTTAATTTGCAGTTCAAAAAATTGATTTTCAACTCAAAACAAAAACCCAATTTTCAACATAATAGTTCAATTTTTATTCAAAGTGACGGATCTTCAACCAATAAAATGAATTTTAATCAAAATTATTCAACTTTCAACCAGGTAGTTGATTTTTAATTAAATCAAGAATATAAATTTTATACGAAAAAATAGGCATTCATTAAAGAATACATCCATTTTAAACTAAATATTTGAATTTTCAACTAAAATGATTAGTTTTCAGCCCAAAAAAACTCATTTTCAACAAAATAGTTAAATTTACAACCAAATAGTAGAATTTTTAATAAGAAAAAATATGAATTCTGAAGAAGAAAGAAATAATAGTAGACTTTTCAATTAAAAAGTATTAACTTTTCAAGTTCGATCTTTTATTGGGTTCTATTAATTCAGTTCGCATTCGTGAAGAAACGAGACAAAGGGGAAGTTTCTTGAAAAGTGGGAAAAAAAGGAATTCCATATAAAGGAGGGGAATAGAAATTAGATGTTTCACATGTAAAATTAAGACACTGATTTTCATATTTTCAAGCTTTAAAAAAATTGTTAGTCACATTTATATTTTCCATGTGTTATGTCACATTCTGCAATAACCCCTCCTTCTCTACTTCACAAGTCTTTACAAAACATGCCCCCCCCCTTGCAGTATGACGTAGTTCCTGAACGTCCCCTTTTAAATTTGAACAACAAAAGAGAGCACTTATATAGATGTAAAATAAATCCATAAAGCTATTCCCTTCTGGTACCCTTGACTTCAAGGCATCTTGCGTACTCGACAATGACCTAACTCGATTTTACGACTTTTTCAGAGAACTGCACGCGGTGACCGGCGAATGGATGTTCGAGACCTCGATCACACAACGCACTGTCGGAAGGGAGAATTCTCTATCGCCTCTGGATATTCTAAAACACAGCATTCGACGTGCCTGGACCATAAACGGTAATTATAAAATTAAAAAATCAGCTACCAGCTACTGAAAAATTTGTTTACTTCAACAGGATAATTTCCTCTGTTGAAGTCAAATGATGGAATCATTCATTTGAACATAAGTTATTTCCAGTCCACGTGAATCAGTTTCTTATTTTCTAATCTGAAACTATTTTATCCTTGCTAAGTCCAGATTTTGCTATTCAAGTTCAGGGTGGCCATAGGTTTGGAAAATCCTGGATATCAGGGAGAATTACGGTATTTAAAAAAAAATCTGGCAAAAGTCAGGGAATTTATATAAGAGGCACTTTGCATAACTGGCAAGAATAGTAAACTAAATTTTTTTTAATTTTAATTTTAATTTTTTTTATTCTGGTTATAAAAGATCCTGTGTTCAAAACGACACAAAATTAAGATTCTGGTATTTGAATATCAATGTTCAGGGAAAAAGAAAAATTGGTAAGGGGAAAATTACGGAATTTCGAAAATGCAGTTTTACCTCGAGTTTTGCGGCCACCCTGACATAATATTCTTGTTACTAATTTGTTTGCCTTGGATTTCTATTTTTATTTTTCTGCACTTTCTTCCTCCTGCCGATTACATTTTTTGTTTACATTTTTATTTTTTGCTTAATTATTCAACAATTTTGTGAAAAAGCCATCCTTTCTGGTTGACTTTCGTACCTTGGTGTTCAAAAAATTCAACTGAAATCTTTCTTGGTTGAAAATGTAATTCTTTTTTTTTTAAGTTCGTCTTTTTTGTTCAAGAATGCAAGTGTTTGGTTGAAAATTAATTCTATTACTACTATTACATTATTTGTTGAAAATTCATCTTTTTTGCTTAAAAATTGAACTCCTTTTTTGAAGGTCGAACCACTTTGTTAAAAAATAATTTTTTGGTTAAAGATTTATCTCTTTGGTTGAAAATTCTTTTTGTTTTTGGTTAAAATTAATTTGCTAACTGAAAATTGAACTATTCCAGTTGAAGATTCATAATTAAAATTTAAAATTTATCTCTTTGGTTAAAAATTACCTTTTTGTTTTGTTTAAAATATAATTTTTTAAACTGAAAATTTAACTATTCCAGTTGAATATTTATGATTTTAGTTAAAAAATCATCTCTAAGGCTAAACTTGAACCATGAACCTTTCTGTTGAAAATTCGTTTTTTTTTTTAAATTCATTCTTTTACTGATGATATGACTTTTCCATTTCTCCTCGTTTTAGTTAAAAATTCATCTATTTGGTTAAAAAATTTACTATTTTGTTGAAAATTCTATTTTATGTTGTTGAAAGATAATTTTTTAACTGAAAATGTAACTTTTCCCTTTTTGTTTTAAAATTGAACCCTTTTAGTATCCCCTTTTTTTAGAAAACTAATCTTCTTGTTTTGAAGTTTCCTCTTCCTTGTTTAAAAATAGAACTGTTTGGTTGAAAATTAAATTTCTTGTTGAAAATGAACTTTCTTTTGTTGAAAATTAATATTTTCGTGTTTGAAATTTTACTATTTTGCAGAAAAATTGTCTTTTGACTGGCATGTTCAACAATTTAGATGAACTTTGTTTTCTTTCTTGACTCAAAAATCTTTTTTTTTTTTGTCGAAAGTTCGTCATTCTGGTTGGAAAATTCATCATTTTAGTTGAAAATTCATCTGTTTGTTTAAAAATTTCACTATTTTGTTGAAAATGTCGTCTTTTTGGTGGGTTTTCTATTCTTCTTGGTTGAAAATTCGTCTTTTTGGTGTTAGAATTCCTCCCTTTTGGTAGAAACTCCTTCTTTTTAAATTAAAATATCAAATATTACATTTTGCTGTTGACAAACTCATATTTATTGTTAGAAAATTCAACTACATGGTTATAAATTCAACTATTTCATTGAAAATTTAATTATTTTGTCGAAAATTCAACTTTTTAGTTTAAAATTAAACTAGTTTGTTGAAAATTCGTTTTTTTTTTTTAATCAACTGTTACATTTTTCGTTAAGAATTTATGTTTTTGGCTTGTAAATTTAACTATTCGGTTAAAAATGTAACTGTTTTTGGTTGAAGATTAATTTTTCTAAAATAAAAATTCGACTATTTGATTAAAAATTTATCTTTGTTGGTAAAAAATTCGAGTATTTGGTTAAAAGTTCAAATATTTTATTGAAAATTTAATTCTTTAGTTGAAAATTCAAGTTTTTTTTCAAATGTCATATTTTCTATTCGAAAATTTGTTGAAAATACAACTGTTTCTGGTTGGAGATTAATGTTTTTTGAATTAAAAATGTATCTTTATAGGTAGAAAATTAAAACATTTGCTGAAAAATTCAACTATTTATTGAAAATATAATTATTTTGTTGAAAATTCAAGTAGTTTGTTCAAATGTCATCTTCTCTGGTCGAAAATCGGTTGAAAATGCAACTGCTTCTGGTTGAACATTAATCTTTTTTGTTCTCAAAAATTCGAATATTTGGTTGAAAATTCATCGTTGTAGGTAGAAAATTCAAATATTTGGTTAAACTTCAACTATTTGGTTGAAAATTCAAATATTTTGTTCAAGTGTCATATTTGTTGGTCGTTTTTATTGAACCTACGTCTAATCTTAAAGCCAATATTTTAAATTGTGCAAGATTACAAAAATTTAGAAAGAATTCGTGTAAGTTCAAGAGATATTTAGAAGTTTTGAAAAGATTCAAAAATAGTTTAAAACATGTAAAGATTTCACAAAATTAGATTTTTGAAGATTTCGAACCAATATTAAGATATATTTTTTAATTATTTTTTGTATTAGCGATTAATTATTGATTAATTATTGAAGAGTTATTACAAAAAAAAGCATTAGGAATAATATTTATTTTAATACTGAGTGAATTTCAGACTTACTATATTATAAATACATGTAATTATAAATTATCATATTAAAAGATTAAAAATAGTTTTTTTGACTGGACTAGGAGACCCCGAAGGATTTTGA
This sequence comes from Andricus quercusramuli, assembly GCA_932178445.1. Taxonomy (NCBI): domain Eukaryota; kingdom Metazoa; phylum Arthropoda; class Insecta; order Hymenoptera; family Cynipidae; genus Andricus; species Andricus quercusramuli. The sequence continues at coordinate 513,574 of CAKNXH010002425.1, forward strand.
TGTCCAAAAAACAAATCCGTTGTCCGAATTTTTCTTATACGTCAGAATTTCGAGATATCCTAACCCAAAAGTGACAAAATGGCATTTTCAGTCATATTGGAAACAAAATAACATGAGCAGCGATTTTTCTCTCAAAACTGCTTTCGTCAACGTTTAGTACTCCTTTTTACCTTTCATTTCCATTTTGGTTCATCTCGAACCTATTTTTTTCTCCGAGATATGGAACATTAACCATTTCAGTTCCACACTGGAAAACTAGCAAAGAGCCATTGTTTTAAGTATGGCTAAAAATGGCAATTTTTTCACATTTGCGTTAGGATATCTCAACATTCTGACGTATAGGCAAAATTTGGACAACGGATTCCTTTTTAGGGCATCAGAATCCTTCGGGGTCAATCTTTGGGCACACAAAAAGTTAATTTTCATCGACCTGTAATATCCAAGTCATCAGCACTGAATTTCTCCTCCATAAGAAAAATTCTCTAACTGATCTCAAACCAATTTTAATAGGACCACCAGCCCAATGGCCTGGATCAAGGAACTCTCCTGAGTTCAGAATCTACCGAAGTCTGCCGATTCGTCATCCAGATTCCCAGGAAGATGTGGAGGACCCGGAACCGACGAAAATCTCCGAGGATTCTAAAAATGAGGAAAGTGCAATCAGCAGAGATGATGGAGTTAAGAAGGATCTCAGCTCTCAAAGCAATATTGGTGGCGACAAATCTTCATCGAAAACGGATCTCAACGAGCGAACGAATTTAAAACGAAACGAAAAGTCGAACAAACTTAACGAAAAGGGTTCTGTTTCGAAAATCCGTAAGCAGGATCAAGCAACCTTGAGTGGAAAATCGAAGACTGAAGGTCCTGAAGTGATCTCTTCTGATCAGGCTTCTCGAGTTTCACTGCTGAAGCCTCCTAGGCTGCTCTCCAAATTCAACAGCCCGGAGATAAAGCCGGGTGGCAAACATGGGGAGAAGAAATCGAATATTCCTATTTTTAGGAGAAGCTCCAAGGAGTTCGAGGATATCAGAAGTCCTCAGGAATCTCCAAAACGGTCCTTGATTCCCCAGAGGTGAGTTTAAAATAATTGTGATAGAAAAGGATTTTAGTTTGATATCCCTATTGGAAAAAGGGCATAAAGTCGAATTGCATAGCCTTTTATATTCCACATTCCACACATTTTATATTCCTTTATATTGACTGTACCATCCTGTTTTTTACATTGATACCCTTTTTTATTCTGTTCTCTTCTAGTGCAACTCTATTTCATTTTATCCATTTATATTTGATTCTTTTCAAATATGCTATTTCTTAAATATGTTTAGTGTTATATCTCCATTTATTTAAATCATGCACTTAATTCTTAACATTGTCCAATTCTGATGGCTCTGAAATTATAATTATTCCATTTTTGGCTTTGATTAGTGAATTTTTAAAGTTATTACTTTTAAATTCTTTTTAATTGTAATTGAAAATTGCTCAATTTAAAACATTTTAATTAAGAAGAATTAAGATTTAACATCTCTTGATTCTAAGTGCATAAAATTGTGATTTCATTTTCGAACTTTCATGTTTAAAACTCTTAATTTTTTTTAAACTTTTAGTTTCACATTTTTTATTTTTAAAAGATTCTATGAAATTTGTTATAAACAAACAAATTTCCGGGTTTGAACGTCAGAAGCTGAAATTCTCCCGAACTTTACAATATGAAATTTAAAAATTTTGAATTCCTAAATTGTTTTTAGTTGATTTCCAAACGATTAAAATTTTGAATTGTTTCAGAATAAAGTTTTTTTATTTTAATTCTTTAAAATTTGAATGCTTTACAAATTTAAATGTCCACACAAATAGTTTCAATGCTTTTTTTCAATTAAATTAATTTTAATGCTTCTAGATTCAAAACCTACAAATTCAAACAAATTTTTAAAACACATTTTGTAGATTTTTTTTGCAAGTTTATTCAATTTCATTGTTTCCAAATTTTTTTTAATTCAAGCACAGAAATTTCTAATTTCCCTGAGGGTTTCCCGCATTGGAAGCTTTTTAATTTTAATCTTTATAAATTCAATCTCTTTTTCGAAAATATGATGAAAATTTTTTCAAATTTCAAATCGTTGAATTGCGATTAGTTTCAGTCTCAAATGTTTTAATTAAAAGTATTTATTAAATAAAGACTTTATCAAATAAAGAAACAATAAATTGTAATTTGTTTGGCTTGTCACTTTAATTTTAAACTTTTTATGTATTTAATTCTCGATGTTTCAATTTGAAATTTTTTAAATCAGCCAAATTTTCAATATTGAACTTCAAAAGTGGAAATTGTGCCGAATTTTACAATATGAAATCCGAAAATTTAAAAGTCTCATAACATATAATTTGGTAAATTTTGAATAATTAAAATTGAAAAATTGTTTCTGAATATAATTCCTTTATAATGATTTAAAGATAGAATCTTTTGAAATAGCGTAAAAATTATATTTATATAGCTGTGAGCTTAAACAGCCGTCAAATAATCTTTTTTATAGCTATAGCTTTACAAATTTCTTCCTTAAATACCTCGAAACTTTTGACAAATAAAAAAGATACTAGAAGAAAGTAAGAAGTTGAAAAAATAAAATATATTTTTTTAGCTAAGCTTAAACAATATTTTGAATATTCGTGTAGTGCAATAACTATTTTGTTCTAGATCTTCTGAAGTTTTTTTTAACAACTCAGTTATTTTTACTGACAATAAATCACCATAAAAGGACGTTAAATGCACACAGCATAAAACGCGCAGAGGAAGCCTTTGTTCCATATAACAGTCGTTTTAAGTTTCTTTTTCCATTTTTTATTCATTCAACTCTTTACCTTTTTTCATGTATTTTTTTCATTAAGAAGTTCCGAGGTATTTGAAATATTTTTAAAAACTGTAGGTAGGTTAAAAAGATTCGCTAAATTTATATTTTTTATTTTCTGGAGATATAAAACTGTGTCTAGCTGATTTTTATCAACAGAGTACTAAAATATATCAGAAGAAGTTTTTATCATTTCCAAGGTCTTACTTGAAAAATTTGTGTTGAAAAAATTGGTCTCTTAAACAGGAATTATTTTCCGCAGAGCAGTATTAAATATAAAAATCTTTCAAGATTTGAGAATCAGGGTTGAACTCTTGAGGATCGCACTACAGAACTAGATAATCAACATTTATATCGAAAATGGGTTTATTGCGTAAAAATTGTCAAAAATCAAATACACATTGTAGAAAAAGGATTTTGCAAAGTCTAGTTTTTTGATACAATAATTTTTTTTTCTCGATACAATTTCAGTTAAAGTTTATTTAAATTTTCAACGAAGTAATAATTGTGTGTGTATATATGCAGGGTGTCTCAAGTCAAGTGTCCGAAAAATAAAAAAAATTAATCGAAAATTCCTCTTCCAAAAATCACTTGATTTTTCGAAATTTTGGAAAAGGAATTTTCGATTTATTTTTCTAATGTTTATACAGCTATATAAGTCCGGGCACTTGAGCCTGGAACACCCGCTATACAATGTTCAACTTTTTTTCGAATTTTATCAAAAAAATATTTGTCGTAGTGTGATATCGCGATATTAAATTTTGATTGTCCCTTTGCAGAATAATTGTTCAGGATATAACATCTGTAATTCTCATTTATCATTCCCGTATCTCGGAAGTATATTTTTATTTTTGCAAAATGTTAAAAATTCGATTTTTAATCGCCACCCAAAGCTGATTTTGAAAACCCATGCGATTTTTAATCTTGAAATTCTCATAGATTTTCTCATATTTGGCTATCTTTTTTACATTCAACTTTATTTATCCGTATTCAAATACTTAATATGTGGGGAGATGGTTTTTATTTTTTATTTTAACAGGAAATCGATGTTCGAATTTTAGGTTAGTGCCACTTTAAAATTATCAACTTGCACATCCACTTTCTCGAACCTGGATAACTTTTTTCAATCATAATTTTAGCTTGATGGTAAACTTTTGTTTCATCTGTAGATAGTGCTTTCGATTTTACAGAATGCTTTTTGGCTCCCCTCAAAAATCCCCATTTTGTTGGTAATCTAGTTTTGTACTGCCATCCGTCAATTAAATTAGAATTGGAATTGTACGGGAATTTGATCGTAGGTCTCCACAGGACACCCTGATTAAGGACCTTCTCACAAAAATGGTTTCTATGTATCTATTGCTGCCCTTTTCAGTCCATCCCTATTCCAAATTTTCTATCCATTTCCATTGTCTCTTCCAGTAGAGCTTTTCATTCTTTACACTACCTATAATTGTTCTATTTGAATATTTTCAGATACAGAGGAAGTACTGATGACCTTAGAAGAAGCAGAGAAGACATCAGCATCCCGAGTTTCATTCCGAAGTTGTTGTCTCCCAGAAACAAAGAAGAGAAGTTGAAACGACAAGACAGCAAGGACGATATTCGTCATATCTTTGGAACTAATCGAAGACAGAAAGAGGAAACAAAGCCTTCGACTGGGCAAACCTTCGTCCGAGACGATGTTAAAACCGGAATAAGATTTTTCCGACGTGAAAGTAAAGAGGACGTGGGCAGGGAGAGCGCAACCACTATTACAAACAGCTGCCTGACCAAAGAAAGGCCTTTAAACAAGGAGGAGTCGCAAGAATGGACAGACGAATGCGTGGGTGAGACCACGAGTCGATCAAAATTCAACTCAGCTGTGTTCAATTCCACGAGTGATTCAAAAGAAAGTACAGAGAGTGAGTGCATTGTAAGGGAAGATCCAAAAGAGGGAGAAATAGAAGATATTGAAAAAGTAGAAGAAACTGAAGTGATCGAAGATCAGAGGGAAGATAGCGAGGACGAGGTTTTCGCTAAAATGGCTAATGAACTCACACAGGATCACCTCGATGAATCCAATCTGCAGAAATCTGGTGAAAAATATGAAGATATTAAGAATAATGAGAAGGAGGAAGTCGAAAATGATGGGAAATTTAGAGGTAGAAAGGATTTAGGGGTGAAGGAGCAACAAGAAAAGGGTGAAGACACACCTGATTTTAGGAATCTTAGAGATACTGTTGAAGAAGCGATCTGTGGCAACAATTATGGGGATGTTCCTCTCGTGGGGGATAAAAGAATCACTGAAGGATCGAGTTCTGGAAAAAAGACGGATGACTTTCAAGTGGTAAGTTTATTTTCGAAGATTTGGGTGGTATTTAATCAATTCTTGAATGATAATAATATCGTCCTTTTTTTAAGATTCGAAGAAAGTTTTCCAAGGAGGAATTTTCGAATCCTGACGATCCAGACGAGATTCCAAACAGGCGTTGCTCGAGTGTAAGTTTTGAGGATTGTACATCCTTTTCAGAATTTTTAGGAGCAATGTGATTGTAGAGGTTTTTCTAATTGCATTCTGTTTTGGCGTGCAGCATCTTTCGCCAGAAGCAAGTCCTTTAAGTACGAGATCGTCGAGATATAGTCCAAGGGAAAGCGAAAGCGAGCCAACTCCAGCTTTGCCGAGGAAAACCGGAAGTGGAGATTCATCTTCTGCTTCACAGAGGATTCGTGATACGATCACGAGGACGAGGAGAGAATCTAATAGTAGTGCAAGATACGAGAGCAGTGGCAGCGAAAGTATGAGGTAAGTAATGAAAAATTTGCTGAAATGAATGTAAAAATTAGAGAATTTAGAATTAATTTACACAGAGTCAGACGTAGATTTCAAGGCTGCGTAGGCCATCCTAAAGTTGGCCGCCCCTTTTCAATTTCCATTCCTAGTTTCAGACTTCACACTCTTTCCTCTATTCCCTCAATTTACCCTTTTTTAAAGAATTTATATTTTTTCCCTTGTTTTCAAGAAACTTGAATTTTTACTCGTTTTTTTTATATAGCAAAGGTCCTGAACGTTCATATGAAAGAAATAAAAAAAAAAATTTCTCCGAAAAATATTTTTCACTGAATTTTATTAATTTTAATTGGAAAGTCTACTATAATTTCTTGGTTAAGAATTCTTCTATTTGATTACAAATTTTATTATTTGGTTTAAAGTTTAAACTAGCTGTGAATTCGAGTTCGAGTGTTTCCACTTTGTTCGTATTTATAATTATATATGGTGCTCAATTCACGAGCACTTTGCTTCCCGTTAGCAAATGTATTCGCTTCCTCATAGAATCAAAACAACTTTTCTATTCTCGCATCAACTTTAAATTATGTTAATGATAAAAATGTTTACTATAAAAAATCGATTTTCAAAATATATAAATTAACATAACTTTCCTGCGCTTTAATAAAATGTATTAATATTATAGGTCAATTTTATTGGAAAAATTTCTTTTTTGTTGAAAATTCATATTTTCGAGTTGAAAATTCAACTTTTTTGTAGAAAATTGCTATTTTGGCTTGAAAATTTTAAAGATTGGTTGAAATTCTTCATCTTTCTTGATTTGAACATTTTCCTTAGTTGCATCTTTGTCTTTTCGGTTTAAAAATTCATATCTTTTTGTTAAAAATGCAACTATTTCATTGAAAATTAATTTGTTTTTTTAAGGATTCAACTATTTTGTTGAAAATTCGTATTTTTTGGTTGAATTCAACCGTTTTCTGTTTTAAAGTTGAACTAATTTGTTGAAACTGGAACTATTTTATTGAAAATTTGTCTTTTTGGTAGAAAATTAATCTTCTTCGTTGAAAAGTCATCTTTTTGAGTTGAAATTAGAACTATTTTGTTTGAAACTCAATTATTTGGTTGGAAATTTACTTTTTTTTTTAATTCATATTTTTGGGTAAAAATTGGAACTGTTGTGTAAAAATTAGTTTCTTTAGGTTAAAATTTAAACAGTTTGGTAGAAAATTCAGCTATTGGAATTAAAATTTAACTTTTCAGTTGAAATTAACTTTTTTGGTGAAAATTCATTGTTTTGTGCTGAAAATTCAACTATTTGGCTGTTAATACAACTGTTCGGTTGAAAATTCAATTGTTTCCGTGAAAATTGAATTATTTGATTGAAAATTAATTTTTCTTGGGTGACAGTGACCTTTTTTTTAAACTTCGTGATATCTTTTTCAATATATAGAATTCCTGAAAATAAAACAAGAATTCAACGATAAAATTTGGACGCAATAAAAATAAAAAAGACTAAAGAAATAAAAAAGAGAAGGAATAAGGGGATTAGGTTGGTTGCCTTCTCATTTTTCTTTCCTTTTTTTTAGTTTCGTCCGAAGAAACAAATTTTTTAATTTCGTTTTTTAGGAATTGCAATAGGAGCATTTTGTGGTGGTTGTCCAAATTTTATCGTTGAAGTCTTGTTTTATTTTCAGGAATTCTATATATTGACTTGATTATTGGACATTAAATGGGATGTTGAATTTATATTTTGTTAAAAATGCAATGTATTTCGACATGAAATCTTAGCGACATGGTACCTACAATATTTTTATTAAAAATAAAGTATTCCTCTATTATTTCTCTATTTTTGTGAAAAAATACCCTACTTTCCCCGTTTTAAGAACATTTTGGGTAATTTTGGGTAATAATAATGAAAGAATCGAAGCCTATTGTGTAAATATGGAACCGAATTCACGATTTCAGATTAGGAGAATCCGGACTTCATGGATACGCTGATATCGCCAGAAGGGTAAAGTTCTTCGGCGGAAGTGGACTGGGACCGTCAACCGGAAGTTGTGACGAGGTCGTGCAACGAGACAGTGCGACAAGTGCAGGTGAAGATGAACCACACGAAGATGGACACACGCGAGACCCAAGCAGAACAGCTCAGGGTTCTTCGCAAAGTAGGGCAATGCTTCGAAGACGTAGACAATTTGATGCCCAAGGTAATTTTTTCTCAAATTTACATTACAATTTAAATCTAGATGAAAATTACATATATCAAAGAATTGAAACTTTCCATCTTAGGGGGAAATACCAGTCAAATTTTAACCCATACCATTAACCCATACCCATTGATCGTCCATTAATTACTTAAGTATGATTTTTGAAATTTTAGACCCCACCCCCACCTATTGTAAGGATTCATAAGATTTGTGTGACATTCCGGCTCCCCTTCTTACGTAAGATTCTATATTTTTTACTCAAGATATCAAGAATATATAAATTTTTCCACCCTAAATGAGATTTTAAAACATTTCAGAGGATTACACTAATTTGAAAGGATTTTAAAGAGATTTTAAAACATTTCAAATGAAGTCACGGGATTTCACGAATTTTGAAGAATTTCAGTGAATGTCAATAAAAATTTCGAAGATTATAGAGAATTTTTATTGATTTAATAAGGTTTCAAACAATTTCACGGGATTTAAAAAACAAATTTAAGGACATTTGAAGGATTTTAAAAGATTTAAAGAGATTTTGATGATTTCACGGTACCTTAAAGGATTTTAAGAGATTTCAAAACATTCCAAAGTACATATATCCACGGATTATAGAGGATATTGTATGACTTCAAAAGATTAAACCAGGGATCCGTCCAAAACTATCGTTCCGTTACGTTACGTTATCCAAAAAGTACCGAATCTTTTGTTTACTTTTAGTTACGTTTTGACAGATTGGAACAAAATTAAAAACTAAATTGTTATAACTTGATATTTTACCTGTCTGCCTTTTAATATTTACATCAGGTGCGCAAGGATTCGAATGAACTATTTTGTTCAAAATACGCGTGATTCAAAAATTTCCTTACAATTTCGATATTTTGAATAACGTAACCTAAGCCGAGTGAATATAGTTACGTTTTGGCAGTATGGAAACAGAACGAAAATCACGAAAGTATTTTGTTTCGTTTCGGTCGGATCCCTGGATTAAACAGGATTTCAAAGAATTGCCTAATTTTACGGATTTTAAGGGATTTCGAGGAATTCGAATGCCTTTTAAAAGATTCTAACGGATTTTAAGTGGTTTTGAGGGATTCGGAAAGATTGGCACGGATTTTAAAGATTTCAATGGATTTTATAAAATTTCAAAATATTTCACGGCGGAAAAAAGTTACGGAATTTTCACGGCTTTTAAGGGATTTCGAGGAATTTTAATGCCTTTTAGAAGATTCTAACCGATTTCGAAATGTTTTAAGTGATTTCAAAAGACATTTCAAAGATTTAAAGGGATTTCGTAATATTTTGAAATATGTCACGGAATTTCAAGATGTTAACCGATTTTCAGGGTTTTGCAGGAATCTGTTTGGGATTTTTCAGGTGTAAAGGGATTTGAAGGGATTTCAAAAGATTTCATGGAATTTAAAAAAAAAGGAATTTGTATGCCTTTTAAAAGATTCTAACGGATTTTAAGATGTTTTGAGGGATTCGGAAAGATTCGCACGGATTTTAAAGATTTCAATAGATTTGAAATGGATTTAAAAGGTTTCAAGCGATCTCGTAATATTTTGAAATATTTCACAGGATGTCAAAAATTCGAACCGATTTTAAAAGATTTTAAGAAATTTGTGTGGGGTTTTGAAGATGTAAACGAATTTGAAGGGATTTTATAAGATTTCGAAATATTTCACGGGATTTAGAATATTCTAATGGAATTTGAAATATTTGAAGGGATTTCAAAAGATTCGGAAAGATTCGCACGGATTTTAAAGATTTCAATACATTTCAAAGATTTCAAGGGAGCTCTTAATATTTCGAAATATTTTACGGAATTTCAAGGATTTGAACAGATTTCATGAAAGGAAATATTTCTTAATAAAGATGCAATAAAACAAATAATATCACAATGTGTATACTATTATAAAAAATAATGTCAAAAGTAAGAAAAGATTGAATTTAGCATTTTTTAAAAGAATAATTAGAATGAGGAAACTTACATAAGAAAGGCTTGGGACCCCCCCCCCCCCCCCCCTTCAAATAACGATTCTTAAGATTTTCCTTGCGTTATTAATGGACGCTCCTGAAATAAAATCCAAAATTCTAAAGTATTTTTGAATGATTCTAGAACTCAGTATCAGAAAAAAAATATTAAAAGACCCTAGCATTAATACTGGGATGGTTTTATGTAGTTCTCTATCTTCTCCCCTTAAAGCGATTTAAAAATTGTTTTTATAACATGCATTTTCTCTATAAAATGCATTTTCTCTTGAGGTAGTTGTCCTGCCAAAAACCATGTATGTGGAAAAGAAGTTTTCTATGATTTTAACAATAGAAATTATATTTTGAGTCATGCCTTATAAAAGAATTTTTTATGAAAAAATTTGACAATTTACGAAAAATTATTATTTTCACAATAGTTTTTGTGATTGAATTTTTTTTACTGTCGCTTCTTACAAATTATACAATTATTATGCAACTCTATTGTTTCCAATTTTGAAGGTAAGTACATAGTCTTTAGATATAGTTATTTATTCAAGAAATATTTACTTTAAAAAATTATTTCAACAATTTCAGCCATAGAAAAGTTTACTTTTGAAACAATAGAGTTGTAGAGAATGTTTTCTCGAACAAATAAACCACCATTTAATAAAATTACACCATTTTTCAAAAATTTATAAGCGATAGTAAGAAAAAATTAAATTGAAAAACTCAAAAATCAGGTATCTGGAAACAAGTTTTCTATGATTTCAAGATTAAAAATGGTATTATTAGTGATGTCTTATGAAAGAAGAAACATTATTTTTCATAAAAAAGTAATCAAATTACGAAAATTGATTATCTTAACAATAGTTTTTGCAATTGAATTTGTTCTTACTGTCACTTCTTACCAATTTAAAAGAGTGGTTGAGTTTTAATAAGTCATGGCTTATTTTTTCGGGGAAATTATTCCCTGAAACTCTATTGTTTATAATTTCAAAAATAAGTAAACAATCTTCAAATATAGTTAATTAAAAAATATATTCTAACAATTTCAGTCATAGAGAAATTTTCTTTCATAATTGGAAACAGTAGAGTTGAAGACAATGTTTTCTCAAAAAAAATAACCTACCGTTCATTAAAATTCAACCATTTTTCAAAAAATTCTAAGAAGCGATAGTAAGAAAAAAGTAAAATGCAAAAAACATCGACAAAATAAATGGTTTTTGTATGTTTCCAAATTTTTGCTTTAAAGATAATGTTTTTTATTTGAAACATCACCAGTAATATTATTTTGATTTTAAAAATCATGGAAAAACTTTTTTTTTCAGAGCATTGTGTCTTTTAAGGTAATACTAGATTGAGTAGCCTCTCTCTGATAATCGGTTATCCGGGAAGAAATTACATGTACATTGTACAATTATCTCTTCATTAAATACCTGATACAAAGGTATCGTCACGCGACATTCTAGTCCGATATCTAGACTCATCGATTATAGAAGCCTTTCTTCTGCTTCGTGAAGTTTTGAAGTCTGCCTAGTGATCAGTACTGTCGTGAACCGGTAAGTGAAGAGTGAACTTTTATTTTGACCTCAAATCCATCTCGCCGTCGTGAAAAATATTAATAAATCAGTCTTGTTTTCGTTTCTTCTATAAAAGAGAAGAAAATGGAAGGCAGAAGGGTCTTGCAGCTCATCTGGACTTTTTTGGTCGCTTTCTATTTCATGTGCTTTTACGCAGGAGTTTGTGTTGCCTTGTACTTTTTATGGACAACTTATTGACAGCAATAAACTGTCATCGCGTTTATCATTTTGACTCAGGTAGATAGTGACGATTAAAGTGCTCCTTTCTCGTTGGTCATTTAGATTTTCTTGAGCGACATCTCTTGCAATTACAGTGTGTCTATTCACCTGGATAACCTTAAACTGTGAGGAGATTTAATATACCTGAAAAAAACTAAGAAAAGTCAGGGAATTTTTCTTGTTGAAAATTAATTTTTTAAATGAACATGAAAGTGTTCTATTTTTGGTTGAAAATTTTTTTTTTCAGTTGAAAATTCAATTATTTAGTTTAAATGTTATGTATTATGTTGAAAATGCATCCCTTTTTTGGTAGGAAATTAATCTTCTTAATTTGTTTGTTTACATTTGTTTCTCTAACCTGGCTGAAAAATCTTTCTTAGTTGAAAATTCGTCTTTTTTAAAATTAAAATTTTGTTGGTGGAAATATCTACTATTACATTTTTTGTCAAGAATTCATATTTTTCGGTTGTAAATTGTACACTTGGTTGAAAGTTAAACTCATTTGTTAAAAATTAATTCAAAAGTTAAACTCATTTGTTAAAAATTAATTTTCTTGTTGAAGATTCATAATTTTCATTGTATATTCGTCTTTTTGGTTAATAATTTAACTATTTTGTTGAATATTCGTTTTGTTTTTGGTTGAAAACAAATTTTTTTAACTTGGCATTTAACTAGTCCAGTTGAAAATTTAGCTATTTTGTTTAATGGTTTTTTAATTAATTTTTTATCTGAAAATGTAACTAATTCAGTTGAATATTCCATCATTTTACATGAAAATTTACTTCTTTGGTTGCAAATTAATTCTTTTGGATTTATTATTCAAATATTCTATTTTTGGTTAAAAATGTATTTTGTTGTTGTTGAAGATTCCATGACTTGGTTAAAGGTTAAATTCTTGTTAAAAATTAATTTTTTTGATGTCCAAAATTCATGATTTTAGTTGAAAATGTATTTCTTTTGTTGAAAACGAAATTCTTCAATTAAAATTTAACTATGTACTTAGTTTTCGGTTATAAATTTATTTTTTATTCGACTGAAAATTCAACTATTTGATTGAAAGTTAAGCTCTTTTGTTAAAATTCTTCTTTTTTTTTAAATTCATCTTTTCGGTTGAAAATTTAATTATTTTGCTGAATATTCCTTTTTTAGATGATAATTAATTTTTTCAACTGAACATTTAACTAATACAGTTGAACATTTAACTAGTAAAGTTGCAAATTTAATTATTTTTTTGAAAATTTGTGTTTTTTTGTTGTTGAAAATTTAATTTTTAAGCTAAAAATTCAACTGACTCAGTTGAATAATCCATCATTTTAGTTGAAAATTTACTTCTCTGGTTGAAAATTAATTTTTTTCAATTTAAAATTTAACTATTCATTTTTTGGTTAAAAATCTTGGTTGAAAAGTTATCTTTTTTCTTATTATTTTTCAGGATAAATGATATAGCTCATGAATTTCAAAAATAATATATTTTTCAAGATATCTTGTAATTATTTAAACAATTTTAATTTGTTTAATCAATTTTTCCCCTGTAAATCATAAAAAGTTATTATTTTCTTAAATTAATGACACAATTAACGAAGTTTGGGGGTAATATTTTTTTAACGATATTGGGCAATTATTTTAACAATTTGCATTTGTTTAATCAATTTTTGTCCCCGATAAATCTTGAAAAGTCATTACTTTCTGTAATCAATAACGCAGCTAATAAGTGCTAAGAGTGATATTTTGTGTGAAAGACAGTTTTAAATTATTTAAACAATAAATAATCATTCAATTGCGCCCTTTCACACGAAAGGTGGAAAAAATTCTTGTTTTTTTTTATAATTTCTTACACTGTGTCGGTTATTATTCAGTATTTTCTTATTTCAGAACTTATACCCTAATTGTTTGAACAGTAATATTTTTTTTAACTAGAATTTTCTCCACCTTTCCTATGAAAAGGAGCAAGTAATATTATTTCTGTAAATAATATTGCCATATTTAAATAATAAATAATATTTGAATAATCACCAAATATGTTATGCAAGAAATGATACTCTTGAAATTCATCAACTGTATCAGTTATCCCAAAAAATAATAACTGATTAAGTTTAAGCAATGGAAAGTTAGTTAAAAATACTTGGCAGCTTGTGACTTATCGAATATAGATAATTAATTTAGAAACAATTTAAAAAAAATACCGTTTTAGTATGAATTTTACATAAAACGGATATTTTGCATTTTTTGGAACATTTTGTGGGCTCAATTCCTTAAGAGGTGACCAAACTTTAATTTAAAAAAAGGTAATAAGTACTTCTTTTTCCCATTTTTTCGAAACCGAGCTTTTTCCATTTAAACTCTCATGTTAATTTCAAAACACGGGGGCACAGGTTAATGTTTACCGATTTAAAAAAAGGAACTTTTTCTTCCGGAAAATTAACAAATTGGAGGGGGGGGGGATCACCGAAAATCGAAATTCGCCTTTTTAGACCACCATATTCTATTATATTTCCAATATTATGTACAACAACATTTTCTGAATAATTAACTGAAGAGGGTCACCATCGTGTGGCGAAATCTCTAAAACGATTGTAATCTGTTTGAATTCATTTTTACTCGACCCCATAAATAACAAAAATATTATTTTGTTTAAACATAATAAGACACCACACTACATAAAATTACGCATAGGAAAACCTAAAGTTAAATGCGTCATTTTGTTGGTTCTTCTAGTAACAGGAGATTTGATATTTACAACCGGGAAAAAAACGGGGAAAACCCAGGACATAATCGGAAATTTGGTGGGCGAAAATTACATCAACGTGTCCGATATTTTTGAAATATTTGGTAACATGACTTTTTTTAGAATTTTTTTATTCTTTATAGAGAGTCCACAAAATCCAGACTAGTGTGCTGGTTGAAGTGAAGCGAATCAAAGCAAAGTTAGCAAAGCGGGGCAAAGGGAACTTGCGCTGTTGGTATAATAGTGTAACGACGTCCTCTGTTTCGTTCTACAGTCCGCTCACCTGCCTTCTATACAAGGTGGCAAGAAAGATCCTCATTCATGAAACCAGTCGAAACACTTCTTTCAAACTGATCGATACAGGGTGGTGAGAAAAGAGAAGAAGAAATTAAAAAAAAGGAAGGGAGAATACATCCTAAAGATAATCCTTATCGATTAATCTTGAAGGGATAATTAGTGGTTTGCTCTCAAGTCCAATACATAGTGTGCAAAATCAGTTAGCTTAACGATCGAGATTGGATCCCCTTAAATTGATTCTGATCGACTCAGTTTCCTTTATTGCTTATTAATCATTCATGTCAAATCTCTATTTTTCTGTTTGAACTTAGTTGCTTCCGCATAGAGGAAGGTTTGTAATGACCTTCGTTGTCAAATCTACTTTTTTGACATATTTCGATATAAATCGCTATTATCCTAAAATTGTGAAGAATTGTAGGCTCGATTGATATCTAGGTCTGATAGGACTCTGAGCTAGATCGGCTATTTAGAAAAGGTTTTTTTTTTTTAGTTATTAGAGATTAAAAAAAAAAAATTTACCTTGTTTATATGAGGAAAACTATTTTGAAATTCAAAATACGACACTACGATATCTAGTGTATTTGTTCGCGTCTTTGAGTCGCATCGATCGACATATTGTTGAACAATTAATGGCTCACCAGGGCCAATTTATGAAGTTTAAAAAAAATGGTATATTCTATTTACATGAGAAACCCCTTTTCATATTAGGAATGCAACAGCACCATATCTGACATGTTGGTTCGCGTCTTCGAGACACTTCGGATCAACTATTGACGAACCTTCCAGGACCTCTTATGATCTAGCAATTCCGTTTTATAAATTAAAAATATATATTGTCTATCTTTTTGATATGTGGTAGACTTTTTCAATATTGGCAACACTTTAGTAATTTACATGATATATTTGTTCGCTCTTCGAGACGCATCGATTGTGCAATTGAAGAACCTTTCATGATCTACCATTACCTACAGATATCGTCTTTAATTTTTTAAACCAAATTATTTACCTTGCTCATAAGATGTTTTTTTATATATTGGGAATATGACAGTACTGTATTTGATGTAATTGTTCGCGTATTCGAGACGCGTGAATTTATCTATTGACAATCTTCAGATGAACATTCTTGATCAATCAATAGCGACTTAGAAAGTTTTTATAAAAGGTTTAATTGTTTATATAAAGAAAACTTTTTTTCTTATTTGGAATATGACACTACCGTAATACATAATAACAAAACAAATCGATTTACATTTTGATGGGTTCTCTTATTTTCTGGAAATAAGATTTTTGGCAAGACAGAAACATAAGCTTGAAAAATATTGAAAGTCTCGATTTTAACCTTTTTTAGCGAAAAACATCTCTTTATGAGGAAAAAAATTTACTTGATACCTACCTATGGGGAAACGAAGTTGTCATGAAATAAGCCCAAATAGTTACTCCCATAGTGAATACACCCGTAATACTTCGGAGTGCTATTTTATTTTTTAGTGAATTCATAAAAATAGGGAAGTTTCAATTATTCAGTGTGGCCTCAGGGCAGGAAAAACCTGGAGACCAGGAAAAAACAGGAAATTTTATTGATCAGGGATCATAAGCAACTGTCAAAGATAGTCAATTTTTAATTTTGAAATTGTATTATTCTGTTCATAAAAGATTCTATGTCAAAAATGTTACAAGAATAAAATTCTGGACTTTGAATAATGCTCAGGGAAAATGAGAAATTGGTCAGGGATTATTGAATGGATTTAAATTCGACATATGAGAAATTGTTTAGAGGCTTCTCATTCAATCGAGAAATAAATTAGGGAAGTTCTATGAAATTAATCATATAAAATGAAATATACAATAAAATTAAATATACAATAAAATTGTATCCTTTTTTATCGCTATGTTTAAAAGTCTTCAAGTCTTTCGAACCTGCATCGTTTTATGCATATCCTGTCTTGCAATCTGTTTTCCGTCTCCGATCATTTATTTTTTACTACCGCCCTTCGCATCCGGAATAAAGAACTGTGGAGAGTGAAGCAGTGCAATTAAGTAAATTCCTTGAAGAGGCTGAAATCTCGCGTATAGGAACCTGCTGTAAAACAGATTTTTATGTGCAAGATACTTCTTAAAAAGCCTCTAATCGACAAAATTATTATTATTATCGTAATAAGAGGGCTTTAGTTTTATGTGAAAACTGACTATCGCCCCTCTGAATCCGAAAAAAAAACAGGTTTTAAGATGGTGTCTGTCTGTCGTTGTTGTTGTTGTCGTTATCGTCTGTATACCGGATAACTTTTGAAAGACTAATCGGATTATGTTGCAATTTGGCACACAGTTTTTGGGACCAAAAAGAAGGATCGAGTTCTTTAACCAGCCTTTTTTTACCAACGCTTCTGGTTTTAACAACCAAAAAAATTGCAAGATACGAAAGAAGATGAACAGAAAAAAATTTTGCTCCCAAAAAAGGTCTACAAATTTGTTATTTTCCAAAAAACTTAATTGTCTTTATATGTTGCGAAACTTGCAAAACCGGAAAAGATCAAACCACATTTTGTATTTTTTGTTTGAAATAAGAAAATGTAACTCTCGTAAATGTCACTCGTTGTTTTACTGCTTGTCAAGCCTTTGATTCTATTTCTCATTAGTGCAAGTGAACTGGGCTGAAAAAAAACATCTGTCAGGTTTGATTGGGTAGACCTGGAGACGATAGATTAAGGTGTTGACCCAGTTTTTCTTACAAAGTATACGATTAATATTGTATCATATTATACTTGGTTATATTAAAAATACAAACAATTGAATGAACCATAATTGAACAAATTAAAAAATATTAAGTTTTAAACATAAAACAATTGAACTTGTATCATTTCATCATTTCATTTGAAAAAATTTAGACTAAAATTTTGAAAATTGGACAATATCTTCAGAAATTAGTTAAAATTGTATCATTTCTAATTCAAAGCATTCAAAGTTAAAGCATTTTATTTTGAATTGAAGAATCTCGAAATTCAATGATGTCGGTTTAAAATATCAAAAATAGGACTATTAAAAACGTTAAAAATTGAATATTCACAGATTCGAAATTAATTCGAAGCGATTAAAATTTTACAATTTAGAATTTAAACCTAAATTGAATGTTTCAAAGTGAAAGCTTCTGAAGTTAAAAAAAAATATTCAAAATAAATAATAATTTTGAATGTGAAACATTAAAAATGACAAAAATTTCTACTACGAAGCGTATTGAAAGTTAAACTAATCTAAACTTCAGTTAAAACTGGAAAAAATTCACTAAAGACACTAAATCACTAAAAATTGTGATATGAAAACCGAATTTAAAACATTTTTATTCTCAAACCCCTTAAAAATTTAAATTATTGTCAGTAAATTTAAATCGTTTAAAAATTAAAATGTTGAAATTGTGGATTATAATTTTTTAAATCCAACCATTTCTATTTTAATTGAAAAATTAAAACTTATGTAAGGCAAACATTTTTTTATTTAGCATTCGATCTGAAAATTCAGAACTCTAAAATTGTAACCATTAAAAATTTAAGAAATTATTCAATTACTGAGGCACCAATTTCAGATAGTTAAATTTTGTTCTATTGCAGTGTTAAGCAACACTACGTTAAACTTTTTAATTTCAAATTGTTTAATTTTTAAAACTTCCTTTAGAATTATTATTCATTCTTGATATAGGGTTTTTTAAAAATAGGGTTTGCGGTACTCATGTGATTCATGTAATTGTTTAAATAATTCAAGTCACACTCCTACCTCTTTCCAATATCTTGTGGGAGCAGCGGAAATAATTTGAGTCACATCCCTACCCCTTTCCAGTGTCCCGTAGGGCGAAACCCTTGTGACTGGTCACAAAAGTAATTGAAGTCACACCCCTACCCCTTTTCAGATGTCTCGAATGAGCGTGAAGGCACCCCTGTGATTGGACACAAATATAATTGAAGTCATACGCCTACCCCTTTCAAATATCTCATGGGGGAAGGCACCCCTGTTACTGGTCACATAAATAATTCAAGTCACACTCCTACCCCTTTCCAATATCTCGTGGGAGCAGGTGAGGGAAGGCACCCATATGACTGGTCATAGAAATAATTGAACTCACACCCCTACGCCCTTTCCATGTCTCGTATGAGCATGAAGGCACCCCTGTGACTGCTCACGAGAATAATTAAGTCACACCACTACCCACTACTTTCCAACCGAGCAAGTCTACCCCGAAAGGGAAATGGCTTAATGGTATAATAATAATAACACGCTTAAAACTTTTTTAATATCTCGTGGGGAAGGCACCCCTGCTACCAGTCACAGAAACAATTCAAGTCACACCCGTACCCCTTTCCAATATCTCATATGGGCGGGAAGGCACCCCTGTGACTAACAACAGAAATAATTTCAGTCATACCCCTACCCCTTTCCAATATTTCTTGGAGGGGCAAGGTACCCTTGTGACTGGTCACAGAAGTATTTTAAGTCCTTTTCATTGTTTCGTGGAGGGGCAAGGGTGCGTTGGTATAGACATTTTAAAAAACAGCGGAGGTAATCGCTTTTCTGAACTTCATACTTCAAAATAAAAAATAGCAATAAATTATAGTTTATGACTTTATGTGGAAGGCGCGTAAAACTGGGTTAAGTTCCTTCTGCAAACATAACTTGACCTAAAAGAAGTTTACGCGCACGCCCCATATAATATTTTGTCCAGCATTTATACCAGAAATTACAGAAAATTTTGAAATTTCTGGTAATTTTGATAATTTTCGAAACCGGTAACTTTTGAAATTTCTGGTAATTCAATAAGTTTCCGAAAATTTAAGATTTTCGGTCACTTTCGGTAATTTATGTTAATTTATCGGTAATTTATAATATCTTATCAGTAATGTATGGTATCTCATCACTTTGTGCTGTTCTAATCACTCGAATTGCTACTCGCAATCACTCTTTTAAATAAAAATTCAACGCGCTAGTGAGTTTACCACACAGAAAAAACTAAGAATAAAATTTGTTGCAGGAAACTTTTTAGAGCGATACAGTTTTGTTCAGCCAACTTCGCGTCTTTCAAAATACATGTGTTTGTCATGGAAAAACAAAAGAAAGTTTAACCGATATTTGTGTAAAGTTTATCCTGTGAAGTTAATTTTTGTTGCAAAGAATCTTTTGTCGGAAATCGATGTAAAGTTTATCTTCTGTTTTTTCTGTACACTCCTGAAAAACTTGTACGGCAGTTTTGATACGCGGTTCGGAAACTGTGTGTCCTGAATGTTCCGAAATTTGTAATAAGTCTCACATTGTAATATAATACTCACAATATTTTGTTCATAATTATTCAAAATGCACCCCTTTCAAAGAAATACTGTCTTAAGAACGATCATAGAGCTTTTGAATGCAACGCTGATAGTCCACACCTTTGTGATGGTCTTGAGTGCCTCGATCGAAGTCTTCTGGATCTCCGAAATCCTATCGAATCGCAATCCTTTCAATTGCATTTTAAGTTCGGGGAACAAAAATTAATCACATGCTGACATATCTGGTGAATTCGCAGGATGGTCAAGGACCTGGACCGATTTTGAAGCCAGAAAATGGTGCACGGCGATGCACTTGTGAGCTGGAGCATTGTCGTGGAGGAGTGACCAGCTGCCTTGCGTTTTATATTGAAGTCGAACTGTAGGAATTCTGGCCAGCAAACGTTGCATCACGCCTAAATAGTATTGCCCATTCACTGTGGAGCTTTCGGGAACAAACTCCTTACGAATGAACCCTTCCGATTCAAAGAAAGTGATGTGCATGGTCTTGATTTTCTATTTTTGCAGGCGCACCTTTCTTGGTGGTATAAAGTCTTCTGGCCTCTTCCAAACTGCATTCTGTCGCTTTCTAAGTTGTTCGTATTGGAAACACCATGTTTTATTACCAGCCACGATTGTTTTCAAAAAGTTCGGATCCTTATCGGCGGTTGAAATGATATCTTGAGCGTGCAAAACTCGGCCATTCTTTTGGTCGTCGCTGAAACTGTGTGGAACGAAACACGGACAGACCTTCCGTAGCTTCAAATCTTCATATAATATACGATGAACTTGTGATTTGCTAATACCTGTGACATCTTCAATAAGCCTCACGGACATAGAATGGTTCTTTATTATCAGTTCTCGAATTTTCTCGACCGATTCATCCATACGACTTGACATTTCAAGCGTTTCCGTAAACGTCTTCTCCAATTCAACACATAACTTGATGCTTGCTCTTTGCTCCATCGCGATTTTTCGACGAGACTCAAGAAAGTACTGTCACTTTTTCTACTATGGTAACTTACCAATGAGTGGAAACTTAATAAAAGTTACAGTACTTATAAAAAAGGCTTCCACGAAGATAATGTCGCCACCATCACATAGTTCGCACTGACCGTATACTTCTTGTGACAGATGTCCGAGAACTTATGGGACACACTGTGTTTATGTTACCATTTTAAACCGAATTAAGTTAAAACTTTAACTAGTTGAAACGCGAAATTACCACGTTCATTTATCAAAAATAACTTTAACCAGTCAAAACGCGAAGTAACTAAGTCCTTTTGTAAATACTTAAGATTTTTTAAATCCCATCTTATTTCGTGTTTTAACTGAAAATATCAGATAAAACTACATTCACCCAATTGTTCTTTTGAAATCACTAGTTTTACCTGTAGTATTCAGTGTGTTTTGAGATGTGGCTAATAACTCTTCTGTGACCAGTCGCTATTAGCACATGTTTTTTTTTTAAAGGGCGAAATGGAAAAGTTGTTCGAGCTGTGACCAAGCACTCTTCTGTGAACAGTCGCTAACTCGTATTTTTTTAAAGGGCGAGCTTGAAAAGTGGTTCGAGATGTGACCAATCACTCTTCTGTGACCAGTCACTGCAAACTCAGTATTTCGGATTCATTGGTTTGCATAAGTTTTGGCTTAACACCCAATCACGCCACCACATCATCTTCCCTTTTCCAGCTTTCCTCATTCGCGGCGTGTATACCTCATTTTTGGAAAATCTTTTTTTTACATTCTCATCCTAATGAGACACCCTGAGTCAGAAAAAACGATTTTCACAAAGGTCTGTCTGTCTCTAGACTGTAGGCACGATAATTTTCAAAAAAATTATCAGACTGGATTGAGCTCTGGCACACTTTTTTAAGGCCTAAAAATAAGGGACAAGTTCCTTAGACAGCTATTTTGGATGAACATTCAAAAAGATAGAGCATTTTCATAACAAAAAGTTTAATTTTCTTGAAAAATTAAAAATTACTCTTTGCGGTAAAACCATGCAAGATACGGCAAAAGATATTAAATGAATGAAAATGAAATGAATAGACCAAAATATGGTGTTCCCAAAAAAGATCTACAAATTCGTTAAAATTACTTTTTTATTTGACGCGTAGTTATTGTTCTATTCGTAAAAAACAACATTAAAAAAATAACATTTTTGGACAAACTACACAAGCTACGAAAAAAATAGACGAAAGTTGTTCACCGAAAAAAGAACTGAAAATTTGTTATTAATCGTTTTTTGATAAGACGCGTAGTTTTTGTTCTAATGGTAAAAAATGACATTACAAATAAACAAATTAAATGTTTGAAAAAAAGACTCAAGCTGAAGGAGCTTTAACAAAAGAGGATTCCAGGGTGCCCAGTCTTCGCCTGTTTTTCTTAGTTTCCCCTTTTTTCTTGAAATTCCCCCTTTTTGCCCTATTCTGAAAAAAACAAAAAACTTCCCTTTTTCTCTTTCAATATACGATATTTGAAAAAACAATATTTGAATTACGTTGAAAATTCTCTGAAATTACTAATTCAACCCATTATTGAATAATAATTAAAGAAATTATAGCACTGAAATAAATTATTTATGAATGAATAAGGTACCAATAACATTCCAAAATATATAGTACTTTTTAAATAAGTATTAAAGGTGAACACTTCATACACTTTTTTGATCCGCGGTTACTAAAAAGTTACATATTTTATGAAAAGGTTACTTTTGGTTACATTTTTTGCCCGAAAAGATGAAATGAATTAATTCATTAATCGTATTATTTAGAAACTTGTGAAAAATGTGAAAATTCAAATTTTTTCAATAAATTTTGCACTTTAAAGCCGGGAAAATTAGGGAATAACTAAAATAATAATTAGTTCGTATGTAAAATGTATCAAAAGGGCTATCATTTAAATCATTATGAACCCTGATCAAAATTGCAATTTAGCTAAAATTGATAGTTTTTTATTTAAAATTTAAATCTTTTTTGTTCAAATATCGTAGTGTGTATTTTATTTTTCGGTGAGAATTTATTTTCTTTGGTTCTTTGGTTTTCTTAAAACTTAATTTTGTTGTTGAAACTTCATCATTTTAGTTGAAAATTCGTCTTTCTCGGTAAAAAATTAATCTCCTTGATTGAAAATCAACCTTTTGTCTAAAAACCTATAATTTCATTTGAAAATTCATCTTTGTGGTTAGAAATGAACTTATTTGGTTAAAAATTTGTCTTTTTCGGTTAAAGATTTCCCTGTTTCCGTAGAAAATGCAAGTATTTGTTTGCAGATAACTATTCTGTCGAAAATCCATATTTACTGGTTGAAAATTAAAGTGTTTTGTAAAAGTTGGTCTTTTTTTTTAACTCAACAATTTGGTGGCATAATAACCTATTTTGTTGAAAAATCGTCCTTTTCGAATAAATTTTACTATTTTTTATATTAAATTGAAATCTTTTTGTGTTATTATATTAACTAATACATTTTTTGTCAACAATTCATCTTTTTTATAGTCAGAAAAAATGAACCATTTTGTTACATCTTGAACTTCTTTCTTAAAAATACATTTTTTTGTTGAAGATTCATAATTTTGGAGGAAACTTTGTCTTTTTTGGTAAAAAGTCGTTCTTTTTGGTTACTTTTTGCCACATTATTGTTACTTTTCGGTTAATTTTTTGAGAGAAGTATGGTTATTATTTTAATAGTTTTTTAAGCTTGAGCTTGAGCAGTGAAAAATCTAAAACAAATTAAATCGTTGGAGCTGAGGGGGAAAAAACTTGTAGGTTGGCATTCGACAAAAGTGAAAAAAAATGAAATCAGTAAAATTTAACGATTTCAAAATCAAAATATTTCCTATTGGTTCAAAAATTATGACAAACTTGTTATACTTACAGCTTTTACTAGTGAACAATAACAAGAAATTACGAAATTTAAAAATGAATTTTTTGCGGTGTAATAATTTTTTTGAAAATGTGCAAAAACATGTTTTTTGGATTGAGTCATATGCACACATTTAAAAAAAAGTTGAATATGTATGTCGAATCTCAAATTTAATCAGCTTGAACCAGTAATATTTTATCATTTTGCCTTTTCGGAAAAAAATCTTTTGTCGTGATGTAGGATTTTTGGTATTTCATATTTTTTTGCGATTTTGGAACGTTATACGAAAAAAATGTTTCCCATGAATAAAAAATAAGATGTTTCTTTGTTTCTTTGCATATTTACTTCGCTCTAGTAAAGAGTGTAGTTTTAAAATTACATTGAAAGTATTTATTATAGTAGGAAAGAAATATTTATGTGAACGATGTTAAACATATCAAAATTGTGTATTTAACTAATTTTATTTTGTTCTCGGATTTTTTTATATCACTGTGAATGGATTTCCAACGACCTATGATATCCAATTTTTTAATAAATCATTGAAAAATCATTCAAAATTATTTTAAAATATAACATTTCTTATAAAAAGATTGTTTTTTTTTCGACATATAAAAATAAATGTTTAATTTTTTTCCTATTTTCCTCTTTTTCGTGAAAAAATCACCCTATATCCCCTTTTTCGAGCTCCTTTTGCGCTGTGATCCTTGGGATTCACAATCACTAAATTTCAGTTTTCGATGGTTTGACCTTTAATTTTTAAAGTCCTATGCAAAAATATCGGGGATGTACAGTACAGTGACCTAGCGTGAAGCGCGAGATACAAGTGCGCTCTCTAGGCGCTCTCAACTTGCGAGCCGCGCGCTCGGCGCGCGATAAGAATGTACCCGCGCTGCAGGCAGATTTTTTAATTTAGCACCGGGTTCCAATGCCCTCAAGCGCGTGTTTCTCGAAAACTCAATTTAAAATAAAAATTCGATACTTGTTTGAAAACTGTTCGGGATTCAACGCCGTTCAGCGAGAAAAATGTATAAGCGGCTATATAGAACACTGCCCTTCAATTGAAATAAAGGCAAAAAACGGAAACTACACTACCTAATAATTTTTTGCTCTTTGTTAGGAAACACTGAGCCAAAATCGATGTGGAACAGTTCCAACTGGTAAGGTTCCGAGTCGAAGTCATTATTCTCAGAGCTACTTGCTTCATGCTTCGCTTCCTTCTGGCCACCTTGTACGTGGTTTTAATGTACTATACAGCTCCAGCCTATAGGTCGTGTTTCGTCGTTCGTAGTAACAACAACGACGCTACAGGATTCAGGTGTGTTCAGGTGTGCCCTGTGGCACCGAGCAGCAACGCTCAGTTCATCACGCTCATCAGTTTACCCAAGTTTACCGAAGTTTAGCAGTCTGAGCCCACGCGAATTGCCGGCTGTTGTAGGCAGGATATTATGAATATTTAATATACCCACCAACCCTAACAAAGGATTACGTACAAAATTACCTTCTCAATTCAAATCTTTTATAACAAAAACGACACACCGGCTTCAGGCTTGACGCGATTCACCGGTTCCGCTTCGAGCTCACATTTCCAACTTTTCCTGATCGAATTGTCATAACATTTCAGAAAACTTGGTAAAACCGATTACGATTTTCTGTTTATAAATTTTCTTTGATAGAAGATCCATCAAAAAGTGCCTGAATTCTGTGCTTCAAACGGAAACGATACAAGTGAGAACTTATGTCATAGTGTTTTGATTAAGGAGTGATTCAAAATAGTTTTTCTACTTAGGGGTGATAAAGTGAAATTATTAATAGTTCTGCTTTGTTATTGTATTGTCAGGGTGGCCGCTGAATCGGATATCCGCGGGAAATGACCGATAATTTTGCAAACTTTTAGAAGAAAAATCTGTCGAATCACATGATATAATGAAATTTAAAATAAGTTTGTCTTGAACTTTGTTCTTAATTTTAAGTTGTATTTTTAACTTTTCAAATTATAAAATAATTCAGTTTACAATGCGTAATTCTAAAATCTTTCATTTTAGAAATTTTTCATTTTAGGTCTGCATTTTCTAGCGTTCATTATGAATTTAAAGAATTTAAAAATTCAGTTTTGAAGACTTACACGAAGATCCCTACCGAGCGTCCGTTGAATAACTCTCAATTTGCCAAAACATAATTTGCCAATGGCGACCCGCTTACGAAAAAATCTACTTTTTTCAACAAAAATGGTTATGGATTAAAATGTTCATTTATTAAATTCTCCTGTAAAATTATGTAAGTATAACATTGTCAATACTTGTTTTTGATAAAAAATTGACACTGACTAGTATTACGGAATTTTCCGTATCTTTAGCCCTGAACGAGCTGGAAAAGGGGTTGGTCTTAGGGAAAATTCCGTAACGGTAGACAGTTCGTATAGAAAATTTTTTTTTTTCTTGAATTTCAAACTGTAGACAAATAGAAAAATTTAATTTAATTTTTAACCGTTCAAATTTCAATATTCGATTTTTAACTGTTGAAATTGTTAACTTCAATTGTTAACTGTTAAAAATTTAAGCAAGAAAGTGCATTTTCATCTAATTGACTCTCATATAGGGGATTTATGAGATTTAAAAACTAAAAGCGTTTGAAATTGAAAATTTTAGATAAAAAAACATTTCAAGTTGATAAGCTATAAACATAATTTATTTAATGGTTTTGAAAATCGAACTGTAGTTCGAGTGCAAACGTCCGAATGAAACTTTATGATAAAAACTATTTTCAATTTAAAAATGACTTCAAATTAATTAACTCATAATTAAACGTTATTATTAAATTTCAAATCATATTAAAATATTGTTTCAGTCAAAAATATTCAATTTTAACCCATTAAATTAAAAATTGTTTAATTAAAAAAAGAACAATTTTTTTATTGATGAATATTTAACTGTTTGTATGAAATGATCAATAATTATAAATAAAATCTTCAAAACTGTACGATTTGAAACTGAATTCTTTGAAATAACCTTGAATCGTTACACTTACAGAGTGTTTATTCACACTTTGAACGCTACTATTTTAAGTTTTCTATTTTTTATTTGTGTGGGAAAGTGTTAAATTTATATTTAAAAACAAAAATTGAATAAATATTAATTCAAAACATCTTAAAATTAAAATAATTTATTTTCTAATTTAAAAAGTGGTCATTTAAAAAAAATGCAATCGATCAATTTTTAATGTTTCTAACTTAAAATTGCTGGAAATCTTATAATAATTAACATTTATAAATCTATTAAGCCATTCTTTAATTTACAGCATTAAAAATGATAGCGTAGATTTATACTTGTTAACCAGACATCATTAAACTGTTCGATTTAAAAAAGTTTAAAATTTGAAATTTTGCAGTTTGATGAATATTAATTGAATTTAAAACATTAATAATTAAAAATGTGGTAAGCTTCAATTATTGAAGTTTAAAAGGTAAACGAATTCCACTTTTAGTGTTTAAATGTGAAGTTCAGTTTTGATACTTCAAATGGCAAAATTTCAGCTAAAAGAGTTCGAATTTTTTTTTATTCGATGACTGAGAAAAACGAACCGGGACAAATCGGGAATTTTTTTCCGTGACCAAAACGACTACCCTGATTATGCAATTGCAATATTGAACTCATTTTATTGAAAGATGATTTCTAAATTGATTAGAATTGATAGTCATGAGTGCAATTATTAGATTAGATGTTGATTCAACAAATCAGTGCTTCAGACTTGATGCTATTCACCGGTTTCGCTTTGATCCCAAATTTCCTACTTTTTCATATAAAATGTTTATAACAATATTTCAAAAACCTTTGCGATTTTCTGGTTATATGCAACTTTGCGTAGAAAGAAGATCAATTAAAAAATGCCTGAATTCTGTGCTTTAAACGGAAACCGTATAAGGGAGAACTTAATACCAAATTTATGTATTTCATAGTATCTATTATCATAGATATAAAAGATTTCAAGGGATTTCATAGAATTTTACAGATTTTACGGCATTTTTAAAGATTCCAAGGATTATTCAAGATCCATAAAAGACTTCAAGGGATTTCAAAAGATTTGAAATATTTTACGGTATTTTTAAAAATCTCAAAAAATGTTCAAGAGCTTTGAAAAGTTTCAAGGGATTTCAAAAGATTCCAAGTGATTTGAAACATTGTAGGGTACTTTAAAAGATTCCAAGGAATTTTCAAGCGATTCAAACAAATTTCAAAGGGTTTTCAAAAGATAAGAAATATTTTAGGGTATTTTACAAGATTCAAAGGAATTTTCATTAGATTTCTATAATTCCAAGGGAGTTTAAAGGATTTGAACACAACCTAAAATTGTTGAAAGTAGTCCGTCTTCTTCGAAACTTTATGATTTCACATTAAAATTCTTCTTTAAAAATACTAATTTTCAGTGAAATTGCCAACATAAACCATATAAAATATTTTCAATAATTTATTAGATAATTTGACATTTTTTGTTTAACCCCCTAACAGTATTAAAAAGCACGAATGTTTCTCAATTCGCATAAGGTTTTCTATGACTTTTCTAAATAAAAGGGGTTACTTCTAGATTTATTTTAAAAATTTTCTAATTGATATAAAACAACTTCAAGTAATATAGAGACAATCAGGTTTTCAACCAAAATTGTGAGATTTTCAAGACATCATTACACCAGTTTTTTTGATAGGGTATTGTTTTGAGTAGAAAGGAGTGAATCAAAGTAGTTTTTGTATAGTTCGGAGTAATATAGTGCAATTATTAATATTTCTGATTTATTAATGTATTATGTAATTACAATATTGAATAAGTTTTATTGAAAGATCATTTCCAAGTTAATTAAAATTTATATTCATGGGTGCAATTATCGCATTATTAGTTGCTCCAACAAATTATTTTAGGTTCTTTAGATCATTTAAATTTTTATGCATCGTTGCCCAACGAAGAAGATAGAAATAGAAATTTCCCTTTTTAATACTTTTCTGAACCATTCAACCTACCGTGAAATGTTTAAACACTTCAGTGGGTGTATTCTACCATTGTTCGCCTACGTTGTTAAAATTTCACTAAATAATTCTAAGTCTAACCTGCCAACAAAACGCTTTTCCTACTTTCTACATTAATAATTCTTCAATTTTATAACTCCCTGGGATACAAAATTTTGTATCCTCTCAGTTCAGACGGGTAATTTTTTCCTCTTGGACCATTTTAAACAAATAATTTCTATTCCTCATGTTATTCCCACATTGTGAGCCTCAACCAACTTTAACATAAAAAATATATTGCAAGAAGTTTTTTTCGGAATATTATTCTTACATAATTTGCGCAAAAAATAAAAAAATCATGGGAGCGCTTTTTTCAAAATTCAAAATTTTAACTATCAAAAAAAAATTGTTTACTCAGGGATTGCTAAAAATTAAATATAGAGTCAAAACAGTTCTAAAAAATTTTTTGTGAAATTATAACTGTTGAATTTACAATGGGATATATATTCCTCTGTGCAAAAGGTTATTCAAAATTATATTCATGTACTTTATTTGCAGAATTTTCTCCTCAGATGATATTCGGATATTTTTGATATGCAATTGGAAAAATCGTGGAAGCGCTTTTTTCAAAAAATATATTTTTATTCTTACTTTTTTAAATTTCTCTGTTTCAAATATAATAGGCTTATTTTTTCTTAAAAATTTAGTGAGAAATTATTATGAATTTATCTATGTTTGGAAATGAGAACTGCGTAAACGACAGAGGCTTCTGTATATTTGAAAAAGCCCTTTTATGACAAAAAAATGTGGTTGAAACATTCTTTTAATCACCATTTCACCTCAGGTTACAATTAAATGATGCTGGCATTATTTTAAAAATAAAAAGAAACAAAAGCTTAACATTTTGAAAAAAAAATTGTATTGGGAATTTTGTATGTTTGAAATGTACTTATGTGGCATCATAAAAAAGTATCCAATAAATATCATCTAACTTCAAAGATCTTTCGGATAAAGTTGGTTGAGGCTCACCGTGCCCAGAGAAAAACCTTCCCGCTTTTAATTGTTGTAAACAGGAAGCTCTCGTTCGAAACACGCAAGACTGAGGAAAGATATAATTATAGGGATCACCGTGCAAACTGAGCTTAAGAAAGGGGAAACAGGATCATTTTTTACGGAAAAGAGGAAAAATAGAGGATATATTAAGCATTTATCTTTACATGTAGAAAAGAAGAAACAATCTTTTACAAGAAATTTTATATTTTTCAATGATTTCTGTCATTAAAGAATTTTATTTTAAAAAAATTGATATACTTTGGTGGTTTGAAATCCATTCATGGCGATGTAAAAAAGTCCGAATAAAATAAAATTGCTCAAGTTAGCAATTTTTATATATTTAAAATCGTTCTCATAATCAAGAATATGTTCTGTTTTAAAAAATACCATCATTAATAATTAAAGAATTATACATATCAGCATAATTTCATATTTCTGTCGAAGAATTGTTATTTCGTCTAAAAAAGTAATTTTAGATTTAAAATTTTATTTAAATCTTAAAGATTTTAGTTTAAAATCCGCCAAATAAACATTTTGTAACTTTTTTTTGGGTAAGATTAAGAAATAAAATTTTAGACACAGTTAAATTACAGTTGATAAACTTGGAATATGCCATTTTTCAATTATTTAACTTTGTATAATTCAATTAAAAACTGTTCACCTTCAAATACTTCTCTTTAAAATTACTATAATTATATTTCATCACTGTTCCAATTTGATATAAGACAACAACTTCTGTCTCCGGTTTTCACATTTTCAACATGTTTTAAACTGTTTCAGCTTCAATTTTTTTTTTGTGAAAGAATGCTTATTGTTAAAGGACTATAATTTTCGGCATTTGAGACTTATTGCACTTATATAGTTAAACTTGTGTTACGATATATATATATATTTTAATTTTGTACTTTATTTATTTGTAAATAATTCATATAAGAGTTTCAATATTTACGAAATTATACAGATTCATTTAATTGCGGTAGCATATTCTAGTTTTGAGTATAAAATAATTTTGTAGATATAAAACGAACAATGGTTATTATAGTTCTTATGTGCATTTAATAACTTCAGAGAATTTCCCGCGTAATTCAAATATTTTATTTTCATTTGTAGTGTATTTAAAGACAGAAGGGGAATTGAAAATGGGGGAAACGCAGGGGAATAGGGGAAATATTGCGATCACTGTAATTAATTTTTTAATTCTTTTTTTTCTTTTCTTTGCTGACTCTTGTGAGAAAATAGTGTTGTAGGAGGCTACAGAATATCTTATACACGTGGCTCGTGCCATTGACCAGGTAATTCATTAGCGCG
Organism: Andricus quercusramuli; assembly: GCA_932178445.1. NCBI lineage: Eukaryota > Metazoa > Arthropoda > Insecta > Hymenoptera > Cynipidae > Andricus > Andricus quercusramuli. Next base: position 544,675 of record CAKNXH010002425.1, read on the forward strand.
TAAAAGCAAGCGCACTTCTAGCGTGACGCGACGCGCCTTTTTAAAATCACTCCTCGCTTTTCTTCTTCCCTTCAAGCTTGAACCCACGTTGTCGTGAACAAAAGCGCGAATACTATCTTTACCTTGAACAAACTGAAATTATGACAGTTACCATCCATAGAAAGCAGGAGACAAAACTTTAAAGTGATACTGGAATTATGGGATGTGTAATTAGATTTTTAAAAACTAGGATGCGAGGGTATATAAGATTTAACGATGCATTTTCTAAAAAAATACTCACAGGCCTGCAAGTGACTAATTTTAGCTAAAAAGATAGTAAAAGGGACTACTATTCACACAAAAATAGGCCTGCATATTGCAATTTCAACAAAATAGATGCATTTTTAATCAAAAAGATGAGTTTTCATCAAAACAGTTGAATTTTCTACTAAAACAGATAAATTTTCGACGAAAAATGGAATAGTCAAATTTTCTGTTAATACCATTAATTTTTAATAAAAAAAAAGAATTTTCAGCAAAATAGTTAAATTTTCAAACAAGAACAATTTTGAACCAAAAAAGATTAAATTTATATAAAAATGTAATAGACAATATTGCAACTAAAGCAGATTAATTTACAACCAAAAAGTTGCATTTTTAACCAAGAAAATAAAATTTCTTCAAAAAATATGAATTTTGAATAAAATAGACGAATTTCAAACATAAACATTCATTTGCAACCAAGAAGATAAATTAAATATAAAAAAGACGAATTTTTAACCAAATACTTGAAGTATCTACCAAAAAATGATAAATTTTCATCCAAAATGGAATAGTTAAATTTTCAGTTAGTAAAGTTAATTTTCAACCAAAAAAAGATGAATTTTCAACAAGATAGTTAAATTTTTAACCAAAGAGATGAATTTCCAACTGAAGTGATGAATATTCAACAACAAAAAATTAGTTTTTAAGAAAATAGTTGAATCCTGAACCAAAACCAAAATTTTCAACAAAATAGTTTCATTTTCAACCAAAGAGATGAATTTCCAACTAAAGTGATGAATATTCAACCAAAAAAATTAATTTTCAAGAAAATAGTTGAATCCTAAACCAAAACAGATTGACCAATTTAGAACCAAATAGTTGCACTTTATAGGAAAAGAGAAGAATTGTCAACAAAAAAGTGGAATTTTGAACCAAATAGTTAAATTTTCAATGAAGTGGTCGAAATTTCGAACAAAAAAGATTAAACTACAATCAAAAACAGTTTCATTTTTAGCCAAAAGGTTAAATTTTCAAGCCAAAAAGAAGATTTTTTTAGAAGACAGTTGAATTTTTAACAAAAAATCTAATTTCCAATCAAGAAAGATGAATTTTCAACAAAATAGTTGGATTTTTAATAAAATAATAAAATATCCAACCTAATAATAAAATTACAACCAAAAAGGTGAATCTTAAACCAAAAATATAACAGTCGTCTTTTCAACCAAAAATAGTTGGATTTTCTTATTGAGTTCTATTAATCCTATTCGCGTTCAAGTAAGGAATCCAGAAAAAGGGGAATAATTTTTAAAGTGGAGAAAAAGAGGAATTCTCTAAGAGGAGTGAACGAGTGTGAATTCTGATATTGAATAGCATTTTCATGCTATAGATTACTTTAGATTTCGTATGTAGATTAATTAAATTTTCTTTTTCTTCTGAGAGAGAGAGAGAGAATATCAAAAATGAGATGGGTTAAAGTGACTAAAGTGGCCTTTTCTTTTGAAAAGAGTGACTATAGTGCCTTTTTCTTGAAAAAATGACTAAAATGTGACTTCAAAATGAAAATATTGAAAATTAAAGTTTTTACTTTTGAACTGGGAATTTTAGTGAAAATTTGTAATTTTGATTTATAATTGTGACTTTGGGACAGGGAATTTCCGCAAAAAATGAGAATTTTGACTATGAGACAGATAATATTCTGAAAGGATTATAATTCTGAGATAGAACTGGGAATTTCTGTCAAAAATTATAATTTTCATTTTACGTTCGCTTTAGAATAGGAAATTCCGGTAAGAAATATTATTTTTACTCAAGGACAGGAAGTTTCCGTAAGGAATTATAATATGATTTGGAACAGAATTTTTGACATGGAGCGGGAATTTTGGAAAAGAATTTTTGTTCTATTTTAGTAGAAAACAATTTATGAAAGATCCCTGTCACAATTTGAAACTTGCCTCTTCTAAATTATGAAAAAGGGAGTTTTTATATTTCTGAGTTATAATAGAAAATGTTGTAAATATGTCAATATAATTCTGACTTTGAACAGGGAATTTTGGAAATGAATATAATTGTGACTTGGTATAGCAAATTCTCTGAAATACAAATTTGACTTTGGAACAGAGAATTTCTTCAAGAATTACAGCTTTGAAAAATAATTTTAATTCTGATTTATAAAAAGGGCATTTACCCAAAAAATCGCTGACCCTAGTCAGAATTCGTCAGATTTGGATAATTCCATGTTCCAAATCGGGGAAAGTCAGGGAATTTCGGAATTGAAATTTTGTAGCAACCCTGTTTATAACAAATGGTAATGTGTATAAGGCTCCGACATGGAGGCCCGATGTGACTACAATTCAAAATCAAGTTCACTTATGTCATAAAATTATGAATTTTGAGTTGTTGAGCATGCACTAAGAACAGATGATAAGCCAATGCATTTTTTCAAATTGAAATGTTTTTTCAGGATCACGTCGCAGAGGAAGATCTCACGCCAGAACCTGCTGTGGTGACGAATTACAGAATCTCCAGGCATTACATGTGATTGGCCGGGGTGGGGGGCGACAAACGAGCCCCCCGGGCCCAGGAACCCAAGGTCAGACTGGGGCCCATTCTCAGCCTCATACTCAGGATTCACTTGTCGACTACCGACGTCTCGTCTTCATCAGTTCCGATTCATCTTCTGGTCGTGAAGAGGATGACGCCGACAGTAGTTGTTCCGGTTCTTCCTATTTGAATGGTCTACCACGTGGTGGACATGCTCAGGGCCTCGAGGACTGCGACTGGGACTATTTTGAAAGTGGGACTCTTCCTCTACCTTCAGGAATTCCTCTTGCTCTGAACGCCAGCTTTGGAACTAATAACTCGCTTTCTGCAGATTGGAGTTGTTGTCCTGGTCGAGGCTCTTCTTCTTGCCAGGTAATGAAATTCTGGATCTCCTCAGAATTTAGTGTTGTTTATTTTGGAAGAGCCATTAGAACCGGACAGTAATATGTTCTCATTTTATACTAATTATTCGGATACCGTAAGACGAGGCCAAGTGGAATAAATTAAATCTCTTTCTCTTCTGTATCCTGAAGTTAAAACATTTAATTTTGGGATACGTAACTAGTTATTGCAGTCCAAAGTGTGTTCGAATTTTCCCCTCAGTTTGGGGTTAACTTGTCTACTTTTAATAAAAAGGAAAAAATAGCTTTTCAGTAATACCAAGTTGCAAAACGAAGTATCGTATCTTGCTTGAAATTTTTAATAATTTTGTTGAGACGATTCAAAATCTGATAGGTGACATAAATATCGAAGAAATTTTGCAATTCAAGTTTAGCAAGTATTTTTTACTCGACTTAACAAAATTTTTAATGGAAATTGTTTAAAATTTAAGTTTTAATACGAGCTGAGTTTGAAGGGTTCGATAGGGTCTTACATGATTTAAAAAATTGTACTTTTCAATAATACATTACCTACTCGTTGAATTTGTGGCAGAAAATGTGGTTTAAATACTTCATTCCGGAGAAAGTTGGAAAATAAATTAGTAATATTTGAAACATTAAACCGACCTTTAGTTCTTGAATTATTTTTACCAAATATGGAAGAAAAGATAAGTTGATTTTAATGGCCTAATTGTCTGCCTTCCGAATCTCAAATAAGAAAAGTCGAAACAGTTGACATATTTCTTGGCGCGGCGCTTATTCTACCAAGCAGTGACTCTATTTTTACATTTAAAAAGTATACAGATTTTAGAATGTAATAAAAAAATAGATTTTGAATTATTCAGTTTGAAATGCTTAATCGTCAGATTTTATTTTAGAGGTCACATATTTACTCCAAATTTTAATCCTCAAATTTAATCTTTCATTTTCAAAATTAGAAATATGGCTTTGGTTTCTTGGACAATTTTAAGTTGAAAACATTTGAAATGTAACAATTCTGACCTTAAAAACGCCCAAATTCGAATATTATAACATTAAAATCTTCATAATAAGACGATTTTAAACATAAACGTTTAAAATTAAAAAATTGATTGAATGTAAATGTACATTTTTTGATCTTGAAAAATATTTTATTGATAATTAAAAGCCTAAAAATTCAACTATTTCAATTTTAATGTCAAATTTGATGTCTAAAAATTGAGCAACTTCTAATTGAAGATTGTAGCAAATTAATATTATGAAGTATTTACTGTGGAAGGCGAAGGCTTTATGAATAATATTCTAAATAAAGTGTTCAAAATTGAGCTTTTTCAAAATGTAAATTAAAGTCTCCATAGTTAAATTATTTATTTAATAATCGTGAATGGTAACAATTTTAGAGTGTATAATTTTAATTATTTAATATTGCTATTTCAATTGTTTAATTTCGTGAATTTTAATTTTACTTAAAATTTCAAATTGTTGAATTACCTTGAAAAAATTGACATTAAAATAATTCAAGTTTGAAAAAGTTATGAATGGATATAATTAGTTTTAATTTCACAGTTATTCTAATTCAAAAATTTTCCATGTTCAATCTAAGTTTTGGAATCGATCTTTTTAGTTAAAATAGTTAAATTTTGAATGTTTCCAACATAAAAATTAAAATTATTTTATCTGGGACATTTTTTTAAATTAGACCATTTCAAATCAGGCAAAATTGCAAGAAAAGTCTCGATCATGGTGTCAGAATATCCTTCTATGGTGAAAAACAAAAAACCCGTATTTCAGAGTTGTTTCAAAATTTTTTTTTATTGATTCCAAAAAAATTTGAAAAATTACAAAATGGGGGCTGCTTGTCTTAAACTCTAGATAGTGGGTTTTCACAAAAACCCTACTTCAAATATTTTTTATAAATAGCTAGTAATATGTACAACATATCGCATGAGATTGGTTCTTGACAAACCACTGTTTCACATTAAAAAAAATATATATTTTAGAAAAGCCGCATTTTTGCATTTTTTTCGGAAACAACGAAAGGTAAAAAAAAGCTTAAATAAATGCTGAATAATTAATAAAAGTTCTACAAAAAACACCTCATACTCTTTTCTGATATGTTGAATCGTTCACGAGAAAAAAATATATTTAAAAAAAAGTTTCCCGGCTTCAAAAATGGTTCAGCCCGCATAAAATTGATAGGATGCCTTTTTTTATAAGATAGCCATCCTATCAGTTTTATAGGGACTTAACTATTTTTGAGACCGAGAATAATTGTTTTTCTTCAAATATAATTTTTTATTTTTTGCCGTATAAGTTGTGAAATATCACAAAAGAGCAAGAGATATTTCTTGTAGAACTTTTCTGTGTTTATACATTCTTATCAGAACATTTTATATATTACCAGCTATTGCAAAGAAAAAAAAAAAATTTTTAAAACTTGGGTTTTCAAGATAATCCACTTTTAATAATTTTAGAAAAACAGCCGCAATTTTTTTTCAACGTTTTTTTGGAATCAATTGAAAAAGGAAGAATTTTTACGCCAAATAAAAAATTATTATTATAGCATTAAGCCATGTCCCTTTCTGGGTAGGCGTTGCTCACTCGGTGTGGAAGGGAGTAATGTCCGGCACGTTAAAAGTTCTCATTTTTGAACTACCAAATCTAATTTTTCAAAAAGACCCATTATAATTATCTCAGTAATGATATTTTCTTACAAATCTTATAATATAATTAAATGCAAAAATTGAAAACAATTGCAACTGATTAAAATCTAAAATGATTGCATAATTTGTAATAAATTAATCCAAGAAAAACCTTATATCATAAGACAGCAAAATTTAACAGTTTCAAAAATGCCTTCTACAAACTATTTTTCATATTACAATTGTAAGGAGCTTTGTAAGTCTTCAACCGAGACGTTGATCTTAATAACTCCTCGTTACTTAACGAAGTAATTTCCGATATAAAACGTAGAGTGATAAGTAGACTGTATCTAACTCGCTCGTTTGCTTTTATTGCTTTTAGGCCTGCGGAGGATCTCGAGGGGCGAACGTACTTCCAGTCCCAGTGCCGATTCCAGTTCCGGTGCCGTATCCAGTCCCAATACCCGCGGCTCTTTGGACGAGCGACTTAGCCGCGGCGTCAATGATCACTCGCGATTCTGCTTTGGAAGGAACTTTAAGATTAAGAGGCGATCCATCAGCACCCTGGTTTGCCTGGCATCCCAGATTCAGCCAACCTCTTCACGGAAGTCGACTCGATCCAAGACTAGCTTCCTTCGACCCTGCTGCCTTTGGTTTCCGACCAGAACAAATTTCCCCCCGATTTTTCGGTACTACAGTCGAATCAGATTCAATCCCAGGAAGCTCTGCTCTTCCCTTCCCTCCTGTTGTTATTCACGAAAACCAGGAGGATCCTGAAAAGTCTGAACCAAAAGAACGCGAATCTGGCGAACAGGAGCTAAAAACTGAGGCTCAAAGGGAAGAAGAAGAAGAAGAAGGTGAGAGTGAAGAAAATAGTGAGGAAGATAGAAACGAAAAGAACAAAGGGAGAGAGAGGATGTATCGGCATTCGAGAGGTGACTCGGGAAGTTCCTCGGGTCGATCTTCTGCTGATAGTAGTGACCTTGAAGACTCTGCTTCACACAGATTCTCTAGAGTATTTGTCGTGAATGATGATTCTCTCACCAGTGATAATGATATTGAAGATAATGAGGATTCTGATTCAGCTGAGGGTGGAGTCACTCTTAAGAGGGTCTCTGCTCTTCCCGAAGAGGAACCTGTTATTCTGAGATGTGTGAGATTATTAAACGAAGATGCAGAAAAGGAGTCCGAGATTAAAGAAAAGGAGGAGGAATCTGAAAAAGATCTCAATAAAGATAAGTACTGGCTTGTGGAAGATTCGCCAAAAATTAGGAAAGATTTCGTGTACATGAAGGAAACTTACGTTGCGGATTCGAAAGATTGTATGGATTGTAGAATTGAGTTGAAGTCTATTAAGAGTTTGGATCCGGAGAGTTTTGAGACGAAGTATCAAGAGGTGAGTAATGATCATTTGATGATTGGGGAACTGTCGAGCGATGAGGATGATGATGATGATGAGGAGAAGGAGGGGGAATCAATAGAGGAGGAACTAAAAGAAGAGGAATCGGAGACTCTAGTAATTCCCGATTCCCTCGAGATTTCTCAAAATCTAGAGACTATTGAATTCCAATCTTCTACCCCCATTACTGATAGGAAAGAAATCAAGATTTCGGACGCAGTTGCAAATACAAGTCAGAAGCCCCTGGATTCGGCAACAGATAGCTCAACTAGCGAGACCAACACGACCGGAAGCGAGGTGAGCAGTGATGAATTGCACGAGTACGAACTTACACCAGTGCGTTTTGGATTCGGCGATAAGTGTTTACCTCGAAAACTCAACCAAACTGAAGAGGAAGTTACAGATAGAGACTCTTCGGTCACAAAAGAAGAAGTTAATGATGGTGAAGATAATGAGAGAAGTCGGAAGATGGATGACATAATATCAAACAAGATATCAGAGATCTTTAAAAACGTGGATGATACAATAGATGTCGCGGTGACGCATGACGAAAGTGAGCCGGTGAGAGGTAAACCGGCAGGCGCACGACAGGTGGGAGATACTGATGGTGGGGGTGCTGTTGGAATCGAGCGGGAGCGGTTTCGCTCAGTCGAGCGACGCCCGCCCACTCGGAAGGAGAATGGCTTCCCTCCTGCCAGGGACACCGCGAGAGACGAGCAAAACTTTCCCCCGAACAACAAATACCGGAGCCTCGTGATGATCACGCAGGGCACTTATCAACCTGTGAGCGTCATCACCTCGGACACAACGACGCTCCTGCAGCCAGATGAAGTGGCTCCAGCAACGGCCCAGGGCTTGGCCGGTTACTTCCAGCTGGCGCTCGAGGCCGTATCCGAACCTCGAAGAGCTAACGGCCAGGGTCCGCGGAAACCTTTGATGGTGAAGCGCTTCATGAGCGCGCAGTCAGAGCTAGAAGTGGATAGTGGTTTGAGTGTTGAAAGTGCGAGTGAGAGCGAAGAGGTGCAATCTGTGAAAAGTGTTAACAAATCGGTAATCAATCCTCAGGGATCTTCGAAAAGTGGTGAGGCTTCTAGAACTAGTGAACCGGTGGCGAGAGCAAGGGGATCCAACTCGCAGTCAAGTGACGACAGTTCACAATCTGGGGTTGTCATCCTCGAGGAGGGACTCGCGGATGATGATTCCTGGGTGGAAGAAGTCTCGCATGATGAGGATGAGCAGAGTGTCACAACGGCGACTGAGGAGAGTTCGGAGGATGAGGCGAATAATTTAGGTGATCGAGAAGAAGAATTGAGAGGATACCATCGTCAGGCGATAGACTTCACCTTGCATACGATTGTGGAAGAATCATGTGAGGAGAGTGAAGCTGAGCCAAATTTCGCAGCTGGTCAGAGGAAGAGAATGCAGAGGCCTCCTTCGGCTTCGGAGTTGGAAAAGTATTTTTTCTTTGGGCTTGGAGGAGATGGGAATATGAGTTGCGGGTCAAGGGAAGTAGATAGTCTATCTGAGACGTCTTCTATCCATTCTGAAGGTTTGGAATCTTTAGGACAGGAAGAAGCTTCGAATTCTGGACATGAAAAGAGCGGCGAATCGATGAATTCCTCAAGACTCGAGAAATATTTCCTCTCTGAATTTCTTGGATTCGATCAGGATAGAAGAGATTCGGATGGTTCGGTTGGTAGCGATTCAGAAGGCAGACCTAGTCCAGAAGCTCAGAGAAGAAAAAGATTGGTGCGAGCAAGAGGAACTGGGAGGTCTCACAGTTCCTCGCTTGATAATCTTCTCGCTTTGGCACAAAACTCCCAAAATCCAAGTTCACAGAATTCTTTGCAAGATCTGAGTTTAGGACAAGATGGACAGGAGACTCAGTCTGAGGGATCTTCTACAGAAACAGATGGTGCCGACGAGGGTCAACCAGCTTTTGGTACCGATGGGCAATTTGACACTGTCAAAAGGAAAAAGAAAAAGCCGAGGAATTTGGGAACTCAGAGTCCGAGAGTTCCTGAGGATAGGAATAAAACTCCGGAACCAAGTTTAATCACGGAGGTTCCTGAAGGAGAGATCGAACAGATGAACTCGGACGATGAAAGGGCGAAAACACCTCAACCGGAGAATGTCCACTTTTTATCCTCCAATTTATCCTCACAAGATGCTCAAAATTCGATAGACTCTAGGTCGAAACAACAGTCAAGAGATTCTGGATTCGTTGGTAGTTGTGATGATCTTCTGCAGCATCAGAAATTCACCACGGATGGCCAGGCACCGGAGGTCAATCAATTGACCTCGAAAGATCGGAACAGGCTCGATGAAAGTCATCGAATTCGGGAGAGAATCAACGCAGCGAAAGTTGACCTTTTTGATCAGACTCTACCACCTCTGGCGAATGCTTCGCTCTCTAGAAAAGACAGCTTCAATAACTGGTCGAGTGATGAGGAAACTAACCTCATGATGTCCAAAATGCGACAGTTTTTCAAAACTATGGTTGCCAATTCAAACGGACAGGGTCCAACACCTAGCAATGCTTCTAGTGCTGCATCTCCAGCTCCTAGTCCGAGATTATCTGGCTACACCTCGAAAATCAGGCACTGTCCCCAAAACCGAACGAAGCCACCCCAGCTCGTTTATTTTGAGAATGAGTTAACAAGGCTGATGAAAACAGTCCCTGGAATCAGGGACGAGCAAGTGAGGGAAATCGTAGAGTATCTCAGTTCCGAGGACACGTGGTCGGATTCTTACGATAGTTCGGATTACACCAGTTCGGATTTGGAAGGAGCTGCAGGGGGACGTCGCTCGGCTCTTCAAGAACAAATTTCCCAAAGTTGTCAGCAGATCATCAGCAAGTTTGATACGAATTCAGGAGATCCATTCGAAAAAGACAGGAATGACAAAATTCCAACGACCCAGCCTTGTTTGGGAAGAGACACGGCTTTTGTTTACCAGAAATTGGTACAAAGTTTCACAAAAATGGCTGGAGACACTAGTTCGGATGCAAGTTCGACTCCACATAGCAGTCCACCTTTGATTGCCAAAGTTATGCACCATATTGGAAGTAGATTGGTGGCTTTGATGCATGAAGTTTCGGAAGGTGGATCCACTGTCCAACCTCATGCTTCTTGGAGAAGGTATTCTCAACATCACAGGACTCCATCTTCTGCTTCTACAACCGAAGATGATGATTCTACATCTGATTCGACAAACGCACCTTCTTCTCAGCTTCCAAGATCGAAGTCCCATGATCCGTTGTTGTTAATAAATGGGCATCCGAATCCGAATGCTGGACAAGAAGGTGAAGAACGAGAGGCGAGTGATTATGAGAGGTTCTCGTGGAGAGGAAGCTTTGAGTCTGCTTTGATGGCTGCAGATTCTAGGACTAAATTGAGTTTGTTGGCTTGTTCGGGAGATGTTAGCGCCAGTGCTAGTGCGAGTGCCTTGGCGATGGCTGCCAAACGTCGAAGTGCTGGGGATTTGTTGTTTAATCCTAAGAGTTTCTCGAGGGAGCAACTGGATAGAGTCAGAAGTTGTGGATCTATTGGTGGTGGCACTGGAGGAGTTGGTGGGATTTGCGGTGGTTCTATCGAGGAGAAAATCTGGAGCAACAGAAGAAGATCGTCTGTTCCGGATGCTAACACAAGGGGGGAATCAGGTATGATTGGAATATTCATAATTTACCTATTTTTTCCGGTTCCACTAGTACATTATTTTCTAAATTTATTACCGATTCCCATTCTATTTAAACACAAATGTGTCGATATTGGCCTAGTTTCAAATCTGAACGTAATAGGGCAGTTGTATATTTTGTAAATGTTTTTTTTCCTCCTTTTGCAAATGAATTCGTTGATGATTGGTTGGAACAACGAAAGTAGACCTTAGCCAATCAGAATTCCAAGCAAGCCATTCAGAATTGGCTCGAAGTTTTTTTCAGAATGTGACATGTCCAGGTCACCTATTTTGTTGAAAATTTGTCTTTTTTGAATGAACTGAACTGTTTTTTATTTGAAATATACATTTTTTTGGTTCGAATCGTCGAAATCTTACATTTTTCGTAAGGAATTCATCTTTTTTGTTGAAAAGCTTAACTGTTTAGTTAAAAATTTGTCTTTTTGGATAGAAAATTGATACTTATGGAGTGAAAGTTTCTCTTTTGGTAGAAAAGTAATATTTTTTGGTTGAGAGTTCATTCTTTTTAATTTAAAGGCCTTCTATTGTACTTAAGGTTCAGATTTTGGCTCTTTTGGTTGACAATTTAATTATTTTTCTGAAAATTCAACTATTTTGTTAAAAAGTCATTCTTTTTGCTTGAAAATTCCACAATTCGATTGAAACTTTTTTTCTTTCTTTTCTGAAAAATCTTTGTTAGTTGTAAATGTCTCTTTTTGGTTTGAAAATTTCTCTGTTTTGGTTGGGGATTCAATGTTTTCTGTTGAAAATTTGTCTTTTTTTTTTGTAAATTCAAATGCTTTTTATTTAAAATTGAAATCTTTGTTGGTGGAAGTAACAATCATCACATTTTTCGTTGAGAATTCATCTTTATTGGTTGAAAATTCTTTTTTCTTTGTTTTATGAAGATTCATCTTATTGGTTGAAAATTCTTTTTTTAACTGCAAATTTAAATATTGAATTTTTGGTCCAAAAGTGACATTTTTTAGTTCAAAATTCAACTATTTGGTTGAACATTCATATTTTTTTCAATTTGATCTTTTTTGGTAGAACATTACATTTTCATGGTTGAAAATTGATTTTTTTCTTGGTTTAAAAGATGTCTATTTTGGTAGAAAATTCAGCTATTAGGTTGAAAATTCAATTGTTTGGTACAAAAATAACTTTTTTGCTAAAAATGAGACCTTTTGTTAAACAGGAGACTTTTTATTAAAAATTAATCATTTCGGGTTTAAAATTGGAATGTCTAGAAAATTCAACTCTTTATCTTGAAAACTTAACTTTTTTGTTGAAAATATGTACAATATATTTCGACTTTAGGTTTCAGGAATATTACACCTACATTAATTTTATTTTAAAAAATTTTGTATTTTGATCTGTGAAGTCTGAGAGTTGTTTGAGTAGGTTTTTCGTTACTTTTTTTAAAACTGTTGGCTTTCAGACATGACGTATTCAACCAAAATTTTTTTTAATGCACTACAATTTTTATAATTTCACGTTGTAAAAAATGTATTACACCCTAATTCACGCAACTATCTCATTTTTCTCAGGACTCTCCACAAGTTTGGAATATTTTTTGATCTTTCATTATAAACGATCGTATGATTTTTTTCTATCTCTTATCTTTTTGATCCACTAATGAAACATCAAAATGTAACTCCGACCACCTTATGAAGTGCACTTTAAAAATTATGACCAGTATGCTAATAATGCTAATAATGGTAAAATGCAATCAACTTGAAGCCTTATCTATTTGTCGGAAAAATGGAGTAAAGTAATAAGAGACTTATGCGTAGTTTCAAATTTAATTACGTAGCTTAAAAAGTTTGTACCGCCCCCCGAGATATCACTGGCTACTAGAATTTATCTGTTATAATGAATTAGCTAATTAGAGTTCCGCCTTCTTACTAATTATTATAAATTATTTCATGTTTGTTAATTAATTAGGTGTGTTCGGTGGCATGTTTGAATTAGCATTTAATATCGAGTGATGCATTTAAAACTATTGATTATTTTATAGCAACTTTACAACTTGAAAAATGTGTGTTTGCAATCTTGCAATGCTGATCAGTAAACGAAAAAAAGGGAACTAATCTAGCAAAATCATTTAGTTATTAAAAGAAAAAACAATTTCGTCGCTTTCGAAATTATTAGTTTTACAATAACTGATTGAGACTTTAAGTTGTATCTAATAATATCGGTTTGAATAGATTTGAGATTAATGATTACGTAAATTATACTTTTATAAGATATATCACACCAAATAAATATATTTTAGAAAGGCGGAATAACTGTCGTGGAATATACGCTTGGAAAATTCAGGGCCGAACAGAAATTCGTTAAAACCTGAAAGTGTTGAAGACTCAAGAAAAATTCCTGTTGTTCAAAATGAATCATTTTTAATACACAAAATATCTTGGTTTCAATTTTAAATAATTATTAATTTGAAAATTTCAGTATGATTCTGTCAGGATTTTAAAATGTTCAATTCAGAGAATTTTAAATTTATCGATAATAACTAGACTGTTCTAAATTTAAGCGGTCTTGAGTTGTTGAATTTTGAAGAGTACAATAATTCTAAATTTTTAAACATTCAAAGTTGGTTAGTTGTCTTCAGATATTTTACAATTTATCATACTTTGTATTCAAAGTAATTAAAATTTGATCATTTTAATTTCGAAATTGGGTTTGCTTGAAACATTAAAAATATTTAAGTGTACAATTTTATTTCAAATGATTTATTTTGAAATACTTTCTAATGTCTTAAAATTCAGTTTCGCTAGCTTGGATTTTTTTACAATTATAAGTCGAAAGTATTTGCACGTGTGCTTGTCCAAGAATTTCCTAATGAAACTGTCAGAATTTGCAAATTTTAAATTAAATGAATTTGAAATTTATCAATATTTTGAATTTAATAAGTTCCCAATGTTACTAAAATTTGAACGCTTTAATTTCCAAATTGGTTCTACTTGAAATATTAAAAATGATTAATTCTACAAATTTATTTTGAAATACTTTCTGAAGTCTTAGAACTCAGTTTCATCACCTTGGATTTACAAAAATGTTTAAATGACAGTATTTCCACGTGTGTTTGTCCAAAGATTGTTTTTTATTCTTAGTGTTTACATCTTTATTAATTTTTTTAAATGTTCTCATTAGAGTTAACTTTTGGACTTTAAAAAGGAACTCAGATTTTTATTTAATCTAAATTTGGTTTCTTAATCATTTTGAATGTTATAATTTATATTAGTTCGTTTTTGTGTGTTTTACTTCTCATGTTTAAATGCTTCAAACTTAAAATTATTTCACTTTGAATAGAGAAGCTACCCTATTTTTCAAAATTTATCTTCCAATGAGAATTTATTTGTTTCTTGAAGGTTCAGCTCTTTGGTGAAAAATTCCTTTTTTGTTGTTGAAAATTAATTGTTTCTACTGAAAATTTAATGGTTTCATTTTTGTTCAAAAATGTATCTTTTTGAGCTGAAAACTCAATTATTTAGTTGAAAATTAATATATTTGATTGAAAGTTCCGCTTTTTTGGTAGAAAATTAATATTCCTTTTTGAAAATTGATCTCTTCGGTTGATAATGTGAACTATTTTTTAATATAAGATCGAAAAGAAATCTATTTTATCATAAATAATTTTATGCAAAATGAGCATGAAAAAGATTCTCAATTAAAAACCCGACTTCCAAACTACCTCATTTTACGGCTCATTAGAGACAAAAATAACCAATAAAAAAAGGGGGAGAAAAGGGAAAATGTCAACCAAAAATCAACCTCTCACTTTTTCCTCTCTCCGTCCTTTTTATGCTACTAGGGAACCAACATGTTTCGGGGCCAATTTAGAGCTCCTCATCAGGGATTTTTTATAGGAAAACTACATGGTCTGATTGATAGATTCTTATGCTAATTAAAAAAGAAACATAAAAAGTGAGAGGTTGGTTTTTGGTTCCCTTTTTCCCCGTTTCTCCCTCTTTTTCATTGCTTAGCTTTGTCTCTAATGAGCCGTAAAGTGAGGTAGTTTGGAAGTCTCTTTTATAATTTTGAATCTTTTTCATGCTCATTTTACATACAATTATTCATGATAAAATAGATTTTTTTCGATCTTATATTACAAAATTTTTAAATAGAAACACTAAACTCATGATTCGTTCCAATTTGCAGGGTTTGATTATAAATATATTCAGAATTCTTTTAATTGAGTCTCAATATTTTTACCTCAATTTCTTGAAACAGATATTTTTATTAAAATTTTTGTAATAAGAATGCACTAAATGTGAGCAATTTTAAAAAATACATTTAAAATGTTGGATTGTTTCTTTTCCTATTTGGAAAATGTAATAATCTGAATAGATTAGTTCAGAATCACACACAAATATTAAATATTTTGTTGAAATTCGTTTGGTTTCATTGAAAATAATTTTGTTAGCTTAAAATTCATCTTTTTCAATTCAAACTTGATGTATTTTGTTGGAAATTTGTCTTTCTTGATAAAAAAATTAATCTTCTTGATTAAAAATTAATTTTTAGTAAAAGACTTCTCAAGTCAGATCTGTCAATTTCCCTAATAAAATTTCGTATGACAGTTTTCACTGGAAGTCTGTAAAATGAATTTAGGAACAATTTTTTGTATGCATTTACATTATTCATCTCCTAGGTGTAAGGTTGTCTTTATTCCTGAAAGAAAAATGTATGACAGAGAAAATGAAAAATTGTGACTTAGTTTCCACCCTGTAACTTCCTTATTCTTTTATCTCATGGTCGGTTATTTTTTCTCATTCCAGGAGCGTCCGCTGGGGATGAAGATACGGAAGACGAATTGGAATACGGTGGAGATTCGAGGGCAACCACACTTCCCCGAGGAATGCAAGCTGCGGCAGCGGCTGCTGCAGCAGCCACAAATTCCTTACCACGATTACCAGCTTCGACAATTTCCGTAGGGCAGGCCTCGAATTCTCCTATGCACAAAGCCCACAGCGTTTATCATTTTCTGCCTCAACACAGTGGTGTCAAATCAGCCAGATATCGACCCCCTGGTTTTGCTAGGAACAGCGGTGCCGTCGGCGCTTCCGGTCCAAAAAGAGCAGTCAGTGCACCAGGTCTCCAACTCACTGGGACTCAATCCTCATCTTCAAAACGAGAAACCTCCAGGTCGAGAAGACAGCAAGCCATTTCCATCACCAGTGGTGAGTAATTCGTATAATTTTATTTATTTATTCAGGGTGTTGGCCGCAGCTTAGGAAAAACCTGAAAATCAGGGAAAAGTCAGAGAATTTTTATGGTCAGGAAAAGTCAGGGATTTTTAACAAAAAATGGCAAAAGTCAGGATATTTCTGTAAGAATAATCAGTGCTACCAAACGTCAATAAATAAATTATAATCATTAAATATATTTAAAAAAAATATATAATCAATAAAATAGCCCATGGGTTAACCACTATTACATTTAGGAGAGAAAAAACAAGTTCCAAGGGATTAAACAAATTTTAGGGAATGTTAAAGGATTCCAAGGAAAATCTGTACCTGTTTCTGAATTATCTTGAAATCATTTGAAATATCATATAAGTAAAAGTTTCAGAAATTTTTTTAATTCGTTTCAATAATTTGAAGAAATTTCAATAAATGTTATGATATTTTTAAAAATCCAAGGGATGTTCAAGAGTTAAAAAAAGTTTAAAGGGATTTTAAAAGATTTCAAAGGATTTAAAATATTTTAGAGTATTTGAAAATATTCCAAGGCTTTTTTAAGAAAATGAAACATTAAAAAAAAATTATAAATATTTTTATGGTTTTAAGAGATTCAAACCAATTTTCATGAGGTTTTAAAGGATTTCGGAAGATTTTGTATGTATAAAATCTATAAAATATTTCAAAAGATCCCTGGTTAATTTTAGTTAAATTTTAGTAAATATTTTAATTTTAGTAATTTTAGTAAAATGAAAATTAGGGATACAACATTTCATATAATTTCTGAGGATTTCAATGATTTTAAGGGGTTTTAGAAGCATTTAAAAGAATTGAGGGATTTCGTATGATTAAAAGGATTTTTAAATATTTTTAAGGCATTTCCAAAGATTTTTAAGAGTTTGAAATATTTTGTGATATGTTGGATGATTTCAAGGAATTTTAAATTTATTTCAGTAATTTAATGGGATTTCAAAGGATTTGGAAAGTTTTAGGGTATCTTACAAGACTTCAAGGCACTTTCAGGAGCTTTAAAAGATTTACGATTTCCAGGGAATAGCCTTAGAGTTCAACCCGTTTAGAGTTCACCCTGAATTCTTATTAATTTATCCTGAATTATTTTTAATTCTTTGGAATACTCTTGAATTTGTTTAAATTCACTTAATTTCACTCAATTCCATGGATTAGGCAAAACTTTTCGTCACCATCAAATTCTTTTGAATTCCTTTACATTTTTCTAAACACATTTTAAGCTGAGTTCAATAAATTGCTTTATATTTTTGAATTGTTTCCAATCCACTTGAATTTTTTTAAGTCACCTGTAATCCTTATGAATGCCATCGAATTCGTTTAAATTCAAAAGGACGCTAGTCACATCATTAATGCACATTAGTCACAAAATTTATAAATTTAAATTGAAAATGTTTGTTATCCATCTATAAAATATTCTATATTAAAATGTTACAAGATTACAATTTTACAATTAAATATGAATGGTTATGGAAAATGAAAAATTAGTCAGGGAAAAGTCATGTTATTTTGAAAAAAAGTTTTGCGGCCACCCTGTTATTTATTTATTTATTTAAGGAAGCAAACATCCGAACTGTGAGATAAAGAAACACTTCGAGAGTAAATTACAAATTTGATAAAATGATTACAGGATAAGTAGAAAGTGTAAGTAAATGAAGGCAATATTTAAGGTGGAAAATATGAGGAGACATTTCATAATGTCCCTTCAAATATATTTCCATGAGAATAAACTGTTATATACAATGTTATGTGCTACTTATCCCACGGTCCATTAAGTAGTTAAACGATAAGAGAAAAAAAATGATTTGTGTCAAGTTAGATCGTTCGGTTATAGATTATATTGTCCCACCGGGCGATTTTCTTTTCCGTCGATGAATTCTCTGCTAGAAAGTAGTTTCATTCGAAAGCTCAGAGACTGTCCCGTTTTCCGAGAGTAAACTCCCACCCATCTGTCTTTCTCTAGTTTTATTCAACAGAAGAGAATCGATAAAACCGCGTAATGATATACGAGTCATGAGCTCGCGCATGTACGGCATGTAAATGAAACATATTAATTTACTTGATTACCAGATTGTCAGAGAAAAAATTAGTTATCTCGAATTGAATTGGATAATCAAAACCATACGTGGCAGTTCTCTCCAGAAAAACGCGAGTTTAAATTAATTGAATAATCAAGACCTTAGCTGAAAGCTCTTTTCAGTTTGACTTCCCTTTAAATTAGGAAATTAAAAATGAAAGAAGTGTCATGTCCAAAGGCGTTCATTTGTCAGATGAGAAACTGTTTTAGATTTAAAAAGGTATTTCGAATTTACAAACAAGACCTTACAGTATAAACAAACTTATTACACCTATTTTTATTTGTATTTCGATTTATATTTTCAGACCGATTTTATGCAACAACATTATACCCTTAAAATTCAAAAACTTTCGAACTTCAATAATTTTTCAAGGTCGCTATAGCTCAGGTAATTTCAGAAAGTTAGTGAATGTCGGGAAACTTGTTCAAAATTCAACAATTTCGTTAAAAAGTCATTCTTTTCGGTTAAAAATTAAACTGTTTTTTTTTTAATTCCTTTTTTTTTGTTGAATTTCGTCTATTTTGGTAGAAATTACATATTTTTCGGTCAAAAATCACAACTGCTTGGTTGAAAATTAATCTGTTTGGCTTGAGGATTCAACTATTTTGATGAAAATTCATCTTTTTTGATTGAATTTAACAGTTTTTGGTTTAAAATTAGAATCTTCTCTTAGTTGATAAAGTGGAACTACATTGTTAAAAATTCATTTTTAAACTGATGATTCATCTTTTTAGTTGAAAACACTTTTTTCAAAATTTAAGTATTTGTTTGGATATTTTTTAGTTGAAAATTAAATTTTTTAATTGAAAATTGAAGGGTTCCATATTTGTTTAAAAATGTATCTTCGTTGAAAATTCATCTGTTTGGTTGAAAATTCATTATATACCTAAGAGAAAAATTCAGAACGGTCAGCAAAAGAAAATTGGTAAGGGAATAGTCTGCGAAAGGCAGAGAATTTCGAAATTGGGGTTTTTTGTAATTTTTGAATTAATCAATTTGCTAAATAATATTTAATAAAAGCGGTGCAAATAAAATTATAAAAGACTTTTCGAGCAATAATATGAGCTTTTGTAAAATAAAATTGAATGAAAATTAAGACTTTTGCTTAAAAGGAAGATTTTCTAAATCAAGTTAAAGATTAATTCGAAATTAAGATCGAAAAAGAAATCCACTTTATCATGAATAATTTTCTACAAAATGAGTATGAAAAAGATTCAAAATTAAAAAGTAGGCTTCTAAACTACCTCACTTTTTGGCCCATTAGAGACAAGAATAACCAATTGAAAAAAGAGGGAGAAATGGTGAAAAAGTCAACCAAAAACCAACCTCTCACTTTTTCCTTTATCCGTCTTTTTTATACTACCAGGGGACCAACATGTTTCGAGGTCAATTTAAACCTCCTCTTCAGGGAATTATTTATTGGATAACTAAAGGTATGAGTAAATAAAATTTTTTTTTTTTTTTTATATTAGATACTCATACTTCCTATGAAATATGAATTAATTGAGGAAATGTTATTTTAAACTTGTCGGTACATCTAAAGACACCTTAAAAAAGAATCCAAACATGTAACGAATTCCAATTTTGAAAACATAACATTTATAATTTTTCGAATTTAAGCACAATTCAATTTTCAGAATATTAAGAAAAAACAGAAGTATATATATTATACAATTTTATCTCTCGACACTTTTCACTTAAAGATATTAATTTTTTTATACTTTAATTCAAAAGATTCAAATCATTCACGATTTTATTATATATTTTCAATTCCAAAAATTTAAATAGGCAATAGACTTATTTACTCGACGAATGAAGTTTTTGAAATCATAAGGATGAAAGAAACAGATCTTGGGGGGAAAATTTAATTTTTCACAAGAGAAATGATTTTTATTTATGAACAAAGTTAAAATGGTTTATTTAACAAATTTTATTACTTGCCAAATTTTATTTTTTTAAATTACTTTTTCTATTTCACGTCTTAAGAAATGTTTAAGAATGCGACAGTAAATAAGTTGACAAATGTAGTTATTTTTTTATGAACAATATCCGATGTTGAACACTTTCTAGTAAACATCGTCTTTAAATAATGTATTTTTAAAAATTGGATAGTTTCAAGCCGTAGGGAATATTTCCATCTATAATATTAATTTTGAATAAATAGTTTCCATATATGTTGCCTGAACTATTCTGAGAGTTTTAAAACCAAAAATCGGTTTCCACAAAAGTTGAAAGTTGCAAATTACGTACCCAAATAGGATAAAAAATTGCTTACATTTTCGAATCAGAAGAGCTCTCATTGTATAATAGTCCCGCAATCGAAGAATACATCAATATTGTGAAACGTACATTGTTCTCAGAATCCTAATACATTTTAACTTGTAGTATCCGGTAGTACGTTGTAACCAATTGAATCATACCGTTGTCGAATGAACTCTCCTTCCGCAATGATTTGTAAACCGGGAAATGACAGTGAATTTTTTTTCCGGGAATTAAAAAAAAAAAAATGTTGTGGAAAAAGCTATCCAATCACTTCGAATACGAATTATAAGAATTTTAATTTTCCAGTCTTAATTTCTAATCGTTCATTCAGTTTCAAGGACTTGAGCAAACAAAAGTTAAAAGGGTTTGAAATTTAATAATAAGTGACTATGGGGAGATTTAAGAATTCATTAATGCACAATTATGAATCTGTTCTAAATTGAACGTTTTTTTAATTAAAACGGTTTCAAAATTTTAAATCGAAAGCCCTTCCTGCTTAAAATCCCAGATAGGATCTGATAGGAACCAGATAGAAACCGGATACGTTTTGTATATGGGTTTATCCGGGGTCTATATGGATAATTATATTCAATCAGAGAAGTAAACGGATCTATCCGGGTTCTATTAGGGACACGAGACCATTCGTGTATTTTAGCAGTCCAGATTGACCATCTATTCGGGTCTATCCGGTATCCATCCGGTCCGTGGAACCAGACATTAATTTTGTCTATGTCAAAATGATGCCAACGGCAATACCACGCTGAAAACACCAGTTCCCGTAAGATCACTGAAGTTAAGCAGCGTTGGGCGCGGTTAGTACTTGGATGGGTGACCGTTCGGGGAATACTGCGTGCTGTTGGCCCGTCGTGGGTGTGGTGGACCCACACTGGTAGTATTTATCCACCTAGAAACACTACCCGAATCGGGTAGTGAGGCAATGAACTTTCGAGTTCGAAATGCTAATCAATTTTTTTTTTTTATGTCAAAATGATCGTCTATCCGGGTTGATATGGGACCTATTCGGGCCATGAAAACAGAGTGTCTGTCTGGGTCTATTCGGGACCTATCTGGTATACGAAAACAGAAATTATTTTACTCAAGTTCAAAATTAGTATCTATCAGGGTCTGTGTGGGACCTATGTGGGAAAGTCCCACAGTGTATGTTTATCCGGGACCTATCTGGGAAAGTCCTACAGTGTATTTTTATACGGGATTATCCGGGACCATTTTTTATCATCGTATACAAATTACACATTTAAATAATTAATTATATTAAACTTTAAATACAAAAATCAAAGAATCGTGGTCCGATCCGAGAGATCCTTCTGCATTCAAAAAAATTAATCTTTCAAAGTTGAGAAATATTTGACTGTTCATTTAGAATGGAAATTTCAAATCAAGTTGTCAAAATGCAATTATTTAAAATTCAAGCGTTGAAAATTCTATGGTCTGAAATTGTTCAAATGTCAGATTTTCAAATTGAAAGTACAAATTGAAGGTATAAATAGATGATTATTTATTTAATACAATTATAAATATTGTTAAAATTTCCGATTTTCTAAGTTTCAATTGTCACCATTTCAATTATTCCAATTTGCAATTTTTTTATTTGGAACTAGAATTGTTGAATTTTCACAAATGTGATAATTCGGGAATTATTAGTTTAAAACGATTCAAAGTAAAATAATTCAACTTTAAAGTATTGCAGTAGAATAAAAGGTTTAATTTTACAATTCTAACTTTAAAAGTGTTGAGTTTTTAAATCGTTCAGTTCTTATTGAGTTCGCAGAATTCTGAATTGGAACAGGAAGTTTTTTAATTTCAATTTATTTTTTGAAATTGAAGAGGTCTTTTTTATTTGTAAAATTTTAACTGAGCTGACAGAGGACAAACTTCGTTTTTTAAGATTTTCATTGAGATGAATGGAGGAACCTTTTTTTCTGAGCTGAAAGAGGAAAATGGTTTATTCTTAACATTTTCATTGAGTTGGAAAATAGGAAATTTTGGTCTTTATTTTTTGTCTGTCTCGGAAGGGGGAATTTTTAATTTTGACGCTTTCGAGTCTTATTTTAATATTTTTAGTTTTGAGTACTTAAAATTCAAACATTTTCAGTTTTAAAATAATGACTGAGACAAAGTTTTCTTAACCTCCAAAAAAACTGACTGAGAACTTTGTTACATTTCAAGGGCCACTTTGCATAAATAATATAAATAAATTAAATATTTCTCGCATTAACTTTATTTGTGTTGGATCATTTAAATTTAAAATGTTGTTACATCAATTAGTGTAATTCATCTGAAAAACAGATATATTTTACTAATTCAGATTTAGAAAGCAGTTATCCCGTTTTTTCAATTTCTTTTACTACTTTGCATACACTTTGATCTATGGTCGATTATGGCAATCGTAATATTCATTCAATGTTCACGGAGTTAATCAACCGCTTTCGCAATTCGATGGAGGTTTCAATAGGCGATGAAAAATCCTGTTGCCGATCTATTTATTCGATTCGCTATAATTGGATTTTTACTTTAGAAACTCAATTGGTTAGGCAAAGCTACTTGGTGAAAGATTTATCGATCCAATTTCTGCGATTTTAATTTCATCGTTTCTAGAAGTCAATCGAGATCATGGTTTGTGGAAATGAGTAAACTCAGATTCTATAAAGAGATCGTGACTTGGAAAGTAATTAAATCGAGGTTCTTAATGTGGATCAACAAATCTGAAATGTATTGTTACACTCTCATTTTTTGTAATATTTGCAGGTCGGCCCCTGACCGCGAATACCCGGAATTAGTCTGTAATTTTGAGCTCAATGTTACTAACAATCTCCGTTAAAATATCGAAGATCATTTTACATTTGCGATTTTAAAGTTTATGCTGATGGGGAAAAAAGTAATTAATTATAAATATAAAATTTACCCAGTTCAGGTCATTTCAGGGGCATAAAAGTATAATGTTACCAAATAGAGCACATATTGAAGTATGATTTCTTATCGAAAATCCAGAAACTATATTTTTCAGAATTCTCACTTCGGTTTATTAAAATACGAACTCCAAACCCTTTACCCTATTTCCCTCTTTTCCCTATTTTTAAGCATTGTTTTTTCCCTTATTTTCATGAAAATCCCCCTTTTTTCATTTTTCGCGTTAATTCTCTTCAATTGAAAAGTCTACTATTATGTTTTTGGTTCAGAAAGTTCAGAAATATTTTTCGGTTAGAAATTCAACTATTTTGATGAAAAATTGCCCTTTCAGATAGAAAAGCCATCCAAGGGATTGCAAATATTTTTTGTAATTTAAACGAAGTATTTTTATTTATTTCTCGCTTTTAGTTTGTAGATCTTTGAGTCGAAAAATAATATGAATTTGAAATAAGAATGAACCGTGGGAAGAAGGAGTGTTTTTCAGCGGAATTTATTGAGTAAATTACATTAAAGGCGTTGTCACCCACGTTGATGTCCAAAACCCACAATGTTTGTTTAGAGTGAGAGATATTTCTTGCCCCGGTCCAGAAAGAAAAGTTTTATCTGACTCGGAGTCAAGTCCAGTCGATCAATAATACGGGAATGAAATCGTCTATGGAAAGCCCCGTACTGCAAATTCTTGCCAAACGTATTTCTCTAGAAAATATTTCAAATATTACGGGTTAAATTTTCATAAATTATATGTGTTACATTATTTTCTATTAATTTATAAATAGTTAACTAAATATTGGCTTTATAAAAAATTTATTATCATACCAATCTTGAGTAAATATCAATTTAGCTCTTATGACTATAACTTTAGATCTGGTTATTTTAATTTGTAACTTGGTCCATATTTAACCAAGAGACTTAGTCACATATTTCTTAATCATCGTGCGATTTAAAGATCAGCAAAAGGAGTTCATTAAGTTTATTACGAATACTTCAGTTGAATAGAGTCAATATAATTATCGTGACTTTCACGCAAGAACGGACTCAAAGAAAGAGGGAGTCGCGAAGGACTATCATAGAAAAATTTCGTCACGCTGATCTTGTCTGATCTTTCGTGAATGTTGCCTAAAAAATTAAAAAGTGTAACCAGAAGGTCATGCTTCCGTGAGAAAATTGTGGCATATTTTTGGAGAATGTTTTGTCAGAAAATTATGATCAAATTATTGCAGGCCTGAGGTTGCGTGGAGGCCTTCGCAATTATTTTTCTGAAGTAGAACCCATTACACCCTTCCGAAAAAATATTATAGGAAATTTAGTACAGACCTATAATGATTTTCCTGTAATTAATTTTTTATAATTTTTTCGTGATTGTAGAAAATTCATTGTGGAAAATCATTATAAGAATCTCAATATAGAATTAAATAATGATTGATTTATTCACTTAACTTCGAATTTCAACTTATTCAAGGGATATGAAGAAACGTACAAAATTTCGAAAAATATGTATTAAAGATTTTAGGTTACTATAAAAGATTCCAAAGAATTGGAAGAGATTAAAAAATTTCTGAGGAATATTAAAGAATTTTGTAGGATTTCCAAAGATTTCAAGGTATTCAAAGATTTTCACAAGATTTAAGGAATTTTATAGGATGTCCAACTTGAAATCTCTGGAAATAGTTGGAACCGCTATAAAACCCTTAAAAATTACATTTAAGCTTATGGAAGCTTATGGAAAATACTTGACTATTCATCTCGAATTTCGGGATGACGAGACACTTCGAATAAAATTTTAAGGAATATTCTTATAACGATTCAAAACATTTCAACATATTCTAAGGTATTTCAAGCACAAGATTGAAGTTATTTTATTATCGAATCTCTAAATGTTTCAAAATATTTCATCGATTTCAAGGGATATGAAGGAATTAGACATATTTCAAAGGATTTAAAAAATTGCAAGTTATTTTCAAAGATTCCAAAGAATTTCAAGAGGTTTCAAAAATATTAGGGAATGTCAAAGAATTTTTTACGATCTCAAAAGATTTCAAGGTTTTTCAAAGAATTTTACAAGATATAAAGAATTTTATAGGATCTCCAACTATTTCAAAGAATTTACGGGTTTTAAAGGATTTAAAAGATTTAAAGCTATTAAAAAAGAATCCCAAAAACTTCAAGATTTCAAAAATTTCAAGAGACAAAAAAATGTAGTAGGATTTCCAAAGATTTCAAGTTCGATTTTACGGGTTTTCTAGATGAATTTAGGAAATAAATGTAATCAAATGCAATTTTAAAAGATTTCAGGGTAATTTAAAGAATTTCACAAGATTGAATAAGTTTAATTTAATTTATATTCAAGGGGTTTTCAAAGATTCCAAAGAATTTCAAGAGGTTTCAAAAATATTAGGGAATGTCAAAGAATTTTTTAAGATCTCAAAAGATTTCAAGGTAGGTTTTTCAAAGAACTTTACAAGATATAAAGAATTTTATAGGATCTCCAACTATTTCAAAGAATTTACGGGGTTTAAAAGATTTCAAAGATTTTAAGCTATTCAAAAAGAATCCCAAAAACTTCAAGATCTCAAAAATTTCAAGAGACAAAAAAAAATGTAGTAGGATTTCCAAAGATTTCAAGTTCGATTTTACGGGGTTTATAGATGAATTTAGGAAATAAATGTAATTAAATGTAATTTTAAGGGATTTCAGGGTAATCTAAAGAAATCACAAGATTGAATAAGTTTAATTTAATTTATATTCAAGGGGTTTTAAATGATTACAAAGAATTTTGTAGTATTTCCAAAGGTTTCTTGCTTTATAAAAAACTTCAATAAATAAGTTTAATTTATATTCGAGAAGATGTTTCCAAATTCTAAAGGATTAGACAAATTTTAGGTTATTTTACAAGATTCCCAAGAATTTCAAGAGACTTCCAAAAGTTTAAAGGAATGTCCAAGAACTTTCTAGGATTTCCAAAGATTACAAGGCATTTTAACGAATTTTACAGGATTTAGGGGATTTCATAGTACCTCCTATTATTTGAAAGAATTTACGGAATTTGAAAAAATTTCAAGGTATTGTTTTAACAGATTCCAAAGAATATCAAGAGATTTAAAAAATTTCAATGGACTTGAAAAAATTCCTGACGATTCTAAACATTTCAAGGGATTTTAAGGTATTTGAAAAAATTTTTACAAGATGTAAAAGATTTTATTGAATGTCCAAAATTTCGAAGATTTAAAAGATTCCTAGGAATTTGAATCTTTTACAGAGAACTTTAATGGATAAGTTTAATTCAATTTATGTTGAAGGGATTTCAAATTATTTCTACTTATTGTAATGGATTAAAAAATATTTCCGATGGTAGTTTGTTTACTTTTTACACTAATTCCTTCATTATTGTTGCATTATTTACTGGATTGCTGATAATTATACAATCATTTTCGATTGTGTAATGATTTTATATTGAATTTCATATAATCGCAGTTTGCAGTTTATAATTTTGCCTAAAAGTCGCTTTCGTTTCGTTCGTCGATCTCAGTTTTTGGTATTACTTCACTTATTTAAAATACTACATATTATTAATGATAATAATATAATATAATCTAATAATACATATATACTTAAATAAATTTTGTTGTCGTTAAGAAAATAAAACGGGTTTTATGTATATATGATATATTTAAGAGAACCCCGGTCAGTAACTTTGGGGCCCACCCACTTAGTTTTAGACAATCTCAGGTCTGAATTATTGTAATGGGAATCTTTATTACACTCAGAAAAATCTTCGCTTGAATCTAGCAAATATTTGCTTGATTCAAATAAAAATTTTTGAGTTAAACATAGCGTGTTTGAATCAATCAAATATTTATTTAACCCTCTATCATAAAAGGAATTTGTTTGATTCAAACAAAACATTTTTTGAGTATAAAGTCTGTTTAAAATTAAATTTCTATATTGAGATAGTTTTTTTTGTCATTTAATATGTTAATACGTCTCTAAGCTTTATGCATTATGCTTATTAGTAACTCAGGGACACGTATGAACCTACACACCGTCTCTTCCTGAATACCTACTATATCCGCTAGCAAAAAACAACACATTTCCTTTTAGTGCTAGTATTTCTAATCCAGCGTTAGACTCCGGTAGCATCAGAAGATCTTTTCCTGTTTTCAACACCGTAACGAGATTTTTAATGTTTTTAATGTATTCTATGGTTCGAGCCTTTTGTATTTTGCCCAGAAGAAAGTAATTTTTTATACATTCAAGTGCAACTTTTTGCTCATTGACAATACGTACAACATTGTCAAGTGTGTAATTTGCTTCAACAATCATCTCTGTACGATCTTTAGTTTCGGAGATGACACCTCCCTACACTTTGTTAGTAACTTATTAACAAATGATTATTTTTGGCTCCAAATTTCACTACTGTGCACAGAAAGGATCAACGAAACCCGTATATTTTTGCAGAGTTTTCATAGTTTATTTTCAGTGATCTGCAGCCATTCAAAGTTGAGTATTCTCAAATGATCATATGATTATTGTGCTTTTTCACCCTTCAGTCGCCAGGAAATAATCGCTAATCATCTGAAAATTTTTAAACTCTGTATCAGTATTGGCAAAACCTTCACCTGCAACATGCATGTTGTCTCATATTTTTATAATTTTTTTTCTGCTGAGATTTTCACGAAAATCTGTACAAAAATCCAGGTGCCTAAACTTTTTGGACAGATAGTTATTTTAGAAAGCCAAAACTGAATTTTAGAACATTAAAATGAACTAAAAATGAATTAAAGTAAATTATAAAATCCAATGATGGTAATTCATCTAATTTGAATGCTACTGAATTCGAATTGGAACTGTCTAGTGAATTTACATCAAATTTTAGTCAATCAAAATTGACCCCGGATTACTAGGATTACTTAGGATTGCAAGTGGATTTCACCGGATTACAAGTAAATTTCTCGAATCAGTTGTGGATTGCCTGGGATTCACGTAAATTTACTGAAATTATAAATGATTTATCTGGCATTACAAGTGGATTACCCATGATTACACGTGGATTACGTATATTTCTCAGGATTACAAGTGGTTTATCTAGGATTACATTTGGATTACTTAGGATTACACGTGGATTACCTAGGATTTCATGTGAATTATGCGCATTACCGGATTGCTTCAGATTAGTTAGTTTTCTGCGGATTACAAGTTGATTACCGAGTATTACAAGAGGATTACTTAGGATTGACAGCGGATTACCAAAGTTGTTTCCATTTTGGTAAATGTCAAGTAAATTATGCAAAATTGAAACTCAATGTGAACATTTTCCATTTCATTGAGCATGGAGTATGGTAATTCAGTATGGAGTTCTTATGGTGCACCATAAGAACTCCATACTGAATTCTTTTCGAATTAATTCTGCCTGAATGCAGGTGAATTCCAGCTTGATTTAAAGTAATTTTAAGTAAGTAAATTCATTCTGGATAAGTTAATTTTACTGAATTCAGATAAGTTCAACTACATTTAAGTAGATTTCCAATAAATACACATAAAATGAAGTGTATTTAAAAAATTTGATATCAGTTTCAAATATTATAGGATTTAAATTTAAATCCTTTAAACTTTAAAAACATAACAATTTTGATAAAATAAAGTATGGATTTAGAATCAATAATCAGTAGAAATCTTGGCTGCTTCCATGTTAAAATTCTCAAATTCTCATAAAATCTGAAAAAAGTAGATTTATCTTGAATAATCTCGTTCGCAAAAAAATATTCTCTTTTCTAATGTCGATCTGAAGACAACTTTATTTGATTACTATTGTTAATTAAACTACCTATATTTTGAAGAAAAAAACTTACCTAAGTTCAAATATTCTTAGAGTAGATGCATTACATGATTTTGTTCAATATCTGAATAGGTTTGTTTTTCAATTTTAGAATATAAAATTGTTATAATAAAACATTTGTTCATGTTTGAAATTTCTAAACCTAAATAAGAATAAAATTAGAGTTTTTCTAACATGAAATACCGTTTTATACAATATACGTGTTCATTGAGCGACGCTTCGGTAATTTTGCGTTCGGTGAAGAACCGTTTTCACTCGGGAGCTATACGTAAAGAAAAGTAAGAACAAAGGTGTTAAAGAACTTCCCCACGCGATTTCGAACTTCTAATGTGAAGTCAGAATTATTGCGCGTAAATCTCTGGGAATACCCATCTAATGTAAATAATAGTACATTAATCCGTTGCTGATGTAAAAGTTGAATACTTTTCCTTTTAATAATTATGTGAGAACGAATAAATTAACGGAAAGGGAAACAAATAATTATAAATAAAAAGCGATTTTTTTATTGTGTCCATTCAACTTTCCTGGAATATAGGCTAAAGGTATAAATCACGGGTTATAGAAAAACTTGTATCGGTTACTGTGTATATTTCTTTTTAGAAAATTCTGAAGAACAAGAAACTACAGTTTCTATAGGTCAGGGAAAGTCAGGGAATTTGAAACTGGCCAGGAAAGTCAGAGAATATCAGGAAAAACCTGACAGAGTCGGGGAATTTTCAATAAACTGAAATGAAGTTCATTTTATTATTTTGTTGAAGATTGAACAATTTTATCAAAAAGTCGTTTTGGTTGGAAATTCAACTGTTTTGTTACAAATTTGTTTTTCTGGGTTGAAAATTTATCCATTTTTGGTACAAATTGCATCTTTCAACAATAATTCAATTGATGATGATGCAAACCAAAAGTTTTAAAAGTATATTTAGTAGACTTTTTTTTTACATTAGCATTGTTGATCTCCTAGGTGTAAGGTTGTTTTTATACCTAAAAGAAACTAACAACGAACAGGGAAAACTAAAAATCCGTTCACAATAGCATAGTCATGTTCAAATGCATTTTACGTTAATTGTTATTAATATATTGCAATTTTGTTTTGAATGTATTTATAGTCAAAATATGAATGCATCTATATGATTTTTTTTTAAATTGTTTACATTGTTCAGTTCAAAGATGTCGTCATCGAAAGTCAAGTAAGGACAGACAACGCGAAAAAACCAGGGTTTTCATCTTTTCACGAAGGATATTTCCCAAACCATTTTTTGTATACAAACAAATGGGGACATGTCTCAAGCGCAATAAAGTAAGCTTCATCATGTTATAAGCTGTGTTTTTATGCAATTTTTTTATTACGAGTAAATTACAAAAATGTACAGCTGCTTTGTAGGGGCCTTCCTATCGTGAACGGATAGTAAAGTGGGGGCCAAATGTCGAGGCCCCTCACTTCTTTTGATTGCAACTCGCACAAAAAAATGTCTGAATTGTCTAATAAAAAGCATCTGAAAGCTTAGGGTCTTCCGAAATCAACGACATGATCACTTTTTTCCTGAAAATTTGTTGTCAATAGTTAGAGGGCAAAACATCCTAAAAAACAGGGGTTTTTCGGCCTTCTTTTTCAAGCGTACACTTTTACCTGTTTCCAAAAAGAGGGCGACATTAGGAAATATCTGAAAAAATTTACAGATACTCTTTCAACATTTTTCAATGTAATGCATTTTTTCAAAATTCTGAAATATTCAATAATTTACTTTTTACAATGATTTATTTACAAAAACTGTATCTTGAGAACGAATGAAGATGGGAAGCCGTGTACTGGCATTAAATGTGCAGTTTTGTAACGCGAATGCGGTGCAATAATTAGATTTATGATAAAATCATGTTTACGCAAGAAATATCATTTTGAATATTTCTGGCTTTAATCACTGTGGGTGTGTGGCCAGCACAGCGGGCAAGTGGCAGAAAAAAGTACCCTTTCGATGACAATGGTAACGGAGTCGGCTTGCTTCTGGAGTTACTATTGTCATTGAAAAGATTCTTTTTTTCTACTACTAGTCCTGTTGTGCCGGACCACGCGCCAACACTGATTAAAGTCAGAAATATTCAAAATAATATTTCTTGCGTAAGAATAATTTTAACTTAAATTTAATTATTGCACTACACTCGCGCATTATAAAACTGCACATTTAAAGCTATTGTACGGCTTTCTATCTTGATTCGTTCTCAAGATAAAGTTTTTGTAAATAAAGCATGGTAAACAGTAAATTTTTGAATATTTCAAAATTTTGAAAACTGCATTGCATTAAAAAATGTTGAAAGAATATCTGTGAATTTTTTCAGATTTTTCGTAACGTCGCCCTCTTTCTAGGAACAGGTAAAAGTGGACACTTGAAAAAGAAGACCGAAAACCCCTGTTTTTGGGATGTTTTGCCAATTTTGAGGATAAAATTGATCGTATCGTTGAATTCAGAAGACCTTAAACTTTCAGATGCTTTTTCTTAGACAATTCAGAGATTTTCTTTGTACAAGTTGCAATAAAAAGAAGTGAGGGGCCTCGACATTTGGCACCGATTTTAGGTTCGAACAAACAGGAAAACTAGACAAATATCTATGACTACAAATTTTGATTTTGAAGAGCTATTTACAGTTGAAAAAGAAAATATACTTTTTTACACTTTCCTTTTTTTCATACAATTATTGAACTAGTGAATTCGCTTCACGTCTTTTGTAGGTCATCACGCAATACGAAATTCGCTTGCAAAATAATTCGGAATTACTAATTCAGTTCCAGATCGTTTTTGCTTCATGGTATTATTTAAAATGCAAGCTTGTAAAAAATGCGGATGTTGTAATAAGTAGCTAAAAGTTGAGTTTCTCTTCCGCAAAATTGTAAAGCTACTTAAGTATAAGATACATTTAAGTATTTTAAACAATTTATCGTTCAAAGTAGGTAGAGCTGAAAAATAAATCATGTAAGAATGGAACCTTGTTCTGGCTTCAAATAACCATAAAGATGATTAGATCCAGGACCATAATTCATGATAGCCGTGTTGTGTATACTGTACAGTGTACATGGGTTGGTTTTATGTACTTTTTAACACAAACCCATAACAGCATTCATTTCATTTTTATCATGCATTCTGGCTGTCACGTTGGACATGGAAAAAATGTATAAATTAATATGAGTCACATTTTTAAACAAAGATATCATATAACTGAAATATGTAATCAAAATTATGCAAAGTCTGAATGCAGTGCTAATTATATAGAAATAATTTTGAGAGGGGTTTGACATTTATAATTAATTCCCCTGATGGAAATTTTTTTAAAGGTACGAAAAACTACAATCATTTTTACAGGCATTTACAAATGAATTTACAAGTTTGCAGTCAAAAAGTTGTTCTCTTTTGGCCTAGGATGACAAATATTTAGAATATTACAATGAAATAATTTTAAATGAAGATGCATACATGATAGCTATTACAAGAAAAGCTTCATGTTCAAACGTTAAAGGAAGGGTAGAATATTAAAAGACAAAAATGAATAATCGTTATTGAACAGCAAATCCTTTTAACATAAAACCAAAACCTTTTAAACAAAACACTTTTAAAATAAATACGTTTGAAGTTTTTGTTTTCAAATATACACATAGCAATCGAATTAACAGTCACCATATATGTCATTCAAAATTGTGCCATTGTAATGTCATCCTAGGTTCCAAAAAGAAAAACAACTTTTTGACTGCAAATAAAAATTGAACAGTTGAGAAACAATTGAACACGGTCATTGAAGTTAAAAGATTCGAACTCTTGAAGATGATATTTTTTAATTTAAAGTTATCAAAACTTAACAGGAAATTTAAGCACTCAAAGTGGAATACTTTTGGATTTAAAACTTTAAAAATTATAGCTTGAAACTTTTAATTCAAACGTTCAACAATTTACGCATATAAAATGGAAGCTTTTAACACTTTATAATTAAAAATCTTGTCAGTAAAGTCCGTTAATCTGCAAAATTAAAATTATTTAACTTTTATACAGTGTACATTTCAAAGATTTGAAAAAATAAAAATCCACGATATCATTTTCAATGCTGTAAATTGAAGAATGAATCAAAAAACATATAATTTTTCGAAAGTACATCGTTTTAATCGGTTTTAAGCTAAAAACATTAATTTATACATCAAAATTTGTTTTGAAATCTTATTAAACATTGTCTTAAAAATTTGTCTAAAAATAAATCATTTACAAATTTTCCAGGAATCCAATAAAAATGTTGTTACTATTTTGAAACTCGAATTTTTTCTACAATTTTCAAACCTATGAAGGACTTCTAAAATTTTCGTTGAAAATCTTCAAAAATCTACTTTTTGTTTTAAATGATTTGAAATCTTTTGAAAACTTCTAAATTATATCTGAAGCTTCCTTGAATTTCTTTCCAAATTAATAATTGTTCAATTGTTATTTAATAATAAAATTTTTTTTCTATCTTGTTAAACATTCTCTTAACATTCATTTTTGAAAATAAAAAATTATTTTAAACTTTCCTAGTAATCTTAAGAAAGTTTGATTTGTTCAAAATCTTAAAAGATCCTTAAAAAGCTTCAACCTTTTAATTCGAGATATTCAAAACTTGGGATTTTTAATAAGTTTGATATTATTTTAATGATAACCAGTCGTGATCCGATACGGAACTGAATTATTTATGTGCGTTTCTAACAATTGATATTTTGTAATTTAATAAAATCCACCGCTTTTATTATTAACACAACAGTGATGACTGTATCATTGAATGTTAATATCTTGTAAAATAAACGTATATACAATTTTAAATAAGATTTTTATTCGTTTCAAAAATACATCCCCCTGTCTGAATTAATTTACATAAAATTATTTTGAAAAATAAATAACATCTCTAATATAAAATTACGTTTGATAGATGTGGATACTTAAATAAAATGTTATTAATTTTTTTTCAATTTGCATAACTGAAATTGCTACTTGATTTGTGATTTATTATAATAGCAAAAGTTCTTAATAAAAGTGTAATCTTTTTTTTTAAATTGTAGTTTCTTGTACAAACTTATATATTACATGTCATACAAAAATTGGCAGTGAAGTATAATTCGAAACTTTGATGCAGATTCTAAAAAGGTATTGCTTGTAAAAATTTATATTTTCTGTTTATGTGTGTACATTGCTACAATCAACTACCAGTATTAACAACATAATTTTAAGTGCAGTTTCCCAATATTTCAACTTTGGTGAAATCTTGTATTTTTATAACGATTTGTAATTTTCTACAATAATTTACGTAAAATTAAAGTTGTTTTTATGACGTCAAACACCCAAATTGAAAAATTTCAAATCCTGTAGTTTTCTGTAATAACTTTTTCATTTCTACAGCAAAGTAAAAAAAATATTAATAAAAAGTGATACAAATTTTTGAATTGTAGAAACTTGTTTTTAAATTTTTATACTTTTTCAAAACTTGGATTCGAACTCTCATCCTTTCAATTTTTGTATGACATTTAAAACTCACGATATGAAAATCCATGAGTTTGGGGATACATTTGGCTGTTTCAAAAAACAAAAATGACCGATTCCAAATATATTTCAGTTTCGTTGATTTTTTAGTATTTTTTTGTTTAATACATTTTTTACAACATATTTAATTTAATGCACAGAAAAGAGTAAATGGTTGAGAGAGCAAATGCGATGAAGCAAAGCTTGGATGGCTTCAGAATGCATGATGCTAAACTTTTTAGGCTCATGAAGAACCGTTTCTTCTTGTACACCTGTTCGTGTAGAATGTCGGTATTTTCTAACTAGGTGGACTTTTATTATGGTCTCGGATAATTTTATTCAGTGTTATTACCCAGACTTACATAGAATTTTCAACATTCCTTTGGAAATAGTTATATTTTTTATATTTTCGAGGATTCAAGTCTCGCCCGAATTTTTTAATATTCTTTGGTTCCACATATTGAATAAAAATTAACAATTTTCATTCTGAAAGAAAATTAGGACACTAGGACAACAAAAATTAAGATCTTAGTAACATTTGCAAATGGCTTTTGAAATTATCAATCGAATGACAATCGGAAACATCTTAAATTGAAGTTGTAGAGGTTCCTAAGAAGCGGGTCTTTTCAAAACGGAAAGAATGTTCGAAAACAATTTTAAGAAACGTAATTTCTATTTAAAAAACCCCTTCTCATTTAATGGAATGCATTGACTGGGAATTTTACAAATTTTTAGAAGAAAAATCTACCCAATCACTACCTTTAGTTTAAAAATAAAATGTCTACATATACGTGCAGCATGTGAGAAAATGTCAAAGCAATGATGGAAGGTCAGAGACACGAGTGTTGTGAGGATGATTCATGAAGCACTAGAACCGGTAGTTTCAACCGATTGACTTTGAGAATTTTATACGGAAATATTTACGTAAAACTTTATTATTACAGACTGAAACATTTTATTCTTCATTGTGACTACACGGAGAAAAATATTTCGAGAAACTTTACCAAACTCAGTTGGGTAAAGTTGGGACATATGGACACTTTGATAAAGTTTCATATCTAGTTTGGTAAGACGAAATTCGGTAATACTTCATTAACAAACATGAAAGTGCGACAAACTGACACGAATATCTTCTGAACTGTACTTTAATTAATACTGTACTTGGTAGTTGACATTTCAATGCACATAATTGTAAAATATATCAAACTTCAGATAAAGATTACTGAACAATTGGGTAAAACGCGGTCGAGGGCTTGGTACAAAATATAAGTGGGTTTACAGAAAAGGCATGAAGGAGTCACTGACGCTCGAGAAACTTTAACTGGCAGTTTGGTAAACCGTAACCTTCTGTGAATCAAAAAAACAAACTTATACACAGTCAACAGCATACACTCACATACACATGAGTCAGTTACAGCCAATCAGAATTCAATTTCATTACAAATACACTGACGACACGTAAACCTTTTCAAACACATATAACATACATATAAATAACCCTAATATAATACTACACATATATAAGACGCTTTCGACGTAACTACGCTGACGCACGCTTCACATTGAGAGGAGAAATTTGGAACTTCCTTATATACTAACTAGAGGAATTGATTCAGCGCTTGTGAGAAACGACCAGTGCCGTGACTAAAGTTTTCATAAAAAGATTTATATTATAAGATCTATATTTTTTGGAATATGTATTTTGTAATTGCCACTTTAATTCTGAGTAATTTTCCACCTTTTCTTTGGATATTAACTTGATTCTAATATTATCTGAGTAAGGTATTAAAATGATATCAAAGCACAATTCAATAAAGTTTCCAAATTTTGGACGACTTCGTTTAGAAATAATAAATAAAAAAGTATGCAAAATGTCTTGCTACGCACCTATTTGAAGCTACAAATTTAAAATGAAAAATTGTCAAATCATATTTAAACCATTTTTTAAATATGTGAAATTTACAGATGTTACTTATATTAACTTGGAAAAGATAAAAATTAAAAGTAGAGTTAAATATTCTTCCGTTAAGGATGTTCAAAATCTCTTTAAAGTCTGTCCCACAGGTGTTTTGCGTAAAATTCATATACATCACAAATACGTTCCTTGATATTTTATTTTTATATTTTCATACCCTCTCGGGTAATCCTTCATTTTTAAAAAATATTTGAGGCCGTTTGAAAATTTTGTTGTTTTCGAAAATCATATTATCTAAAATTGTCAACTTCACGGCAATCACTCATAAAATATGTAAATATAAAAAATTAAAGATCTTTACACAAAATGTGATTTACTTAACTTTTTCTCTCTTACACCACTTTTAAAATTTATGCTCTTCAATTCTTCATTTCTGTTATTTGACTTTTCATTACTTGAAGTTGTTTTGTATCTTTTTAAAAATCAGTTCTTTTAACTTTGGTCTTTGTAACTATTTAATACAATAAAAGGATGTAATCAAATACAAAGATTTAAATTTTCGTATGATTGATCACAGTTTATCGAGATAAAATCACACTATCGTTCGAATTTGGATATATCCTTTCACCACAATGTCAGGTAGAATTTTAGAGAATTTTTAAGCCAATAAAACGTGTTTTCAAAAAAATTGCACTTACATGGTTATGACATGTAGTTATTTGCACAACTATTTCTGTTTTTGCATCTGCTTTAGGCGAAATACGTCATTTGCATTTCATTTTAATTTACAAAAGCTCACTCCATTTCCCGAAAGTTTCTTTACAATTATATTCGTCTCGTTTTCGTAGAAATTATTTTATTTAAAAATAATACGTACAACTCTTTTATTTAGTCATGTTTTAAATAAAACAATTTTCTATATGATATTTAATAAAAACGTGATGAATACAATTGTAAAGGACCTTTCAAGGAGTAGAATGAGCTTTTAAAAATTTTAATCGAATGAAAATCATATGAATTTTACCCAAAGCGATTTGTGCTTTTTGAATATTCATTACTTTTAAGCAATTAAATTAAAACTTTCAAATTGGCTAATAAATTATTGAAAATATTACACATGTTTCATATTAGTACTTTTCGCTGGGTGAAAAAAAATATTATAAAATCAAAACATTTCAAAGACTTGAAATTTATTTGAAATTTTAGGTTGTGTAATTTTTTTAAACTGGAAATTAGCATTTTTAAACAAGAATCATCAAGATTTCTGATTTTTAACAATTGTAGGTTAGGTTAACGATTTATACCAAAAACTGGTATTGTGAAAAAATCACTATAGTTCAAATAGGATAGCAAATTTTTGAATAGTTTCAAATAATATTAACGTTCTTCACAAAAAATCGATCATCTTGCAAAAAAGTCATTGGATTTTGGAACAGATTTACAATTCTTAATAATTTTCTGTTATTTTATGTTTGTGTTTTTCATTGAGAATTATTAGTATTTTTAATAAAAAATTATTAGATTTCAAAGAACATGTACCATTTTTCAACAACTATAGCTTATGTTGACCTGTTTTATCTAAAATCGTTATTTTTGACAAATCATTAAATTTAAAACCAATGACTTTGTTTAAAATAAATTATATTTATAAAATTTCCAAGAAGTTTTAGAACTTTTCAACCATTTCAGGTTATGTTGCTGTTTAAGACCAAGAATTTTGAGTGAAAAAACGGTATTTTTAATGAAAAATCATTTGATTTCAAAGAAGATTAAAACTTTTGTTTCATTATAGGTTTTAGGCTAGTGATTTTCACCGGCAATTTTGATATAGGCTTCAAAGAAGATTTACAATTTTGGAACGATTTAAGGTTATGTTAACCCTTTTTACCAGAAATCGGTTATTTAAAATTAAATTCATTTTACTTAAAAATTAAACTTAGGATTATGAACAACTTTAGGTTATATTAGTTTTTTTTTCGTCGGAAATTAGCATATATTGTATAAAAATATTATATATATATTAATTGTGACTTTCTTTGAGAATGTACACAATGGTGATCCTTATCAGTATATTTGATTATATCTGCAAAAATTACATAATTTCTTGTAGGTACGCAATGCACAATTGAAAGAGTTACTCTTTGGTTAATACCGCAGTTGACAAATTATATAAAATGTTATTATGATTAATCAAATTATATACAAATTTCTGAAAAAACGAAATTTTTTCCAATTACACTGAGTAAAAATACAAAATTATTTAAAACATTGTTGTTGAATAATTATTCATATATTCTTTAAAGATTTTTACGATGTAGATTTGGCAAAAACTTTTATTACACTGTATGGTAAAAAAATATTTTAAAAAATATGAAAAAAGATTTTAGCAAAAGAATTCTCAACAAAATTATATAGCGACGTAAATTTAATGAAAAGTTTTTATTCGATTTTTCGTATGAGAAATTTCAGTTTAAGAAATTGTTTTTAAAAATTTGTTATTTCTTATTTTTGAAACTGAATTTTCTGTTATCAATACAAAACTTTGCAAAATTATACTATAGTAAGAGTTGTGGTAAAAAGATTTTTTTCCAAACCTCATTTATTGACACAATAATTTAAAAACAAAATTCAATGAAATCTAAGTTCATATTTAGATCAAATTTTAACAGAGTATTGATTTCTTTAACCTTCTAGTATTTATATTTAAAAAAAATTGTATCATGCAATAGGAAAAATATATACTTTCTTTTTTTTTCGTGATACCGCGAATTTCAATTTTGATTTTCTCGGAACAGGATTATTTTTTTGGATCGAAGCTTTCTTATTCTCATTGAAATATAATTTTTTCATCCCACTAAATGAAAAAAAACTACAAATTTTGTAAGGAAAACACTAACATGGCAAAAAGCACTGAAATAGCATCACTAAGGCTTACGCCAGAGGCGTCAATTTCGATCCATGGTAACCAACTTTGTAATAACCTTCCTAAATCAACTCCAACTTTATTTTGCAATTGTAGAACTATTATGCATTATCCAATACTAAATGCCAACGAGAACTATGAATAGGTTGAAAATTGAACAACTTATTCATAATTTAAAAAATGGTAAATATCTTCGAGGTGCTTAATACTTTTATACGATCCTGCAAGATTTGGGAAGTGGTGGGAGATGCTGGGCGACTGCGACTCGAATGTCGGTTTACCAAACTGTCGAATAAAGTCTAACGTAGCAAAAATTAAAATCTATTCCACAGCGGATAAACTTTCATGCAATGTGGTGGAAACAGTCACATATCAAAAATCAATGTTTCTCTAGAATTCATTTTAAACTTTACCAAACTTTCGAGTATATAATACATTTTTTACTTAGAAACATTCACCGAAATTTGTCATTCTATAACCGATTTTAAGGGAAGCATTAACATTGCATAATTTAAAGTTTGCTTGACTTTACATTTGCAAACTTTACTCAACTAATATGAAATTTTATCCAATTTTTCCTCAATGTATGACAGAATAGTTCTCAATAATTACACGACGTGCATTAATGTTTACTTTTGAAAATATTTACTGTACATTTGGAAACTTTAATCTGCGCTATTAAAGTTTACCGAACTGCCATGTATTATTTAACCTTTTGCACGTCACAAATTATTACAATAATGTCAAACATTCTCCTTTTAGTCCATATATCCCAATTTTACTCAAAAGTTTGGTAAAGTTTCCTAACCAAATTTTCTCCGTGTAGAAATATTTTTATTCAGAAATAAAAATAAAAATTATATTCCTAAATCTTGGACTAAATTCTTGGACTTTTTTCGGAATGACACACTTAAAATTGAAAAGTTTTTCACTTAAAGTAATCAAAACTAAACTGCAAGTTAAATTACTCAAGGCGGAACTCTTTTGAATTATAAACTTTTAAAATTTAAGCTTGTAACATTTTTCATTGAGAAATTTGTAATTGAAACGCTCAATAATTTACACGCATCAAAAGGAAGCTCCTGACATGTTCCAACTGAAATTGTTTTCATTAAATGCCATCAGACGGCAAAATTTTTAACTTTTTTACATTTAACAATTCAAAGATTTCGGATTAAAAAAACTAAATCCACTCTATCATTTTTAATGATATAAATTAAACCTACTCCCCCTTTCAAATCACATTAATAAAATAAATAAAACTTGTCCCTTTTCTAATTCATTTCAAAATTGAAAATGATGAGTTGCTCCCTTTCATCTTAATGTTAAAAATATTAAATTTGGGGGGGGGGGGGGGGCACCCAGCAACTCAAAAAAATGTAAAACGACAAAATTGGCCTTTTCCAATGCATAAAAACAGTAATTGACAAAAATTGCCTTCCTTTCAACTCAATAAATTTTTCGAACCCAAAGAATGCCTCTTTCAGATTAGAAAAACTTGGAATCAAAATTTCGACCCATCGAACTCGGTAAAAATCTTAAAAATAAACAAAATATTCCTCTTCCTACGCAGAAAAATAAAAACCAAAATTTCTTTCCTTCTAACTCGATAAAAATCTTAATACCAAAAGAATGTCCCTCTTTCAATTCAGAAGAAAAATGAAAAAGAAATTTTCTACCTTCCAGCTTGATAAAAATGTTAAAAATAAAACATTACCCTCTTTTAATTCAGATTAAAGATTGTAAATATAAAATTCGCCCCTTCCAACTCTACAAAAATATTACAAGATTAAAAAATGTCTTTTTCTAATTCAGACAAAAAAAAAATAAAAATAAATTTTGCACCCTTCCAACTCAATGAAAATGTTGAAAATAAAAAATTTACCTTTTCGAATTCGGAAACAATTATTTATAAAATTCTTCCCTTAAACTTCTTAAAAACGTATGAACGTCCAATTTAGAAGAAGAATAAATAAACGAAGCTGAATAACCATTAAAAATTCGTCTTTTGCGGTAGAATATTAATCTTCTTAGAGAAAAATTCCTCTTTTTTATGACGATTAATTACTTCGATTGAAAATTTGCCTTTTTTTAAAATTCGTTTTTTATGGTTAAAAATTATTTTTTCCACTGTAAATATAACTATTCCATTTTAGGTTGAAAATTTTCAAAATTCGTTTTTTCTTTTGGTAGAAAAGTAAGTTTCTTGGTGGAAAATTCATTTTTTGGCTGAAGATTTCTCATATTAGTTGAACATTAATCTTGTTTGGTAGATAATTAATCTTATTGTTTGAAAATTTACCTTTTTGATTGAAACAAATTTCTCTGGTTGATAATTTAACCTGAAAGGAAAATTTATAACGGTCAGGGAAAATGGAAAATTGGTTAGGGAAAATTCATGGAAAGTTCGGGAATTTCAAAATTGGTAATTTGTAGCAACTCTAGGTGGGGAGAATCAGAGGTTGAGGGGGGGGGGGGGGTGAAAAGCGGGATAATGTCCCAATTTTTCGATCACCCTTAAGTTATAAGAAATTTTTTCACCAAATGACACAAAATGAGTGGTGAGACTTCAAAAGATAAATAAATCAATATTTTTGAACCACGCTAGTGATCACCCTGTTTTTGAGACCCTTTTTGAATATTGAAATATTGAATGAGTATTCTAGTTTTGTAATTCTTTCATGACGTGAAAGCAAAAATGGTGTTGCATTGGTACAATTTTCGAGAATGCAAGGCTTGAGTGATTCCCAGAGAACATTGACAGAAGCAGCATTCCGATCGGGATTAGAAGGTAAACAAGAAAACGGGAATTTCTAGTTGCTGGTATCTATATAGGTACAGGTACGTACATACACGGTTTCAGTGCCAATTAAGAGGAAAAGAAGTTTGTAAGACTTTCGCGCCTAAGTCACTATGTGTCCCGGATACGGTCTTACTGTAGTCAATTTTTGCGTAAACAGCAATTCATTTCACTTCTCATCAGGCATAATAAGATAATATTCTGATAATATTTGATGCAAACGTGCCCACCTCACAGCGACCCCCGAGGAAAAACCTACGTGCGTGATGCTCATGAAAGTCGTATGTACATAACAACATAATTTACATTGAATACTCTTACGAGGCACAGACAGTTTCGTAATAATCTCACTTGTTCCGGAAGACAATAACCACTTTTCTCGAAACAAACGAAAAATTTCTGTAATATGTCTTCATTTTTAAGCGTACATTTTCAATTTAAACACATTTTAAATGCAGTTTTGAAGACTTGGACAATTAAAAATCAAAAAGCGTTTGAAGTGGAAGGTTTTGGATAAAAAACATTATAAGTTCATAAAATGTCAATGTAAATTAATTAATGATTTTTCAAATTAAACTCTAGTTCGAGTGTTAAAAATTGAGCAATAAATGATTTTACAAGACTATTCTGAATCTGTTAAAAATTAAAAAATTGACAGTTTTCTGCGAGGGGGAAAATACTCTGGTAATCCGCTGGACCGCTCGGTTAACCGAACTGGTAATCCATGGTAATCCGTCTAACGTACTTGTATCTGGATTAATCCACTTGAAAGTCAGATTAATTAACTTGTAATCCAGATTTCTCGGAGTAATCCGGTGTAATCAAGAGTAATCCACTTGTAATCCAGATAATTGGAAGTAATTCAAGAAAATCCAAGCAATTAAATTGTGATTTTGGTTGAAAATTCAACTTTATGGTGAACAATTATTCTAATTTGTAGGAAATTTAACTAATTTGATCGCATTATTTATTTATTCATTTGAAAATTTAACCATATCGTTGAAAATCTTTTTTTTATTGAAAATTATTTTTTTTTCAATTGAAAATTTAAGTATCCCAGTTGAAGATTCTTCATTTTAGTGGAAAATTCATTCATTGATTACAAATTTGACTATTTTGTTGAATATTCTATTTTTTGTAAAAAGATTTTTTTTTTAAATTTAACTACTTGGTTAAAAGTTGAACTACTTTGTTGAAAATTCATTTTTCTGTTTGAGGATTCTTGATTTCAGTTGAAAATAATTGGGTTGAAAATTGAACTATTTTGTTGAAAATTCGGTTTTATTGGTTGAAAATTACATTTTTTAGCTGAAAATTCGAGTTATACATTTTTGATTGTAAGTTTATGTTTTTCAGTTGAAAATTCAACTAGTTGGTTGAAAATTAATCTATTTCGTTAAAAATTT
The DNA here is from genome assembly GCA_932178445.1 of Andricus quercusramuli. Classification (NCBI taxonomy): domain Eukaryota; kingdom Metazoa; phylum Arthropoda; class Insecta; order Hymenoptera; family Cynipidae; genus Andricus; species Andricus quercusramuli. The sequence goes on from CAKNXH010002425.1 coordinate 588,411, forward strand.
GTCATTTTTGGAATAAAATAATTCTTTTTGGTTGAAAATTCAACTACTTGGTTAATATTCGAACTACTTGTTAAAAACTCATTTTTCAATTTTTTTGGTTTCAGTTAAAAATTGCTCTCTTTGGTTGAGAATTTAATTATTTTATTAAAAATTCGTTGTTTTTTAGTTGAAAATTTATTTTTTAAATGTAGATTTAACTATTCCAGTAGAATATTCTGCATTTTAGTTAAAAATTCATCTCCTTGATTAAAAATTGGACTATTTTGCTGAATATTCGATATTTTTGTAGAAAAAAAATTTTTTACAATGAAAATGTAAGTGCTTAATTTTGTTAGAAAATTTTTATTTTTCACTTAAACATTAAACTATTTTGAAGAAAATTTATCTTTCCAGCTGAAAATTAAACTTTTCAAATGTAGATTTAACTATTCCAGTCAAATATTCTTCATTTTAGTTGAAAATTCATCTGCTTCATTGGACTATTTTGCTGAATATTCGATATTTTTGTAAAAAAATGATTTTTTTTACAATGAAAATGTAAGTGCTTCATTTCGATAAATAAATTTATATTTTTTAGTTGAAAATTCAACTGTTTAGATGAAAAGTTATATTTTTAGTTGAAAATTCAACTGCTTAGTTAAAAATTCATGTATTATTTTTAAATTCGTCCTTTTTGGTAGGAAATTAATCTTTTCGGTTGCAAATTTATATTCATGGTTGAAAATTCAATTATTTGATTCGAAATTAATCTACTATCTAATCTTTTCGTTTCAAATTTTATTTTTTTTTGTAGAAAATTCAATTCTTCGGTTAAAAAATATTCTACTTTGAAGAAAATTCAACAATTTTGTGATTTTTTGTTTGTTTGTTGAAAGTTCAACGGTTTTGCTGAAAATTCATCTTTTTGAGTAAGAAATTCAACTATTTTGTTAGAAAATTCAAGGATTCGGTTGACAATTAACATTTTTTTCGAAAAAAAATTGTGTTGAAAAATGTCATTATGTTTAAAAAATTAAAAGGTCTTGTCGAAAATTCGTCTTTTTGGTTGACCTCAACTGGGTTTTTACTTAACATACTTTAATTTTCGCTTAAAATACTTTGTAGAAAATTCCACAGTATTATTAAATGTTGAAAATTTATGTATTTTTTCAAACATTCGTCTTTTTTTATGGAAAATTAACGTTCTTGGTTGCAAAATTCAGTATTTTGTTGAAAATTTAGCAATTTTGTTAAAAATCAAACCATTTTAGTTAAAATTTCGCGTATGTCTAGTTTATGCGGAGGTAATCCAGGGTAATCCGAAATGATCCACCTCCGTTATCTGTTGTAAAACTTTCATTTTTTTTTTTTTGCTAAACATGCATCTTCTTTGCTTGAGTTCAACTGCTTTTGGTTTCAAATTGAATTGTTTTTTGTTGAAATGCGAACTTTTACATTTTTCGTTGAAAATTCAACTACTTAATTGAAAGTGTATCTTCTGTGTTAAAAATTAATTTTCTGATTGACAATTCATCATTTTAATTTAAAAAATCTTTTTTTTTTTTTTAAATTTTTTAATTTTTTGTTAAAAAAAAAGTTTTTTTTTGTAAGTAATTATGAGTATTTTGTAGAAATATTATTATAGTATTATAGTATTATAGTATTCAAATTATTTTAGTATTATAGTATTTATAAATAGTATTAAAATTATTTTGTAGAAACTTAGTCTTCGTGGTTGAAAATTCGTCTTTTTAATCGAAAATTCACCTATTTGATTCAGAATTAATTTTTTAATTGAAAATGTATCATTATAGTTGAGAATTAATTTTTTTGGTTAAAAATGTAACTATTTTGTTGAAAATTCATCTTTTGTGGTAGAATATTAATCTTCTTGGTGAAAAAATTACATTTTTGGTTGGCAATTAATTTAATTCGTTGAAAACTTAAGAAAATTAGTTTCTTATGCTTAAAAATTAATTTTTTTAAACTACAAATATAACTATTCCATTTTGTGTTGAAAATGTATCTTTTTTAGTTAAAAATTCATGCACTTTGTTGAAAATTTGACTTTTTTAGCAGAAAATTAATCTTCTTGGTTGAAAATTCATTCTTTTGGTTTAAGTTTTCTCATATTAGTTAAAAATTCATTTTAAAACCATTTTAAATGCAGTTTTGAAGGCTTAAGCAATTAAAAATTAAAAGGGCTTTAATTGGAAATTTTTTGATAAAAAACATTTCAAGTTGATCAACTGTGAATCTAAATTAATTAATGATTTTTTAAATTTAGCAGTACTTCGAGTGTTAAAAATTGAACAATAATTGTTTGTTTAAGACTTAATCATTCGATTGAAACTTCATAAACTATTTTCAATGGTAAAATAATTTCAAATAACAGATTCATAACTGAAAGTTTTTATTTAATTTCAAATCCTATTGAAATATTATTTCAGTCTAAAATATTCCATTCAAACCCGTTTAAATTTCAATTTTTTGAATTAAGAAGTAGAACCATTTTGTAATATTTAGCAAAATTAAGTGCTAAATTCAAACTTCGAACGTTATAAATTTAATTGTTCCATTAAAAAAAACTTTCAATTTGTAAGTTAAAGTGTTGAATTGTTATATATAATAAATAGCGAATAAACAGTTATTAATTTGATGGTTTTTCTAAATTGAAAGAAGCCAATTTTTTCTTTTTAACATTTTCATTGAGTTTAAGGGAAGAGTTGTCTATTTTCAATTTTTTTCTTAATTGAAAGAGGGAAATTTTTTATTTTTACACATTGAGCGTTTAAATTAAATTTTGTTTTCAACTAATAACAACCTGTGGACCTTATAAAATTCTAAAACGAATCATTAATTTAAAACTGGTTTCACCTTGGTTATTAATGCTTTTAATTTCAAAAACTAATTTTTCAAACCAAGTGTCTCAATTTATTTTAGTTTTTATTTATAACATCTCTTTGAGAATAGTTCGATATTTGAGAACTTGGTGATGGTAATTTGAAATTAGTTTCTAAATTTCAAATCATTTATTTTCAAAATAATTCCTGTAATGGAATATTTCGAATTTAATTTTAATACCACTCCTTTGTACCACTCAAAATTTTAAAGTTTAAAAAATATACTCGAATCTTGAATACACATATAATTGTAAAGCTTTAAAATATCAATCCTCCAATTTAAAAAGTTTGCAAACTTCTATTCTATTACTTAGTAGTAAGGAAATAATTTAGAAAAAAACTGAATTGACCACTTTGCTGTAATTTATTTCCTGCCAGTCTTAAGAATTTTAAAAATAAATCCTCAATTTCAAGACAGGTATTGCAAAATATTTTTTCTATTTCGTATTATAATGCTTTCAACTAGAAAAATTGATTTTTTTACTGGAGTTTTCAATTTATTTTAGATTTTATCTATGGCATCTTTCCTTTGACTATAGAAAATGTTATATTTAGAACTTTAAGACTTGTGATTTGAAATTTGTGTCTAAATTATTTATTTTGATAATAATTTTAGAATTTAGCAGAGGTAGCTGGAATTTCTCAATTTTAAGTTTAACAGCATTTCTGATTCATCATTTCTCCAAATTTCGAAGTTCAAGTTTGTTTTCTTTTATTTAGTAGGAAAATAATTAATATAACAAGAAAACTAAATTGAAGACAATAACTTGCTTTCTGCAAATAAAAGAACATTTTTTTATATTAACTTTATATGAAACGTAATAAAAACAAAATGTGCAGTTTGAACCTAAGTTTTTGGAATAAAAAAATAATTATCAGACATTAGTGCTTTTAGTTTGAAAAATAGTTGAGAAAGCATTCTAAGTGTCCATTTAGGTACCTTTCGTTTTTTTTTTTTTTATTATTTAGTAAGGATTTTCAAATAAAATTATATGCAATAAATTAAATTTGAAACTATCAATTTGGAAGCCTTTTGAAATTTAATTTTCCATTTCAGTTGAGCCTATGACGGACTTAAATTCTAAAATAGTGTTTGAAATGGAAACATAAAAAAGGCTGTGGTTAGTCGTCCCAAAAAATTCGGGGAGTTGGAAAAGAGGATGGACTAGTCGTTCCGAAAATTCGGGACGACTAGCCAAGCTTATGAAAAACATTTCACTACTCATCCCGAATTTCAGTACGACGAGACACTCCGATAAAAAAAAACATCAAAGTAGAATATTTAAAAATTAAAACTTATATACATTGAGAAAAAGTTAATTGTGAAGTTTGTTTATTTTTAAAAATGTGTAAAAACTAATTTCTCAGACATATTTTATTCATGCAAATATGAAAACTTCACTAGTTTCGAAATTTGGAAATCACAACTTGAAATTAGAAATATCCAAACTTTCAAAGCTTCAATCTAATAAAAAGTTTTCAATTTAGAAAAAAAACTTGAATACAAAAACGTATCAGAATCCCAAAGATTTTTATATTATTTCAAATTTAAAGCTTGAGATATATTGTCCTTTCTAAATCAATTAATTCTGTGAAAATATTTTCAAATCTAAAAAATCAGATGTTAGAAGATTTTCTAAAGCATACGACTCAAAATTGCCAACTTTTTATTTGATAACTTTAAGCTTTAAAAGCTTTCATCTCGAAACATTTTTCGCTCCAAAAAATTGAAGCTTTTATTACATTTTTAATCAACATTAAATTTATAATTTAGAAACTTAGAATACTAGAAGCTTTAAAGCCTCGATTATAAATGCTTTTAAACTTGAATTCTCAATATATTCACGTTTTTTAAGATTCCGCTTTTGAAACTGATGATATCTTTGCCCCAAAAATTGAAAACAATTTAGAGCACTTTGTCATTTTTCTTGTCCAAATCAATTGAATCCTTAAAAGATTTTCAAATCCTGAAGTTCGGAAATGGAGAATGAAAAGTTAAACATTTCAAAATTACAAATAACCAATTATATTTCAAATCTGGCAAAGAGGTCCAGCTTATGATGTCCAAATGATGGTAAAACATTGCCTTACATTGAAAATTTTTTTTTTTAAAGCGAAACAAAGAAAGGTACAAAAAATGTTGAGATAAAAGTTGAAACATCTAGAAAAGTTCTAAAAAAATGTATTCTCTTTTGGGATATTGTGCTTCGTTTACGAACAAAAAAATTATATTTGAAGAAAAAAAAATGTTGTCGGTCTCAAAAATGGTTAAGCCCCACCTTTCTTATACAAGCAGACATTATAAACAAAATATATAAAAAAAGGGTGAGGCTTTCCAGAGAATATTCTTAATTTTTTTCATCAAATTTTGAAAAAAAGAAAAGATTTTCCGGAAAAAACACCTTTTAATTTTTTTGCAATATTTTTATCAGCTTTGTGTTGATTAAACTATTTTTGAGGTAAGACATTTTTTAAATATTCTTTTCGCTCGTAAATGATGCAAGCTATTAGAAAAAAGTAAGAGGTATTTATTGTAGTAATTTTTCTAGATGTTTCAACTTTTATCTCTGAAAATTTTTTTGTACCTTACGTTGTTTCCGAAAAAATGTAGTCATTTTCAATATTTTTTTATATCAGTTGGAAGAACAAGAATTGCCACGTCGATTAAAAAAAGAACGAACTTTCTTTCAGCTTTTTTTAAATTCACAGGTAATCTTGGAATGATTGTAACAAATAAAAAAATGTTATTAGACTGTTGAATATGGGTTCCTGTATTTTAAACGTAGATTGATATCAAAATACCACATCATTATGATACCATGACCTAGACTTTTCTGTGTTCAAATGTTATTGGTCGAATGTTATTGGTCAAATGTTATGAATTAATTATTCGATGATTTGGTCAAATGTTATGAATTGATGATTTGATCAAATGTTAAACTGCTGATGTTTTTAAATTGCAACAGTGTGTTGGACTCTGGACTTCTTTATCTTTAAAAGTTTCGAATGCGAATTGCAAAAGCTACAGAACATAATGCAACAATAATAATGGATTTTGAAGTGCCACTCTAAAGACATTAGTTTTCTTCTATTATTCTCTTGTGATTCTAGTTGCGCCACAGCGTAGATCGGCCCACATGAGTAAAAAGAGATTCCAGACGAAGTTGATCCTATCCATAGAATTACCTACTTTATTCTCTACCTCTCACCTTGACACACATTTTCGTGACTCGTAAAAGTTGTAGTTTATTATTCGCACGAAAGTTACGATACTGAAGATTACATCCGTCTATTCTTCATTCTCGCTCGTCTTTGTAGAATGAAAAGAATCACGATAGGAAATCATAATACCAATCCTTAAAACAAAACTTTTCTCCCGATGCGAATTATTCTCATGAATGTGAAAGGCTTTTTGACATTTTTCTTCTATTTGGGGAAAAAACTCAAAATGATTAGATTCCTTAGTAATAGCACTGAACAGTTTATTTGTGGCATTTCAAACAAATCAAAAAACCAATCAAGAAATTTCTCACCGTTCGGCAAGTCGATTGAAAATTTTCAAATTTTTATAATGTATTGTGTATGGGGAAAAAACATTTTTCAATTTTTTTTGTAAAATTTATGGAAGTAGATAACCTTGGTGCAAAAAAAAATAAGAAAACTATTTTGTTGTCGAAATATAATATTAGAAAAAAAAAGAAAAAAGAAATTTTGTTAATTTCTACCTATCTTGTGTAAAAATAGCTCATGTTCCAGGATCCGTAAAAATAGGGGGGAAAATGGTATGAAAGCTACAAATAGGTACGCATTTTATTAGTTTGTTGAAAAGAACATTCAAAAATAAAAAAATGGAAAACATATTTCTTACAACTTTAGGTAGAAAGTAACGAAATTGAATTTTTTCTCTTGGATTGAAAACTCATCTTTTAGTAGAAAACTCTTCTTTTTTTGGTTTAAAATGGATAATTTTTAATTGAGAAATTTACCAATATATTTTTGGTTCCAAACTCATCTCTTTTAGTTGTGTTTGTTTTTTTTTCACGCAGAAATAAACAAGTTGAAAATTTAATTATTTTGTTGAAAATTCAACTGCTTTGTTACAAAGTAATCTTTTTTGGATGAAAGTTAATTATTTTTATTCAAAAAATCTAATATTATGTTCTCGGTTCAGAATTAATCTCTATTGGTTAAAAATTCTCCTATTTGGTTGAAAATTTATTAGTTTTGTTGAAAATTCAATGATTTTGTTAAAAAGTTATCTTTTGTGGTCGAAAATTCAACTCTCTTGATGAACATTCGTATTTTTAGAGAATATTCATCCTTTCAGATCAAAAATTCCTATTTTTTGGTTGAAAATTCATCTTTGTTGTTGAAAATTCAACTGTCTTCTAAAAAATTCGTCTTCGGCTTGAAAATTCAACTATTTTCTTGAAAATGCAACTATTTGCTTGAAAATGCAACTATTTCTGGTTGAAGGTTCAAAAGTGTGGGTTTAAGTGCAACTGTTTGGTTTCAATTGCAACTGTTTGGTTGAAAATTAATTATTTTGATTGCAAATTTTACTGTTTGGTTGAAAATATCATTATTTTGTTCAAAATAGAACCATTTTCTTGAAAAGACATTCTTTATGGTCGACGATTCAACTGTCCTGTTGAGCATTCGTGTGTTTACTTAGAATATTCATGCTTTTAGACTAAAAATTCATCTTTTGGTAGAAGTCATTTTTTTGGTTCGGAAGTCACTACTATTATGTTTTTAGTTCCGAATTCATCTCTTTGGTTAAAAAAATTGTGGTGAAAAATTAATTTTTTGTTGTTTGAAAACTAAACTGTTCGGTTGAAAATTCTACTTTTCGTTGAAAATACAATAAATTTCGACTTGAAATCTTGAGAAGATGGTACCTACATTAAAAGAATTTATTCCCCTACTTTCTCGAAACATCACCTATTTCACCTGTTTTGAGAGCATTTTTGGCTGTGAAGTCTGAAATCACTTTTACAATAATTTGCATGATATGTTTTACCTCGTTGTTCTAAAATATTTAATTCTTTTCAAAATGCATATAATAAAGCAATTAATATTGAATAATTATTATGATAAACGCTTAAAACTCAACCGGGAAAGATGTTGTTTTTGACCTTGGAAACGGGAAATAGTCCTGGAATTTTTATTTGAAGTTCAAGTGGCAGCCAGCCTGTTTGTATTCGAAAACTAAAGCTTGATTTGCATAATCTTCTGAAGCATCTGAAACAAAAGATCACTTACCCCCAACAATGAAAATTCAGATCTTCCACAAAGCAAACTTCAGGTTCCATTCAAGATTCCGTTCAAATAAACGTCAAAAATCCTCGAAAATATTAAATTTCCATGATATTTTTAATTTGCACTATCTGGCACTATCCGAACTCTAATCGAAACCGCTAACCTTGAAACTAGCAGAAGCTGCTGTCGTCATTAGATCCGAAAGCGGATGCAAAAATCAGACTTATCGCGACCCTCGTTCCGTATTGTAGATTAGGGAATGGCATTCGAGCACAGCAGCTCGTTAGTGTCAGAAACGTTTCTATTTTTCACGTCGTCATCTCGAAAAATCGGTCATTCTCTCTTGTACTTGGTAACCAAGAAAAAAAGAAAACAGAATCCAGAAAAAACTTAACCGGGCAATAGAATTCCTTCCATTTGAGACAACATAGTAAAGAGTTCTCACAATCACCAGCCTCAAAAAGTTAAGATCCTGCTTTTTTGCTACCACTACTCAAGGCATCCACTTCAAGGATTACGAAATCCTAGATAACTCGACGATGTCAAGCAACGCTCGTTACACGACATTCGCCCCAGCGGACCGTTTTTCCTGGCCCAGTGAAGAAGTGGCGCAACGGCTGCCTTCCGCTTGGCTTCTGGAATGTTGTTACAGTCGCTGTTGCTATCCATGGAAACGTCTTTCATCTCGATACGGCAACAAACCCGGCTCAGTGAATGACACAAAAAAAGATGACAAAAAATTGGAAGGTGCGAAATCTCTTGAACACTTATCTCGGTACAGTAAATCTGATTCCGAGGAATATCCTCTCAATTTGACAAGTGTTAAAACCTATCAGGGTAAAAACAAGAAAGATCGAAAAGAGATGATCTTGATGAAGGAAGACGTGGTTGACTCGGATGATGCTGATGATGAAGAGAATGAAGAATCTGATGAAAAAGAGAAGAGTAGAGAAGATAATGAGAACCGGTCTTCGGAAACAAAAACCAGTGATGAGAAATCGGAATTCAAACCATTAAAACCCTTCGACTTTTTAAAAAATAAACAGATTTCTAGAAAATACTCTTTGGACATCAGTGAAAGAAATCAAGTGGATAGACAAGTCTTCAGAAAATATTCTTTGGACACGAGTGAACTTCAGAAAGTCAAGGAAGCGAGCGACAAGCTGAAAATGGATGTCAGTATTTTACACGCTGGTGATTATATCGAACCAGATGGATCACCGGTTTTCAAAAGGTGTGTGAGTTTCAAGAATCAAAAAAGATCTTCCCAACCCAAAAAAGCGGATGAAGGTGCCAAGTGTCTGGATTTGTTGAAGGAGGAAGAAGTCACTTCGAAAAAATCAGAGAAGTCTGAAATGGATGAGGAAAAGGATCAGGATCAGGACCAGGAAATTTTGAAATCAGATGAAGATGAGGATCAGAAGAAAAAGGCTTTTTTTGATAGTGATTCGGATTCTAGTACTGAAGACAGTGAAGTAGCTTTTGAATTCGCAAATGAATCTTCATCAGATGATTGTGCACTTCCAAATGAAACAGATAAAAAAGCAGATAAAAATCATGGAAAAATTAGACAGAAGAACAGAGTTAGAATATTTTCGGTTTTACCACAGGTTCCAGAAACTGAAGAAGTTGGTCACTCACACGGTATAGGAATTTTGTCTCGATTTTTAAGTACTGACCCAATTAAACGAAAATGAAACCTAAAAATTTTCGATAAAAATGCGAGATACTTCCTCATTCTTAATTGGCTGAAAATAATTAGAAATTAATCACATAAAGCAAATTTTATAAGGCTTTATAATCTTCATTTGCGCTAACTATAAAAAAAGAATAACTTTTTCGCCAGAAAGAAGCAGAGCATGGATGACAAACGAGATCTTTGATATTCTGTTTTTTCTTTATCAGATTTGAAGCATATACTTTTTTCTTTCAAGGTCCTTAAATATTATTCTTTTATTTTCTGATTACGATCAGATTTTTATAACCACATTTTTATTTGATTGCAGATGATGGCAGCAGTTTATCAGAAGCTTGCAGTACACCGATTATTGGTGCAAAATCGAGAACAATTTCCAGTCATGCGGTAATGGATATGGACGATATTGATCGGAGTCTGCACTCTGGACATCTTGCAACTCGTGCTTCTCTCTCGAGCTTGGGGGTGAGTCCAACTTCTCATCTTCCCACAAACGAGAGATTAAATTGGATGACATTTAATTCTCTAAAAAATAACGTTAGTAGGATTCATTTTTCAATGGACTTATCTTAATTTAGGGTTGCACAAGTTGATTGATAAAAAAAACACTTCAATTCTAAAGGATAAACTAGTATTCTTAAATCGCAAAGCAGTATTTCAAAATTCAAAGAACGAGTTCATTCAATAATCTGGTAAAAACCGTTGATATTCGTTAATATGTAATAATGTTAGAATTTTTCTTTCCTGTGAAGAACTTCCAAGTTTGGATACAGTATAAACAATACGGAGAGGCCTATAGATACCTCTTGCGTCATAAATGTTTTATGGTAAATTTTTTACTCGATCTTAGTAGGAAATGTAAATATTCTTGTAGCAGCTATGTCAATATTTCCCTACTATTTCCCTTAGAGTGAAAACGTTTTAAGAATGGTAGGAGTATTTTTGACCCTCTAATAGTATTTACATTTTATTCTATAGAAATAAGATTTGAGGGTGGCCACTGGACCAGAAAACCTAGAGGGCCGGGAATTTTTTGAGACCGGAAAAGGACGGAAAATGACTGAGTGTATTTTCTGACCGAGAATTTTTGTTAATTCTTTGTTTTAGTAAAAAAAATTGTTCAATCACTTGAAATATTACTTGATATCGTATGAAATAATGTGAAACTGAAAGAATTTGTTTACTTGATAGCGTATGAAATAATGTGAAACTGAAAGAATTTGTTTTTATACATTTTTAAATGGCTTCGATTCCATTCAATGAAAATGGGAATTTTGCAAACGAACTGTAAAATTGTTTCATTTCCAGGGCTCGGACGTAAAAATGTTAGTTTTTTGCCCCTAGATTTTAAATTTTTTAGTTCGGAATGAACGCAATAATATAAAAAATCGGGAAAAAAGAGGGAAATTACCTGAAATATTTGTCTGAATATGGTATGGTCAATTGGTCACCCTAATTTTTCAATCTCTGGTAGTATGTACGTACAGTTTATATAATTATTATATAGAAATAAGATGGTCCCTGTAATATAAATGTCATAGAATTATTCTAAAGGGAGTGTTCACATGTATGACGTCAGAATTTTGTCATATTTAAGATTGTAGAAAATTAATTTCTTTTAACTGCAACTTTAACTATTTCATTTTTGGTTGAAAATTTACCCTTTTTAGTTGAAAATTCAACTATTTGATTAAAAATTTATACTTTTCTTGGTTCAAAATTCATCTATCGTTCAATAAATTTACTTTCACAACTGAAATAAACAGTTATTTAACTTTACATATGAATAGTACTTTTTTGACACATTTAGATATTCACAAGAACTGAAAAAAACATTATTCATAATAAAGATACATGGAAAAAACCTGGAATCGTCAGGGGATTTTTTTCCAGGATTTGAAGAGACAGTAAACATATGTGAAGTGTGAACGCTCCCAAATTGTTGTGATTCATTAAAGATATTTAAAAGCTTTTCAGATATTTTAATTTTAATTTATATTTTCAGGCAAGATCGGATTCAATGGCATCCGTTTATAGTGGTGCAGGCGAAGGCCGATGGTGTGGTTCAGTGGCCGTTCGAGGAGAAGTCGAATTTGCTCTTCAATATGACTACAAGCAGCTGACATTTGAAGTTCACGTCACCCAATGTCGAGATTTGGCCCCAGTAGACGTCAAACGCAATCGATCTGATCCGTAAGTTTAATAATCCCTCCATCCATTGCATACCAAATAGATTTCCATATTAGTCGAGTCTTCTGATAAAAATTATTAATCATATCATCAATTCCTAGGTACGTCAAGGTCTACCTTCTCCCCGACAAATCCAAGAGTGGCAAACGAAAGACCAAAGTGAAGAAGCACACCTTGAATCCTGTCTTTGACGAAACTCTTAAGGTAATGAAGTTATATAATGTGCGATTAAAAATTCACCTGATTCATATAAAACTTGACACAAATTCTTAACTATTTTTTAAATTCCAGTTCCACATGAGTTTGAATGGTTTGGAAGCGAGGACCTTGTGGCTGACTGTCTGGCACTCGGACATGTTTGGGCGCAATGATTTCTTAGGTGAAGTCCGGATGCCTCTAGAAAATAAAATATTTGACGATCCCAGGCCACAGTGGTATCCACTCCAGGAGCGGGTCAGTAATTTTCTAATTCAAACGTTGATTTCTTTTCCACTCAAACTCTTTCTTTATTTGATATATCATTAGAATTCTTATCTATTTTTTCGAATTTATTAATTTTGCAGACTGAACCATTCGACGACCCAATCGCTTACAAGGGCGAGGTTATTGTCGGTCTTAAGTTCGTCCCACCGGATCCCGCTCAGCAGGAACGAGAACGTGAAACGGGAACCGATCACCGTGGCAAACCGAGAAAAAACTGGAGTCGAGGAGCTCTTCACGTCCTTGTCAAAGAAGCAAGAAACCTGCAGACGCGGGCAAAACATACTGGCTCCTGTGATCCATTTTGCAAGAGGTGAAATTCCTAATCAATCAACCTGAATTCCTCAAATTCAATATTAGGGACTGTTTCCTAATTACAGACCTCGGACTCACCACACTATTCACACTATCTTGCTACTATTTCGACAAAAATGAAACTAAAGACACTATTTTCTGACATTTGTCCGCTAATGCCACGATTTCTTTACTTAGATATTAAGTAAAGTTTTTTTCTGAAATTTTGAACCACCTTTTTGGTAGGTTTTGTAAGTTTTTACTCCCTCCTCCCCTATCTTATGTAATTTTTTTCGTGAATTTATTTAGGGCTCATTCTGAAATAACTTCAGAGAATTGGGGGGTTTCTTACTGTTTCTTATGAATTAACAAAGTAGTTCAAAAAAAGTAGTTTAATTTTCGGTGAAAAAAGATGAATTTTCAACGAAAATGTAATAGATGATATTTTAAACAAGAATAGATTTTCATATTAAATCAAAAACAGTTGAATTAAACCAAAAAGGACCAATTTCCAACAAACTATTTGAACCCTCGACCAAAACAGATTAATTTTTAACTAGTTTTATTTTTAACCAAATATTTAAACTTTCAACCAAAAAAAGAGTTTGCGACACAGAAGATTAATTTTATACCAAACAAGGTAAATACTCAACAAAATAAATAAGTTTTTACACAAATAGTTGAATTTTCAACCAAAAAGATTAATTTTCTACCAGAAAAAAAAAGAATTTTCAACAGAATACATACATTTTTAATAAAATAGTTGAATTTTCAAGCAAGAGGATTAATTTTTTACAAAAAAGACGATTTTTTCATAAATTACATAAATTTTCAACTAAATAGTCAAAAAGAGAGATGAATTTTTAAACCAAAAAGATGAATAATCAACAAAATAGTTGAATTTGTCAACAAAATAAAATTTGGTTAGTCAAGAAAGAAAAAAATGTCTATTAAATTGTTGAGATTTCCAGCCAAAAAGGCAAATTTTCAACAAGATAGTTGAATTTTTAACCAAGGAGTATGAATTTTTTTTTAATTGTTGAATTTTCAACCAAGTAATTCTATTTTGAACCAAATAATAAAATTTTTATTAGAAAAATGAATTTGCAACGAAGATTAATTTTATACAAAAAAATGATGAATTCTCAACAAAATACATACAAGAAGATTAATTTTTTACCTGAAAAGACGAATTTTCAAGAAAATATACATACATTTTTAACCAAATAGTTGAACTTTCGAGCAAGAAGATTAATTTTCTACCAAAAAGATGATTTTTAAACAAATTACAAACGTTTCCAATTAAATAGTTTAAACAATAGATGTGACGTTGAATTTTGAAAAAACAATTTTAAAAGATGAAAAATCTACAAAAAGAGATGAATTTTCAAACCGAAAAGATGAATATTTAACAAAATAGTTGAATTCTTAACGAAAGAAAAATTTGTTAGTCAAGGAATAAAAAAAAATGCAATGAAATTGTTGAGTTTTCAAGTCAAAAAAACGAGTTTTCAACAAAATAGTTGAATTTTCAACCAAATAATTCAATTTTGAACTAAATAATGAAATTTTGATTTAAAAAATGATTTTGCTACACAGAAGATTATTTTTGTATTCAAAAATATAAATTCTCCACAAAATACATAAATTTGCAACCAAAATAGTTGAATTTTCAAGCAAGAAGATTAATTTTCTATCAAAAAGACGAATTTTCAACAAATTGCACAAATAAACAGCTGAAAAAGTGAGTCCGAGTTCTGTAATTATGTCAACCTTTTTTATATCCAATAATTTAGGGAATATTAAAATGTCTCTGTTTTTCCAGCTACCTTTTGCCAGACAAAGGTCGCTCGGGCAAACAAAAAACTGGAGTGGTGCGTAGATCTGGTGGTTCTCCTGTTTGGAATCATACCTTCATTTACAAAGACGTGAGTCTTCAGGAGTTGGCAGAACGAGGCCTAGAACTCACCGTTTGGGACCACGATCGTATCGCGAGCAACGAGTTCTTAGGTGGCGTGCGATTTAATCTCGGCACCGGTAAGTTTCTCGAGAAAGACAATAACGGCAGTACTAATTGCTTTCGTACTATCAAAAATCTAAAATTAGCGCATCAACACTCCGGAACCACAACCGCTTACGCTAGCAGTGAGCGATAAAAGCTTGTCTAAAACTGATAAAACTGACAAAACAAAAACGAACTTTCCAGTAGTTTACGCTCTTAAAAGCCTGGAAAGGAAACGGGTCTCAGAACTTCCTCCTCGAAATACATTTTGTCTTTTATTATCAATTTGAACACACTTTTACAATTAGTCATTCAATTCCAGTTACTTTAAACGGCGATTAGAGAGAAGACAAGCTATAAGATCTTAAATGCAATCATTTAGAAGCATTTCATTAAAAATTAGTTAGGACACGTCGGGACAAAATTCACATCTAGGTTTTGTGTATCTTTTTTAAAGACTCTTAGAAAATCAAAGAAATTTTTCAGTATTATATGTATTTAATTTTCCACTTTTAATCATAAGTTTTACAATCACTAAAGGAATATTTTAAAAAGGAAAAGATTATTTTCCATGGAAAAAATTTTCTAATGACTGAAATAATTTAAGAAATAATATCTTTTAAATGTTGTAAAAACATTTAATAGTAATATTACTTATTTTCAAAAATTGTGTTAGGTTTAAGTTGTAAAGAATTTTTCTTTCAAAAAAATATTCTATCATTCCTTAAAATCAAATCATTTAAACAAAACTACAGGATTGCCAAAAAATTCCAATTTCCTGACTTTCCCTGACCAATGTTACATTATCTCTGACTGCTATAAATTTTTCTTTTAGGCATAAAAACAACATTAATCCTACAAGATCAATAATATTAACGCAAAGGAATGTTTGTTTCTAGATTTATTTTACAAGGGGTCAATACATGCATTTTCAATCAGATAGTTCAGTTGTTTAGTAAAAAAGGATTGAATCAAAAATTAATGAATTAAATTTTCAGTTAAAACAATTAATTTCAACTAAGAAAAGAATTTTCCAAAAAATAGTTAAATTTTCAAACATAGTTCTGAATCTTTGATGTAAAAAAATTAATTCTCAACGAAAAATGTAATAGTTGGGGAATTTTCAAAAAATTAGTTGAATCCTCAATTAGAACAGATTAATTTTCAAATAAAAACTAGACATTTTCCACGAACGAGTTGAATTTTCAACCAAGAAAGATTTTTCAGTCAATAAAGAAAAAAAACTAATTTTCTGTAAAACAGTTCAGTTTTAAACCCGAAAATAAATAACTGGAAAAGATACAGTTTCAAGCAAAAATGGAGTAGTTGCATTTTCAGTTTAAGAAATTAATTTTTTACTACAAAAAATAATTCTTAACAAAATAGTTACATTTTCAACCAAAGAAATAAATTTTTATTTAAAATGATGAATCCTAAACCATTCAAATGAATTTTTAAACAAATATTAAAATTTTCAACTCAAAAGATGAATTTTCTACCAAAAAAGGTCAAATTTGAACAACAACAAAAAACACGAATTTTCATCAAAATAGTTAAATTTTAAGTAAAACATTAATTTTTAACCGAATAAAATAAGTTTTAAACGAAATAGTTCAATTTTCAACTAAACAGATGATTTTTCAACCAAGAAGGTTAAATTCGATAAAAAAACATAATCTTTGACAGAAAATTGAATAATTAAATTTTCAGTTGAATACATTATTTTCAACCAGAGAAATTAATGTGATTAATGAAAAAGAAAAATTTTGAACCAAGAATAATTTTAACCTCAAGAGAGATAAAATTTTAACAAATACATGAATTTTCAACAAAAAGTTTGAATTTTTAAAAGGAATTAATCACTAAGAAGATTAATATTCTGCCACAAAAGACGAATTTTCAACAAAATACAGAAATTTGCAACCAAATAATTGTTTTCAACTCAAGAATATACATTTTCAACTAAACATGGAATAGTTACATTTTCAGTTTAGAAAATTAATTTTCTACCGAAAAAAGTAATTTAATAAAATAGTTAAATTTTGCACAAAAAAAACTTTTTTCAACTAAAATGATGAATTCTTATCAAAAAAATGTAATAGTTGATATTTCAATAAAAAAATTTAATTTTAAACCAAAAACAGTTGAATTCAACCCAAAAAGATTAATTTTCAACAAGATAGTTGAATCCTAAACCAAATCCAAAAAGATACAATTTCTACCAAAGTACTAACTTTTGCATTAAAATTATAATTAATTAGAATTCTTCGGAATTAGAATTTTAAAAAAGCTTGAGAGGTCAAAACTTTGGGAGTTCATTAATCTTCTTTCAATATTTTTGAGTAATTTCAAAGATTTAGAAAAAAATCTTATTTTCTAATATTGATGAAATACTTTTCCAGATGAACGCACCAGAATAAAGCAATCTTCTTCACATGAAATTGCATCCCCATATTTTTTTAAGAACAGAAAGCAAACCTATAATTTTTTTCGTTACCATTAGGGTTCTAAAAGTGTGATTTTAATTTTCAGAAAATTGTCACTTTACTCCTGACTTTCACAAAATATGAAAATGCTTTTTTTCAATATATGAAGAAAGGTACTTTCACCCAGAAAATTATTTTACCTACATTCTCTTCGAACTGAACAATCTCTTTAAAACTTTAAGTCATCTTTATTGTCGAATCTAAGACTATCTTTGTTATTTTTTTCAGGCAAGAATTACGGAAAACTAGTCGATTGGATGGACGCAACGGGTCGAGAATTATCTCTCTGGCAAAGTATGCTCGAGAGGCCGAATTTTTGGGTCGAAGGCGCAGTCACTCTAAGGCCCCATTTGCACAATCACGGGAAAAATGGCTCTTTCTAGACTCTTTTCAAACGTCAAACGGTACTTCGGGCAAGAGTGTATTAATTGCTAATTAGCTAGGGATCTTCAACGTTCGCCAAACAATTCCCCTTCTTTTGTTTTGTACCAGAAAATGAATTATTTCGCGTTGTCGACATAATTTTATACGAAAACTAGTGCCTTTTGGATTATTACTCGACCAATCGCGCAACGCCCTCGTATTCTCAACATCACCGATCTCCGGTGAAGAAAAAGAATCTCTATTTCAATATCAAATACCTGTTTTCAAGTAATCTCTTTACAATTTTTTTAAATAGAAACTGAATGGACATTTTTTTTTTCACCGGAGAAGACCTGGTTCTACAAGGGACAATTAATATAAGCCTCGTTTAGGAGATAATACGTCCTTGAGCGACGCGATATTTGTGATGTTTTTCTTCTATGTATTATCGATAATACGAACTTTGGACAATGCAATAGAATGCCACGTGTGTAGGTAGCTGTAGGTGTTTTACTCTAACGAAAAAAACTAGCCATTAGACGATAATTCCGTGTATTGTGCGATAAAAATAATAATTGGATACATATTCTCTAACAAGGCACCCAGCGTTTAAATTACACGACTCTTATAGTATTTTTTATATTGAAAGTTTCCCCACACTGAATCAGTAAACAATTGCGAAAGCTGTGTTAAAAATGTGCCAATTTTAATCAACTAAAATGCCGAATAGTTACAATTGATACGATTCTCATATAGTGTCGTTAGAAATTTTCCGAGAGGTGCATTGTTAGAGATATTTGGCTAGTGGAATTGCTGTGAAAAACTAGAGAAAATAAAGCAAAGGACCGAATTGAAAAAACTGATATATTATCAATTTTACTCGGTTCTTTTCTTTCTTTCTATTCGAGAATTTATACTCTAGATGTAAAAATGTTTGTTGGATTTTTGATTCATCGTGGCCAAGAGAATTTTCACGGCAATCAGTGTGAAAATAAAACTGTCCACGAGACTGGATAAAATTGGACAGTTTTCTCTCTGAATGAGAAAAACACATGCTTCCATTATGTACGATATAGTAAAGCGTTTTCTCTTATACACTTTTTCTCTAACCTGAGACGCGAAACGGTGTGTTTGAGTTTTTAAATGCGCTCGATTTCCGGTAAGAATAGATTTATTTATATATAAAATATATACATATAAAATTATTATATACGTTATAGACGCGTTGTATATCGTCGTAAAAAATTATTGATAAGTGAAATATAAGTATTATATAGTACTTTAATTGCAGAACAAAGGAAATGCAAGGCTGAGTCGATAATTAGTACTTAATCTATGTACTTAATGCGTCGAGACCTCGGTTAGGAATGCAATAATCATTGTATTAGAATATTAGGTAGACCCATTTATAAATAGATGATCCGTATGAATTATATGCGTGAGATAATAATTATCCTTTCGAACAGGGTGGTCGTCATAAACGAAAACTGCCTTCAATTTTTTTCGCGTAACGACTTTGATATGTCAATTTTATTATTGCATGTTGTACGACTTTTATAGAAAATATCAAAAAATATGTTGTACGCTCAATCGGAATTGTTGTTCGTTATTTGTATCAAATCATCAAAGTTTTTACGCGTTCTCGTTCTATACATTCCTTTATTATTGTATAAAAAAAATGGAATAAGATTTTTATTTATATTCCATTTATCGATGTACATGAAAATAAATCTTTTGTACCTTTACTCAGTGATCGATTTGAGAATCTTTCGGCGATCCATTATCAGTCTATTTGTTTACTATTTGTTAATAGATAAAACTTACAAAAAAATTAAAATGATTAAAAATTGAACACTGTTTTAAGTTTACAGATCATTATTGGAAATAAAGCGATTGCCTTCGGAGTTTTTTCCGGAGTAGCGATACCTGCATTTTCCGTAAGCCCCTAGAAAAATAAAATAACAAGTGTAAGATTTTTGTGATAAAATAACTCGGAGTAATTTTTTTAATTTGTTTTAAAATTCACCTTTGTGATCTTGTGGACCACGAGTTGTTCGCGGCAAGGGTGTGTAACTAACATTGAAAATTCCTTCGTCAAATTCACCGACTGTTGGTGTTTCAAAAATATCTGGCGAAGAAGAACGATCTGGTAGTTTGACTGGTTTTAGATATCGTCCTCGATTTTCAGCTTCAATTCTTTCCTGACAAGTTACAGGTCGAGAGTCCAAAAATTTTAGAGTTTTAGGCAATGTGTAAATTGCATATAATCTGTAACGTTCGTAATCGTCTTCATCATTTAACGTTGGATCTGTGAGTTGATCAGGACAACCAGGATTCCCGAGAAGACTAACGTATACAACTTTTGGACAACGTTCTTTTATTCTTTGCAAAACGCTGTAGATATCTGAAAACTGAAATTTTATTTCTCAAAGATTATTTCATACTTTTAGCTTTTTTAAAAAAAGTAGTTTTTTTATTTAATTCCTGAGAGATTAAGAAACTTTCATAAGAGTATATGGTAAATATTGGTTAATATTATTATTAATAGATTTTTATTGTTGGGTGTGGTTGTTTCTCACCTCACGAATATATCATCAAGATGAAAATAAAAATCGTCGAGATGTTTTTTGAAAAAACTCGATAACATTTTTTTTAAATGGATTTTTTTATTGAATGCGGTTGTCTGTCATCCCAGGAATATTTCAAAATGAAAATAATTAGAGAGATTCTGCACATTCAATGGATAACTGTATTATTGGCATATTTTCGATACCACAATAACATTTTATTTATTGAATATAAATATCAATGGAGAATAGTTTATTTATGGGCAGTTTAAAAAGTATATTTTACTACCATAATAAAATATTTTTCCTTATTAAAATTTTGTAATTCCATATTAATTACACAAGCCTAATCTTTTAAGATGGCGCCTCTCCGACGCCTCCGACGGTCTTCATTTTCATCATGAAATATTCGTGGGATGACAGACAATTACAATCAATAAAAAATCTATTAAATAAATTTTGACCAATATTTAACATATAATCTTTGGATTTTTTCATTTCTTAATAATTCGACTTTTTTGAAAAAGCCCAAGAACGATTATTTTCGTTTTCGTCTTCAAATGTTCATGGGATGCCATATTACCATAAACAATAAAAAAGTTCTATTTACATAGAACTTTAATTTAAACTTGGTTCAGCCCCACCGCACAGTGGAACAAAAAAAAGCTTCCGTGAAAAAACTGATTGTCAGAAGACAATTGTTATCCGATTTGAAGCTTTTAAGAAATTACAATATAATAAAAAAATCGCATCAATCTTTCATGGTAGATTTTTGAAAAAATTGTAAATTATTTTGTATATAATAACAAAAATATGACTTTTGAAGTGTACTGTCGTTTTTTAAATACTTGGATTCATTAAAAAATAGCTAGAAAACATGAAGCAACTATCCAAAAAAAATTCAATAGTAACGAAAATGTTTAGAAATTTATTTAATTTATTATGAAGAAAGAAGTGAACGAAAATGATTCCGTGGGGATGGGGATTGGTACCGATTCGTCACTTGATCCGCACTAAATTTGAACAATTTATTGAAAAAAGAATTTTTAGTTGAATTAATAAAATTTATTAAATTATATACAGAATTTTAACATGTGATTGAGTTTCTTTTAGAAATCATCAATTGTTATCAACTAATAGCAAGGAATTATTGCCTAGTCATTTTCAGTATATATCACAAGAAAGACGCGTAATTTTAACTTTACAAACGTATTATACGAGAAGAATTTGTTTATAACATTGTTAATAACAACACCAATACTGGATGGTTATCGAAGTGTCTAAACAAAGTTAAAAAAATGTGTTATCAACAGTTGATTACGTCAAAAGAACAAAGTTTAAACGCTGAAAAAAAACTGTATAATGCATTTGTTAATTAAGTTTGTTTACAAAATTATTAAATGTTATAAATTCATATCAAGAAATCATTGCGAAATAATTGGCTGTTAATTCCGTGAAAAAAGCAGAATTGTATTTAAAAACATTTGTGTTGCTATTGAACAGTTTTTTGAATAGTTGTTTCATGTTTTCTAGGTATTTTTAATGAATCCGCGTATTTTTTAAACAATTGTAGACTTCAGAAGTTAAAGTTTCTTTTTTGTTTCATTTCTGTTATTAAATAAAAAAATCATTAAGATTTTTTGAATTGGAGTCAGTTTCGATTGTCAGGTTCAATTCGATTTTAGCAAAATGCAACTAATAGAAGGTGTAAAAAAAGTTTCTTGGTAAAATTGACTTCAACTTGAAATCAGGTTCAATTTTTCATTCTGAAAACATAAGGCTTGAATTTTTTACCTTTTGCAGTTAAAAAATAGAGATTTTATATCAAGTTTAAAATTGTTTATTTTAAATCATTTAAATAAAATGCTGGAAATTGTAAGTGTTCAATTTAAATAATAACTCCTATTACATTTTTTTTGCCAATTTCTTTACAAAATTAAAGAACTAGTTGTAATAATACAATAGTGGGGATTTTTTAAAAGAAAAGAAGTTTCTGCAATACAAAAAACCAATCAAATTCTCAATGTTAAAAAATGTTTTAAAAAATTCTCAAAACTCTTTTAAAAATTTAAAATTATAAAATATAAATTAGGCTGAGAAGGTATTTAACACTATCACAGTGAAAAAATACTTTTCACGGAACATAGTAGAAACTATAGGTCAAGTGGAATGAAAAAAGCGTAATATGCGTAATTTCTCATAAACCCCCAAAATCTCATTTTACGGTCAAAAAATGGGTTTTTGGTAGGTGCATGTTTATAATAATTCATAACTCCGCCATTTTTCATTTGATTTCCAATTTTTTTTAAATGAAACACATTTTCAACTATAGATTGTTTATTTTATCGCGGTGAAAAATCGCGAAAAGGATGTCTAACTGTCTTCTTAAACCCTAGAAAAATATTCCCTGACAATTCCAGGTTTTTTCCAGGCATCTCAAGATTCTTCCAGGTATAATTTTCCATAGTACGGAGCCATTTAAGTTATTCGCATTTTTTGAAAAAATTGACTCGGAGCGTGTAAACAATTTTGCAAGTTTATTGTAAACAATAGTTTTTTCAGTGTTTCTGAATATCTAAATGTGTAAAAATAGTACTATTAATTCATAAAATTAAGTAACTGTGTTTTTGTTTATTTAAGAAAGTAACTAGTATGATTAATTTAGAAAGGTTTGGAATTAATAATACTAAAAAATAATCATTTGTTGAACTTGTCCCTAAAGTCCATGAATTTGAATAATAATTCAAACAAATTTTTATGTCATCTTCCTATACTTTAAATTCAGTGCATATATTTATGTAAAATTAATGTGGGACTATATTAAATTTAATTTAAAACGCTTCAAATTCCTGAGTTTCAAGTGAAAATATTTTATTTTCAACAATATAGATGAATTTTTAACCAAAAAGTTGAATTTTCATTCGAACAGATGAATTTTTAACCCAAAAGATGAATTTTATTTAAAAAAAATATTTTTCAACAAAACACATGAAGCGTAAACCAAGAACTTGAATTTTTTATTGAAAATGATACATTTTTAACAAAATAGTTTAATTTTGAACTAAAACAGATTAATTTTCAACAAAAATGGAATGGTTAAGATAATTTTCTCAAAAAATTAATTTTCAATAACAAAAACGAACGAATCTTCAACTGGAGTAGTTTAATTTTCCACAGAATACTTGAATTTTAAACCAAATACTTGAATTTGCAACTAAAAAAATATAAATTTTCAACCAAATAGTTAAATTTCAAACTAAAAAAGATTAATTTCCAACCCAAAATGGAACAGTTAAATTTTCAGTTAAAAAAAATAATGACAAAAAAACGTATTTTTTCATTTGAAAAAATTAATTATCAAGCAAGACAAAAAATAATTTTTAACAGAATAGTTAAACTTTCAACCAAAGTGTTAAATAAAATGCATGAATTTCTTGCTAAAAAAAATCAATTTTCAACCAAAAATTGAGTAGTAAAATTCTCAGTAACAAAAGGTAATGTTGAGGCTACGAGATGGATTTTTAATTAAAATGATGGAATATTCAATAGAAATAGTTGAATTTTCAGAAAGAAAGATTAATTTTCAGTAAAAAAAAATTCAACAGAAAAAAAACAAATTCTCAATAAAATACTTCAATTTCACAATTGAAATTATGAATTTTTAACAAACAAGTCTAACATTGAACCCAGTAGTTGAATTTTTATCAAAGAAAAAAATGATTAATTCTCAACGGCACTTATAATAACTGATATTTCAACCAAGATTTAATTAAAAATAAAAAGTGGTTGAATTCAAACAAAAATACGAAATTTTCAACTAAAAAAGAGTTTTAGTCAAGAGAGAACAAATATTTCAACCAAACTGTTGAATTTTTAAGTAAAAAGATGAATTTTCGACCAAGAAGATAAATTTTCTACGAGAAAATAAGAATTTTCCACCAAAAATAGAATAGTTAAAATTTCACTTTAAAAATTTAATTTCCAACCAACAAAAAAATAAAGCTAGTTTTAAAAATGAAGTAATATTGTTATTTAAGTTTACATTACGGACTGAACAAATTTTTGGGACATTCTCGAAAAAATTACCTGACGTTAAATAAGATTTCCAGGTTTTCCAGTTATATAAAAATTCCCTGAAAATTCCAAGTTTTCCAGATAAGTAGATACTAGCGAAGCTAGAATCGAAAATATTTCGAAGTGTTTCATTTTTTCTCGATTTACAAACAATAATTTAATTAAATTTTTTAATCCAATAATTTTTTCCTGTTAATATATTTAAGCTGCGTAAAAATTGTATCAATATATTAACAGCAAAATACGATTGGATTGAAAAAATGTCATTAAATTGTTGTTAAAAGTCCGAAGCCTTATGATTTTTCACTGTGATAATACGAACATTCTATGGTTAAAAGTGTAAGTTTTTCTACTTTTAAACGAAAAAAATTTAGAAATCGAATGAAAAGTAGAGGAGTTGTGAATTATTATATGCAATGCGTGCACCTACTAAAAAAACGGGGTTTTGACCATAAAATCAGACTTCGGGGGTGTATGAGAAATTTCGCATATGACCATTTTTTGGTTGTAAACCCGACTAATCATTTTAATTCAAACTCTAAAAATTGACCAAAAATATATATTATTAAGCAGTTTTTTGTAAGTAACAGCTAAAATAATAAAGAGGTCATGCCAACGATCTTGCTAGTTGCATATTTCATTCAGTTATCATTCACAGAATAATAATTGCCCAATATCAGGGTCAACGACACACGATGAACGTTCGGAGCGTAACACTTTTGAAACAACTGTTTTTAATCAACACCGGTTTTTTTATCTAAGTTTACCTGAGCAACGGTTTTTTTATCTACAGTTTTACGAATTTTCACTTACTACTTGTTTAAAAACATTCGATTTGTTTCCCCCTGGGCAAGTGCAACAACAAATATAACTTATTCATATTTTTCGTAATTTTCAGAATAAAAAATATGTAACGAGTTAATTACAAAAAAGTAAAGTTAATTTAAGGATTACATCAATCGAAATTTCTCAAATTTTCTTTTTCAACGATTCATGTTATCAAAATCTTAAATTAATGACACTTTTTTGTATTCTGCACAAATAGACGATTGGCCATTGATAAATTGTATTTTTTATTACACTTGCTGAGGGGAAAAACAACCGATTGTTTTAAAAACTAGTTGTAAGTGATAATTAGGTATTTTCACTTCATAATCAGCTGACTTCACTTCGTTAGCTGCTGAGGGGAAAACAATGGATCAAATGCATGGGATTGGGTCCATTTTTGCCCTATTTTATTAATATCTTCGTAAAAACTAATTTTTTCTATATAAATGTAGTTGAAAAATAGTTTTTATTTTTTAAGAACTATTCAATGACATAATAAAGTAGTAATAATTATTATTCATTATGAAGATATTACCAAAATAAAGTTTTGTCCCATGCATTTGCTCTATTGTTTTCCCCTCAGCACTCAACGAAGTGAAGTTAGCTGATGGTTGAACTGAAAATACCTAATACGTTTCCAATTTTCAAAAATTATTTTTCCCGCCAGAAAACAGCTGTAAAAATATATGACATGTCAAAAATCAAAACAAAAATAACCTAGAAATACCTTATTATTATTGAGGCTCAGTGTTGTCAACTGGGACATGGGTGGTAGTGTCCTCAAATCCTTTAGCTCATTATTGTCCAGAATCAATTCCTCCAGTCTCGTAAAATCCTTCACAGCCGAAACAGATTTTAATTCATTGTAGGATAAATCCAAACTCACGCAATCACAGCCCACAACTCCAACCAAACCAACAGGAATTTTTTCAGCACGTTGCCCAGTATACCACACCTAGGATTATTAAATAATAAAATTAAATTCATTTTGCATTTTTTTTAAAGAAATAAAAGGAGAATTGTTCACCCTATCGCGTAGAACTGTCAAAGCACTTCTATTGAAATCCTGATCCGTCTGCCCAGCCATAATGTATATTCCTGTATATTCCTAATTTTGTATCACAGTTCGAACTTGTCTCCGCTTACTTGTCACGTTTGTTGCTTTTCTAGTCTCTTCGGAAATAAATACGCGATAAAGACTCAAGAGAGGTTATATTCATAACCCCTACCAACTTACAAACTGGCACTGCTGACACTCGCCTCTACAGTACACGTTTGCGAGTCTACCACACGTGTGGCTCGTTGGTCTAGGGGCATGATTCTCGCTTAGGGTGCGAGAGGTCCCGGGTTCGAATCCCGGACGAGCCCGCCTTTTTGCATTTTTTAAATATTTTATTTACAGACATCCAAATTATTGTCAATTCTTTTCCACGCATCTTTCTCGTCTTTAAAACATGTTCCAAAATGAAAGAAATATATTCATTAATAATTCTAGTAATTCTACCTATTTTTGTATAAATTCAAATTTTATTTAAATCTATAACACTATTTAGTAGGGACCATACTTAAATTACGTAACAGCTCAACACTCTCAACAGGGTGGGTCGAAAGATTTTTTTATGATTTGTTACGTACTCAATTTTTGGAAATTCGAAAATGAAACAAATAGCTCGCAGTAATTGTACAGCTAATATGAATTTAGCTTTACGCGACAAAGAAACCTGCGTGGAAAACGAAGTCAACAACAATTTAAAAAACAATCACGGAATTTTATTAATAAGGGAAAAATCAGGGATTAAAAGAAAATCTTGCAAGAGTCAGTGATTTTGTATAACTTTAAATAGTTGTAATGAAGAACAAAATAAACATTTTACATTAAAATTCGGCCCCGGTCAAATTGCCTGAAATTGCAATACATTTTAGTCTAAAGCCTCCTGATAAAAAAAACTCTAATGGGTACCAGTCCAAAACATAAAAAGTTTTTGAGATAGTTAAGGGTTGAACGAAAAGAATATGACCACACAAAACTTGAAGATGAGTTGCAGATTATTCAATAAAATGTGGTCAGCACAATCACTGAAACCACTGGAAACACTATAGGAAGACTAGTTCAGCTAATAAGGACAAAAACACGGCGCTGCCCTGGTAATAATAGGAGAATTCATGGGGCTGTCCTGGCAATGTTAATAATTATACTGTTCGAATTATTGAAAATAGAAGACAGTTCAGTCAATGAACACAAGACTGTAGATCAGACCAATTATTATCAAAGGAAAAGCCAGTCCAGCCACTAAAGGCGCAATGTAATGGGAATGCCCTGGCAATATAAAGAATTTTCAAAATAAGAAGGGCAAAAGACGTTCTGGACTACCAAAAATATTTAGTAGTCCAGCCAATCAATACAAGATTATATATTAGTCCAAACGACAGAGGCAAGACACTTTGGTAGTCCAGCCAGTTAAGACAATACTATAGATCAATCCAACCAACAGAGACAAGACATTGTAGTAGTCCAGCCAGTTAAAACAATACTATAGATCAGTCCAATCAACAGAGGCAAGACACTTTGGTAGTCCAGCCAGTTAAGACAATACTATAGATCAATCCAACCAACAGAGACAAGAAATTTTGGTAGTCCAGCCAGTTAAGACAATACTATAGATCAGTCCAATCAACAGAGACAAGACATTTTGGTAGTGCAGCCAGTTAAGACTATACTATAGATCAGTCCAATCAACAGAGGCAAGACA